>VYXB01007296.1:0-99263 GCA_013397135.1 Pachyramphus minor | reverse complement strand
TTTTTCCCCTTTCCCCTTCCCGACAGTTTCTGTGCTGCGGATCCTCACAGCAGCCCCGAAAGCGCTGGGCGTGCAAGGGGCTGTGGTGTGGGGAGGACGCCCGTGCTCGGTGCTGGTGGTGGTGGGTGGCAGGGCTCGGGATGCTGGTGGGTGGGTGGGCGTGGGATTGCTCCTGGTGCTCCAAGCAGCCCCCGGCGTCGGGAGACGAAACTGCCGCGCTCTCGGGGTGTGATGGTGGCACACGAGAAGAGCAGAGCAGTGCAGAGTGGCCTGGTGGGGAGCGGGAGGGCTGGTGTGCGTGTGAGCAGGCGTGCAAGGAGAGCGGGGGGAGTGTGTCTGCGTGTGCTCACACTCACAGACGTAACTTCTGGAAACAGAATCGCTGCTGAGCGCTGGGGTGATGGTGTAGGACCCGCAGGAGAAGAACAGGGCTGTGCAGAATGGCACTGGGGGAACGCAGCTGCCCTCAGCCCCCACACCACCACCTCTCCTTGGAGACTGAGCACCCCACACTCAGCTCTCCCTGCACCCAGCTCTCCCTGCACCCAGCTCTCCACACTCACTGCTGAAGTGGGTAAGAGCACCACAGCATGGCCAAGAAGCCACTGTGTCCTTGGTGGAGCCACAGCCTTGCCCATCAGGGTGAAGGGGACCTAACAGCTCTTGCACACACCCAGGAAGGGGGTGGCCCCCCAGCTGCGCCCCTGTTTGCTGGTGCAGGTTGCTGGATGGGCAAATTGGATCCCATTTGTTTTCTCAGGTCCAAGGTACTGGTGTGGCCTGGGAGGAGAGAGGGCAGAAAGCCTGGCTTGGGGGCACACAGAGGGAATGGAGCTGGAGGTAAATTGATTTCTCATTCCTAAATTGAGCAATGTGGGGTTTGCCCTTTCCTTGCTGTCATGCAGCATTTAACCCTTTCTATATCCACTACTGAAAACAGTGGCCACGTGGGCAGCAGGAAAGTGGCCTGACTTTGCAAGCCCTGCTCCTCCCTGTCCGCTTCCAAGTCTCTGTCCCAGTCCCTCCCCAAGAGATGATGCAGAACCAGGTCACAGGTGGTGGGCAGGTTCCCCCATCACCCCACTCTGTTCAAAGCCACTGGCAAAGGGACACATGGGGCTGCCCCATCCCAACAGCCACCAGTTGCAGCCTGGAGCCCACCTCCATTTCCCAGGCAGCTACAGCCAGATCACAGTCCCACCTTCTCCCAGAATCTTCCTCTTGGCTAATGACACCCAAAGCACTGTCAAGAACCTGAGGCCCCTTTCGGGATGGATCCTGTATCCCAGAGTGCTCCCTCCCCATCACCAACCACCTGCAAGCAACCTGTCAAGAGACACTCCAACTCGGCGGTTCCCCAACGCCCCACTTGCTCAGCTCCACAAATATTTGAATTAAGGTCCCCTGGGGAGCCACAGTCACAGAGTAACTGATTTCTCCTCCTTCATTATATCTCTGTGTAATTTACCGAGGGACGGCGGCGTGTGCCTCCGTTCGAGCGAATTCCCAGCAGGACTCCCGAGAGCTCACAAATCAGGCAAAGGCAAGGCATTAGAATATGAAAGGTGAGGTTGGTCTCCCCACCAAGACTCATCTCACTCTTCCCCAGCTTCGCCAGCCCGGAATTGTGTTTTATTTCCGCCTGCTGCCTCTTGCGTGAGGAGGGAGGTGGTGGGTGGGGATGGGCCACGGGGCCATGTCATCAGTTCTGTCCCCAGCTCCTGATCCTTTCTGAGCAAAAAGAAAGAAAAAAGGGCCTCCTCCCTCATGGCAACATCTCCAAAGAAGTTGATGCAACAAAGCTTTCCAAGTGAAACTGTGTCACCTGGCCCTAAAATCTGACTTCTTTTCCCCTGGATAAGTAACCTGTGCCTCAGTTTCCACATCTACAGAAAAAAGTAGTCATTCCCTCCATCTACTAGATTAAATCCCCAACACTTAAATGTTGGAGATCTGTAAAAGACAGCCAGCATTATGGATCCATCTGTGTTGCATCTCCAGCGAGGAGGAGCTGGAGGACAAGTTTGCCAGCACAGCTCTAAAGTTACCAGAAGGAGCTCAAAAAGTCACTGAGGAGACAGAGAAGAAAATGGAAAGAACCAAGGAATTTGGACCAAGGATGCACAGCTGAGCTGCTTTGCATTGTTTTCTTGTGAAACATGAGGTGTGAGACTGATCTTCTTTGACCCACCTTCAGTCCAAAGCCAACCCAACCAAACCCACGAGGTGACGGAGGAGGAGCAGGTCACCCCAACAGTAGAAGGCCATCATTTGTGGTGGCTGATGGAGGATGCCTGGACTTTTCACAGGTCTTTGCAGTAGCTGTGGGCTCGATAGGAGTTGTTTCTCCCCAGATCTCCTGGCCCCTGCCAGGGATGTGACACTGGAGTGAAGCGCCATCTGGGCTCGGACGCAGCGAGCTCTCTGTTCCAGCTACGCTGCAAACAGCGGAGGGCAACATTTTGCTTCCTGGAAACCCAGAGAAAGAAGTATTTTTTTCTGAAGAACTGCAGCTCATAGACAACCTGTAATGGAGATTTCAAAAAACTGGGTGTTCCCCCTTCCACCCTCCTCTGCGAAGACAAAGAATTGGCAGATGGTGGTGGTGCTTCACAGAACTCGGGCTGGGCTTTTTTTGGGGGGAGGTGGGTGCTCGAACCCTCACTCTTGTGCTTCACTTTAGAGGTAAGAGCGCTGTGAAAGCTGCCCATCCCAAAATCCGCCTGTCCCTGGGCTATCTCAACTTCTCAGAGCTCTTCCCACAAGCTGAGTTAAAGACCTGGGGCTGTTCAGCCTATAACAAAGAGCTCCTTTCTCCCCAGCCTTCGCTAGTCGTTGGAGTTAAATAGGCTGCGCTGAAACCAAACAAAACAAAGCCCCTGCAAAGCGGCTCCAAATCCCCATCCCCTTGCCAGCACTCTGGATTTCCCCCCGAGCCCAAGCACGGCACTTCCCAGTGTGCCATGGCTCTCTCCCTGCTCCAAAAGGTGGGCACGTCGGGCCTCCCTGATGCAGGGAGGCTGCATTAAATCCTGTGCTTCTTTCTGCTGGACATCCATGAGAGGCAACGACGGGGTGTCTGAGGGGAAAACATGCCATGGAGCTGCTCCAGCCTCTGCCTCCCATATCCATATCCCTGTTCTGGCGAATTTGCTCAAGACTGGCCACGCTGCTGCCAGTGCCACGAACCCCCCGGAGCAGCTCGGGAACGGGCACCACGTGGCTTTCCCAGGCGTGGGCACCCCGACGGGACCTTTCCAATCACGCTGCCCAACCCACCCCCTCGCAGCCCCCACGGGGCAATTTCCGCCCCCCCCCTCCTCCCAATTTCGGGGGGCCATCTCCCTGTCACTGGGCACCGAGCCCTCCTCCCCCCATCCAATTCTCTGGAGCAGCTGCCTTCCCGGAGCAGGGATGTGGTGGCAGACGGGGGGTCTCCATCACCGGGAGGCGGGGTGTGTGTGTGTGAATTTTTGGCAATGCCAGCCCCTGGAGGGGCTGCTGGCGCCTGCGTCCCGGGAGTGCTGAGTGCGGGGGTCCGGGGCTCTCCGTGCAGGCAGCTCGTGATCAAAGCGCCGAGCACGGGCCGGGGCCGGGGGGAGCCGGGCGGCGAGAGATGAAACGGAGCAAAGTTCCCTGGGTTCGGACGCGGGAGTTGGAAAGGATTCGACGGCAGCTTGGAAAAGGAGGAGGAGAGGGCCGGGAGCAGCAGCGTTCAGCAGAAAGGAATGTCCTGATGGGACGGCAGCCTGAACGCCGGCCAGGACCCCCCTCACCCCCCGCCTTCCCAAGGCTGTTTAAAAGCCCCGGACCTCTCCAAGCCCTTTAATTGGCGCTTTAAAAAACTTCCTTGTTCCTTGACGCGGCGAGGTTTGCGTTTCATGCCCAAAATGACTCAATTCCCCCTCTCCCCTCCATGAAAAAAAAAAAAAAATCATTCTCCTTTGAAAGGTTTGCTCGAAGCCAGCTCCGTCCCCTCCCCGCCAGCCCTGGTAGCCCCCAGCCCTCACCCCACCAGCCTCTTGTGTGTATTCTTGTTCTCCCCTAATAATCCACATCCCAGCTGCCTCCCTCTGCCTTCGCCCTCCTCCTCCCTGCCTCTCTCGCTCCCTCTTTCTCTCTCCTCCCCCCTTCCTCCCCCTTTCCATAACTCAAAAGCTTGTCAGGCTGGTTCCAGACTGCTGGCGCCAGGCTTCACTCCAGGAAAAAAATAAAGCAAAAGAGAAAGGCATGCAAGGCAAAACAGCCCCGCCACATGAACACACATCAAACCAGCCCTTTATCTCCCCGGAATGCTCTCCCCGCTGCAGAGCTCCCTACCCCGGCCCAACAGCCGCGCTCCCCATCCCCGTAACCCTAATGCAGCAGCGCCAGGCTGCGAGCGCACACACCCTGCCAGAGACAGCGAAGGAGCAAATACAAGATCTATTATTTATCAGCGTTATCAATTATTTAGAGCCCCGGCGCGGGGAAGGGGTGGGGAGAGAGGAGGCCGTGGCGGAGGCGGCTTTTACCCTGGTAGTTCAGGCGAGGGGGTTCCGCCCGGACCCACCCCCCTGCTGGTGGTGGGGTGTCTCCAACACCTCCAACACCATCCCCTTGCATCCCACCCCATCGACATGGGGTTATTTCTTATCCCGGCCCTTCCTGCTTTCAACAAAGCAGGGATTCCTCTTGCAGAGAGCCCCAATATCCAGCTCCAGAAGGATCCCAGTTCCAGAGCCATCAGACCCAGTGCCTGACTGGAGGGCTGCACCACCCCCCAGGCAGAGTGGCCAGCCTGAGGGTAAGGGCTCCCATATGGGGACCCTGAACTCTGACTCCTCACCCAAGTGACCAGTCAACTCCCCAAAATGTAAATTTTAGCATCAATGTGCATTTTCTCAAGCACTTCCAACAGCACTCTCCTGGTTTGCTAGTGCATGCCTCCATGGCACCTCTCCCACAGCCTGGAGGATGCACCATGCTGCTCATCACCACCCAGACCACAGCAGCAGCCAGTGTAGGGCTCTGGAGCCCCAGGCCACCCTCACATCCAGCCAACCCTGATGGAGCTCTGTTGGCATAGAGCAGGAGGAGGAATGTGTCCATAGCTCTCCTCTTCATGGATGTTACAGGTCAGCCCTGACCCCAAAAGGTCAAACCCAACATTCCAAACCCAAGCCCCAGCCCCTGGCTGCAGGAGAAAGATTACACCGGACTACACAGCCCCTTCCAGCTCTGTTTTCTCTTGGGTTTTGGAGCAAAACCCAGCCCACCATCTTTGTGACGGTGCTGGCAGGTGACACCCATGGCACTGTGCCCACGGGCACGGGTTCATCCATGGGCCACTGCCTCAAGCTCGCAGATGGCCACCGCAGCCTCCCCGCGAGGTAGTCGCCTTTCAGCAGCAGATCTCACCAAAGTAGCTACAGTGGGAACGTGTGATGAGGTGGGTGTGCTAAGAAGATTTTTTTTGGCAGACTTCAGGATGACTTTATTGCTCACAAGTTCTCGAGTCATGGCTGAGTAACACACTCATCGCATGTCTGAAATGAAAAAAAAACCCAAAACCCCCTTACCCCAGCACAAAAGAAATAGCCTGGACAAAGCATGTTTGCTTTGCTCCCCTTCCCTGCTCCGGGGGTTCCAAGGCTCCCACATGGGCTGTATCAACTGCTGCCTACAACACTGATATTTCCCCCTTAGTTTGGGAAGAGTGATGGGTGGTGACTCCCATCAGATGTGCACACAAGCACTAGTCCCACCCTGAGACCTCCCCAGAGGGTTCTTTCCCAGAGATGGGCCATGTACCCAAGGCAGAGCAGCATCACCCACTCCAACAGGATCTCTGGGAAATTGCTTTAATTTGGGTGGCAGAATCAGGCCTGCTGAGTCCAAGACTTCTGCAGGGGAAGGTGTGACCTCAGCCTGCTTTGGCCTCAAGGGTTTTCTTTTAAGCCCAGGAGTTCTGCCCCATGTCCCCACATCCCAAGCCAAGCTGTGTGAGGGTTCCTGGGCTGGGTCAGGCGAGACCCTCAGGTCACCACAGAGGATAAATTCCTGCAATGCGGATGCTGGTTGGGAAGCTCCTGGGTACCAAGAGGGTGCAGAGAGCTGTGTTGTCTAAGGATAGAAGCGTCCCCACCTCCGATGCCTTCAACTCTGAGAAACCAGTAGCTGCTCTTGAAAAGCAGCCAATGCCTTTCCAGCCTGTAAGGAAAACTACTGTGCTCTGCTCCAACCGAGTCAGTGGGGGCTGATCAAATCCCTGTGGCAACTCAGAGAGATCAAAAGGTATTAACTATCTGCCCAAGCCCACAGGTACAAAGAAAATGCTCTCCTCTTTCCCAGGTAGGGAAATGAAGGTGAAGAGGGACAAAGTGACTTCCCCAAGGCTGCCTGGGAAAATCCCAGGATCTGAGGTTTCTGCAGGCAGGCTCACAGCTCCTCACATCCACCCTGACCTATCCCTGGGTCAATCTCTGGGACAATCCCAGTCCTCCCACAGCCCCATGGACCCCTGAAGCCTTCTGAACATCCCTCCACTGGAGAGAGGAGAAGGTCAGGAGCACGAATCCCTCCAGATGTTGGGATTTGTGTGCCAACAGCTACAAAAACTCCTCTCCAGTTCCAAAGGAAGAGTTCAACTGGGATGGAAACATCTTTCCCTTGAGTAAAGAAAGAGTGGAAGCTGCTCTCTGCCATTTACTCTCCCAGTTCTCCCACACCAAAAGCTAAGGACAGATGAGAACTAGTTGGAAGAAGGGGGAAACAACAAAAAAATATTAATTTCATTCCATTGCAATGGGTTCAAAAGGGTTGTTTTTATAAATTTTCCACTACATTTTTCTCTTTTATTAATTCTGAAATAAAGCATTCCAGAAAAAACCAGTCCTGATAGTTGTTGTGCCTCATCCTGAAAAAGCATATTTTGGGGAGAAAATGGGAGCTTAGGGAAGGGAGAAATTTCACTGAAGATTGAGGGGGGAAGACCAGAAGGACAGAAGGAACATTTCATTTAGAAATGTCACAGGCAGTTTTGCGAAGAAGGAAAAAAAATCCCATTATGTTGAGTATTTTTCACTAAAACTTTGTGTGCATTTGTTTTTTAAAGGCTGGTTTGGTTTTTTTGTTGTTGTTGTTTCCGGTTAAAAATAGAACTCCACATCTTTTTTAAAAAAAAAAAAAAAAAAAAAAGCCATCCATCCCTGGGCAAAACCAAGAGTGCTTGAAGGGACAGCAGCTACCCTGGGACGGCTTGTGCTGCTTCTCGACAGCCAGCCCTGATCGTGGTGACACCGCCGGCTCCTGCTACGTGCCAGGGAAAGTTGGAAGGACGGGATCTGCCCTGCGCCGCCTCTGAGCACACCCAGGGAGCTGGGCATCACCAAATCAGGGCTGTTTCCTGGCTGCCAGCTCCTGGCACACAGGGATGGATGCCTGGGAACATCTTTGGTTGCTGGTGGCTGCTTGGTGGTTGCCAACTGAGCTTCAAAGCTGCCCCGATGGGTGTGTTTGCTGCATTCCCTACGGACACCTCCAGGAGCCCTGGTCTGTCCCGAGCTAGCCCTGACCTGGCCCATTCCCCCAGTCCATCCTGGGGGAAAAGTGGGAAGTGGAACAGCGTTGGGGCAGAGCACACGAGTGTCACGGTCGGTCCCAGCTGTATCCTTTTCCCATTTCCCTTCCATGCGTGCTGCCGGGCTCCCCTCCCTGCTGAGGTCAGCTCCGGCTATTCTCTCCTCTGTTTCCCCTGCTGCTGCCATGCACTTCCCGTCTCCCTTTGAAATTTCACCTTTGCTGCGTCATTCTCTGTGGGCTGCTCTGGGTTCTCGTGAACGTGTTGTTCCCTGAGCCGAGTCGGGGACCACTTGTGCTGGGGAGCACACGGAATAACCCAGCTCACACAGACCCACGTTCAGCTGAACAAGCACGAGCCCAAACGCTGAGCTTGCACCAACAGCCTCGAGCAGCACGGGAGTCAGAGGGGAAAACGCCATGAAAAATAACGAGGAGCTGGGAGGAAACAAAGGCTGGGTGTTTCCAGCAGATGGGGATGGTCAAATCCGGCGGTCTGCTCGCTGAGCTGGGCTTAACCAAAGCTGAGGAGGATCTGGCCCTGGCTCAGGCTGGGCAGAGGAGCTGTCTCATGTCATTGCCACCCACTGCCCAAACACCACTGAATCAAGGGAAGCCCCAACATCTCTTGTAGGGGCAGATCTCTCCCCAGCATTACAGATGGGACAACTGAGCACCCACTCAGCTGACACAGGGAGCAGCACTCTGCCACAGCACAAGCTAAACCCCCAGCGGGGTTGGGGAGTGAACAGCTTCCTCGTGCTCTCACAAAGCCCCAGGGAATTCAATGCCGGGGAGAGCAGCTGGGCTCCTCCCCAGGCGGAGCGACTGCCGCGCTCGCACGCGCCCCATTTTGGCCAACTCTCCTTTCCACCGAGGAGCCACGATGTGGAACAAAAACTGTCCCTGCTGGCCCCCAGCACTGCCTGCCCGCTCTCCCCGCGTGGCACCGCGCCAAACCCGTTAACAAAGGAGGGCTGGAAGCAGAGCAGGCATTAACTCCGTGGTGGATTTCCCCTGACAGACCCCAGCGAGCAGCGTCGCCCACCCCGCCACGGCAGAGCCTGGCAGTGATGGCAGCACCGGCACTTGCCCATCAGGGCAGCTGCAGTGACAGGGTCACTTCGAGCTGCCTGAACCCTTGGCGTCCCCAGGACACCACTCCAGCTATTTTCCACCGACAGCCGATGTCTGCAGTGACCTCCTGGACACAGGCTACAGCCGAGTCGTGCCAGCGAGATGAGACACAGCACAGAGGGGCTGCTCCCTGCAGTTTGAGGGAGGAGGTGAGGAGAATCTCATGACATGAGAGCCTGGAAGAAGGGCCTGACCCCAGGTTATAGATTTTTGCCTCCCTTGATGGCAATCACTGACGAATGCTCACAAGTACATTTTTTTGGAGGAGCACACAGTTATTGAGATGAGAGAGCTGAGGGAAGGGTTGCACACCTTCCCCCCTGGGCTCCCCTGCCCAGCTGCTCCTGCCAGCAGAAGTTCAGCCAGCCCAGGTCACATCCCACCCTGCTCCAGGGGTCTTCTACATCCAGGGATCACAAATGGTCACATCCTGCCCTGCAGGTGCTTCCCAATGAAGAGCAGTGCTGTGCGGGTGTGGGTGAAACCTCGAGAGCTTGTTTTGCCAAATGTCTTTAAAGCTTCCCCATCCCATTGTATTGTATCACCTCTGCTATTAGAGTGCGCCCAAGCTCTCCCCTCCTACATCCTTTCCAAGCAGTAAGTTCTTACACAGTCATGGATGTGCTCCCAAGGCATCACAGACAGTGCTCGTCTCTTGACGTCTGCACTGGATATCATCCATAGGGGGAAAAACCCTCAATGCTCTCTCCACTCTTCTTTCAGTTCATGGATGCTCAGGACAGGCTTGATGCCTTCAAACACCAGCACAACCATCTCTAGCCTGGACCTTGGGGGTCCTTCTGGAGCAAGGAGGGGGCTGAGAAACAAAAGATGTAGAAGAAAATAGTCCACAATGTGATCCTGGCAGCCCCATAACCCAAACCAAGCTCTGGATGGTGATGATCTCCTGGCCCATTGCAAGGGGCAGCAAGGAACAGGCACCATTTTGTGTTTTCAAGCCCAAAAAGAGAGTGTTTGAGTGAGTCACAGGGATTTTTGGATCTCTCCTGGAGGCTTCAGTTTCATTCATTCTTCCTTTCTTTTGTTATTCTCAATAACCTGAAGTATGATCTGCAGGGTTTATACACCACCTCCAAAGGAAGAAAGGAAAACAGCATGGCCAACCCCAAGAATTTAGAGCTCCTAAATATTTCCAGGCACTGGAAAAATCAGGGAAGAGCCTTTAAAATAATGAGACTTGCAAGGTAAAAAAAAAGAAAAGAGGACCAGTTGCCTTCCTTTTATTTCCCTGTTGGCTTTCGAGCCTGTAGGCCACTCTGACGTCACTCTGCTAAGCTCGTCTCTGCAACCATGAGGTAAGAAGCCCTTTAACCAACAAACCCTCCCTTGCCAGTGCTCCACAATCACACAGCTCCAAAAACACGGAGGAAAGGAGGAAATTATGGGAACTGAGGGGAAATCTCAAGAGGCTTGGAGGACCTCTCATAGGACCAAGAGGGGCATCAGTGGGCAATGCAGAGCAAGAGGTGCCCTCAAAAGCCCCTCTCTGCCCTTGGGGTGATGGAGGGTTGGGGGCACAGGGTTTGGAGCAGGGCAGTGAACATCACTGAGCCCCAGCATGGCCGTGATGAGCTGCTGGCTCGCTCTTGGCAATAAGGACAGTCCCAGGAAAGTGAAAAGACTTCCAGCACATCTCAGCAATTTCTCTCCACTCCCAAAGGAAGCGTCTTTATTGGAAGCCATTTTCTGCATAAATAGCCCTTTCCTGCTGCTTCCCACAAACTCAGACTAAAATAATTTCCTAGGCTTGAGGACGCCAGCCCACAGCTTTCTACATGGATGCACAGAACTCAACCTTGAGCAAGAGACCAAAGACATCCCCAAAATCCTGCCCAGAGCCCAAAGCAGAGGTTTTACATGCCCTCCCCAGCAGCACTTCCACCAAATTCCAGCTGCTCTACTGATCACCTTCCTTTGGGGGGGTCTCAAAACCCTCTTCAGCCTCAGGCCCCTTCACTCTCCACATGCACCCCAGAAGGAGGCAAGACCCCAAATCCCTGTTCAACACCCAAGGAGCAAGGCTAGGGTTTGGCTGGGGCAGGCTGAGCTGGCACTGCATGGTCTGGGCAACAAGACCACTCGAAGATCATGACCATGGAGAGGAAAACCACCACCCACATTCCAGAAGAGCCCTTGCCCTGTACTCCAAGGCCAAGCAGCCCATGGATGCTGTGTTCCAGGCTTCTGTCCTCGACCTTAGGGCAGGGAGGAACGAAGGAAGATTTGGAAAAGTCTCACTCTGAAGCTGCTGTGGGGTTGAAGGCAGAGGGACTGCAGCGCTCTGGAACTGGAAATGGGCAGGACACAGTTAACGCCTGGTTCCTCATGAAGGATCAGGAGGAACTTGGCTTCATATTTCATGTGTGGGATGTTGCAAGAGGACAAGGAGCCCTGAACCCCAGCGGTGTGAGTTCCCTGGGAGGAAACCACGACGTGCCGAGCTCCGTGGCCACTCAGCCAGGGGCAGGAGCCTCTCTCCCAACAAGGGACGGTGCCACCACGCCAAAAGACACCAGAGAAACACCACGGCTGTGCCGATTCCACAGAGGCATCGAGATGCCCGCCCCCAAATGCGCCGCAGTCGAGCGGTCGGGGGCTGCCCGTGGAAGGGCCCCACGCGTGGCGTGGAGCCGGGGGCTCTGCACCGCCCGGCTCTGGGCTCCTGGGCACACATACAAAGGCTGGGCTCCCCCAGCCCGGCTGATGCTCGACCTCTCCGTTGTCCTCGCTGCACGCCTGTCCCAGTTCCAGCAGCCGGTTGCTACAGCAACTGAGCTCTGACTAATCATTTGCGCAATGACCTTTTTTCCCCCCAGAGAGAGGGAGGGAGGGAGATGGAGAGGAGGGAGGGAGGGGAGGAGAGGCAAAGCGAGCGGAGGTTAGCAAGAAAAAGCAGTCAGAGAGAATGTGGGGTTTTTTTTTAGATGATGCAAGATTTTTGGGGGGAACTGGGGGGGATATGGGCGGTGAGAGGGAAAGAGTAAAGCAGGTGTTGAATGGATTCACCACTCCCGACTCTGTGTTTGAGAAAGGATGGATGAACAGGGGCAAAGTTGACTGCCAGTGGGCAAAGAGCCTCACTGGGACCTCTTCCATGGGTGCGGGGGTGGGGGGCTCCAAGCAGGGCTGACACTGCAGCCCTTCTCCTCCTCCTCCCCACCCCAGCCCGACCCCGGCTACTGCTGAAGGGCCAGAAGTCAGGAATTTGGCTCTGCCCCACCACCGAGTGCCTGCAAAGGGCTGGTCAGCCCCGGGTCAGCTGAGATGGAGAGCCCCAAGCACAAAGCCTGACTGGTGGGTGGTGGCTGGGGAAGCTACACCAGGGCTGAGCTGAGCTGAGCTAAAAACTCCCGTGTCAGCGTTACACCGAGAGGGAACACAGCCAGACTCTGCTGAGCCAGGAGAACCAGGGAAGAAACCCGAGCCCAGCTCCAGTGGCTCTGTTGGTGTTACTGGGAGGGCTTCGCTCCCACCTCTACTGCCTTCAGCTGAGCAAGCCCAGAGTCAGGTCTGGTTCCAGCTCCAAAACAGAGTAAATAATGCAAAAGCCTCTTTCTGCAGAGCTCCAAGGAGCACAGGTGAGGTCACATCTTACTGACTAGGTAGGAGAAAACAATTTAGAGGTTGTGCATTGCTCCTCATGGCAGCTGGCACTTAGAAAACAGAAGCTGGTGAAACCAAAAAAGCAATGGCAAGGTCCTCCTCACCAAGGGGTGGATGGTTGTGCCACCAGTCCGAAGTTTTCATGGCAAAAGGATTTGGGCTTTTCTCCAAAGGGATCAGAAAACAGTCACATCTGACCTTGACCTATGAGAGAGTACTAGACCAGCTGAGATAGACAACTATGGAGGTCCATGGTGACCAAGAGCAGAAACCTATGGAGTGTCACAGAAGAATGGGTTTGCCATTTGGAAGGAGAAGGAAGTTTGAAGGATAAATAGTTTTGTGGACAGACATTCCACAGCAGATTCTGACAAACTGCAGCTCTGTTGTACGAATTGGAGGAGAAGGAGGACTTGATATGACTAACAAGCAAAATAAAGAATGGGTTATATCCTGAATGGTGCTGAGCACATGGTCCCCACACACAACTCCTCCTGACACATACTGGGACAGGGAGCTCTCCTTGGGGAAGAGAAAAATCTCATTCAGAGAGGTATTATGGTGGCCATGGCTGCTCTGTCCTTGCCCTGTCTTTCTGCACTAAAGATGGGCCCTTCCCTTCAGGCAGATCAGACAAAATGCTTGCTCCAAACCCCTCCAAAATATCCTGGAGTCCACCCTCCTCTTTCAGCTTATGCTTCCCTCTGCCCATCGAAATAATGCAATCCTCCTGACACATACAGCAGGTGTTCCCCAGATAGTTTGTACACCTAAGAGAGTAAGGCAAGACTCACAAAACCACCTGTGATTTATTTAAGGCACATAAAGGAGAGGCCAGGTTGTGAGGAATATTCTACATGCAGTGAGCACCCAACATATTTCCCTTATCAGCACGACTTGGCACCTACAGAAATTCCCACTGCAGCATCTGATCCCAAACTTGAAGAAAGCAACTGGAGGGTTCACATCAAGCCCGTTGCAGTGCCTACACTGCAGGGAGCATTGCAGGCAGTCACAGCTTGCTCTGCTTGAACTTGAGCAGACCAAAGCCATGTCAAGCCCAACATAATAAGTGCTGCTGAATGGCAAGACACGTTAACTTAGGCTTGGCACTACATGGCCAGAGTCACAGGGCTTGCACATCCAGCCCGAGCCCAGGCCTGACTCCAATCCCCTTGTGAACCTGGGACTGCACTGACCCTGAAACACAGTGTATAGAAATAAAACTCCTTTCCACCTCTTTTCAGTTAAATCGCTCTGCAGTTTGCAGGGCTCCACCAAGGACAATTATTTCCAGCATGTGCCGTGCATGAATGCTGCAAGCAAGGCAGAGCTGGAGTTTCATCATAACCCAGCTTTGTGTGCAGAGCAAAGAAGGAGAGAAAAAAAATAGAGGAAAAAAAAAAACCAACAAAAAATAAAAAGGAACTTGGAACTGCAGGGCCCCCCCCCGGCCTCACCCTGATCCCGAGGAGGCTCCGCTCTGCTCTTGCTCAACCTGACACCGAGAATGAGGAAGCGGAGTAGACAGGCGGGGGAGGCGGAGGAACGGTCAAGCTGAAGACAAACAGCCTCTGAGCCGGGCAGCTTGGAAAGCTTTGGGAGCGAGAGGGCACGGGAGCCAGGAATGGGCTGTGTCCTGTGCCTTCTCCCTGTCCCCGTTCATAAAAAGGAATCTGTGGCCCTCAGTCCGGGGTACGCACTGGTACACTCCAGGGTACTCGATAAGCTCAGTGCAGGTCTTAGAGGAGATGTTCTCCAGCATGGAGCTCTGCCAAGCCCTGCTTGTGCTGTGCCAGCCCAGATCTCACACACCCAGGCTGTGGCCAGTGACAGCCGAGCACCCACCGGCCGCGCTGCCCTGTCCCGGTGCCTCTGTGGCACACGGGGATGGCAGAGCCCTCATGGGGCAGAGCCGTGCTGGTCACAGCCAGCCAGCTCTCCCCTGTGCTCAGCTAGAGCCGGCTCTCAGCACAGCTCAGAGCTCGCCTCCACACCCTGCAGTACCAGGAACTGCAACACCGCGTTCACTGCAAACAGGAGCTCGCATAAAATATTAAACCCCAGCCAGGTGTGAGATGTTTCAGGAGCTCCACGTGCCCGGGGCTGGTTCTCTCCCATCCCAATACCCTGCACGTCACTGTCCAGGAACCAAAGACCTTATTTCCCTCCACCCCACGTGCCACTGGCTGCTGTCACCTCCTCCTCCAAGTCCATGCATGAGGGCCAGTGTCTCCTCCTCCTCATGCCCTGGGGGAGGAAGAAATCCAGCTGAAGGGAGCCCAGTGCCTGCACAGCCCCACTGGGGACAAATCAAGACCCCAACATGACACTGTCCTGTTGATCTGCCCTTCTACCTCAGTAGGCCAGCAAGGATGTACCTTGACCTCAACCCTCTTAGAGCAAAGTGTGGCAGATACATGAAGGGACAAACCCAGGGCCAAGGAGGAGAGAGGAGTTGGTTAGATCCACTGGTTTAAATGTTTTTTGTCACAAGAAATATTAGCTGTACTCCAGCAGCATTACTGTGACTAATCAGTTCAGGGTGACCCCACAGTGCAACGAGGCTGCCCAGCCCTCAGGCAGAGCAATCCCCGAGCACCAGCAGGGATGAGGGCACCAGGCATCTTCCCAAACAGCCATCCTGGGATCCCACCCAGTTTGTAACCCTCCCACCATGCAACACAGTCATCCCACACAGCACAAGGAGACAGGAAGAAATGTGGCTTACGTGGAAAAGAGAGAACACATAAGGTTGGGGGATGCGTTTCATAGTTTCTGGTGAAACCACACATCGAATTTGCCCAGCACAGGACATGTATGGAATGCCCCTGGAGGGGTTCACAGTACCATAACTCAAAGGAAGATCAGAAAGCATGGCCAGTAAGGAAACCCCACATCTAATCTGGAATCTCTCTGGGTCCACCAGAAAACAAGCACCAAAACACTAAGGTGCACCAGCTCGATTCATGAAAGTTCACACCACTGGTTGCTTGCAGGGATGGAGAAGTTTGGGGCTCACCACATCACCCTTTGCATGTGCTACCCCAGGGCCCCCCCCCTTCCAGTATCCTGAGGTGAGGGAGCCTATGGCAGGAGGGAAATGAGGTACCTTTCTCAGGGTGGGAAGGGCCATTGCTGGGGTTGATTAAACCTATCCCAAGGGAAAAGATTTGCTGTTTCCCAAGAGAAGTGACAAATCCCACTGGATCCTCAGCTGGAACAGCCCTTCATGAGTGTCCCCCCTAGAGAGCGACAGACAGGAGAGGGAAAACCCAGCAAACCTTGGAGAAAACAGAGGTGTTTTTTTCATTCTTCAAGGACATCACAACGTGGGAGCAGGGGTGAGGAAGCATTTACTCCTTTCCCAGGCCAGGCAGGACCAGAGCCTGCCAGGGAATATGCTGTGGGAAGGTGGGCAAGGGCCGGGCCCCACACGATCACCTGTAACAAGTGGTGATTCAGTAAGATTATCCCCAGCTTGCATTAGGTCCCAGAGGTGTTTCACATTGAAAGCATCTCTGGAAGGGAAGATTCTCTGCCAAAAAAAACAAGAGCTCCACCTGTCCAGATTTTGGAGGGAAAGGAAGGTTTGTTTACATTTCCAATTTGGCTGGGAAACAGGAAAGAAACACAGATCTGAAGGTCATATTCCCCCAACCCATCACCTCCCCCAAAATCCACAGAAAGATGCTGGACTGGCACCCGTGGTCTGTGATGGGAGCTGGGGACCTTTGGATACATGACTGAGGCTCTGCAGTGGGCAGGGACTGGGGAGAGCTTTAGGGAATGTGCTGAGGGGAGAGTAAAGGTGCCACAATGGGGACACCACCCTGACATCTCTGTCCACCACTGAGTCACCCATGGGACCCAGCCAGGAGTGAGCCCCTCAGAGCAGCAGTGCTGGGTTCAAACAAATAGATACAATTCTGCTGAAAGGGGAGAAGAAACAAGAAAAAATAAGAATAAAAGATGTGCCTCTCCAGCACCTCCTCCCCTCCCATAAACCTGTGTGCTATGCAAATATATGCAAATGAGACATGGAAGCGAGGATGAAATTGGCTCTCTAAACCAGCGTGGTTTTAGACTGGGGAGCGTTGGAGGCAGTTTCCTGGGAAGTTGAGGCAGAAATGCAGAAATAGCTGTGCCATGAGAGGGACAAGCAATGACAACTGGAGGGGATGTGTCCCAAAATGCCTTTGGCGGTGGGACGGGCTCCCACAGCACCAGCAAAATACAGCACCAAACCCCCCTCTCGACACCCCACTTCAGCAGCTGGGGTGGGGAGGGGGTGGAGGGAAATGAGAACTTGCTTTTCTGCTGTTTGTGATTCCCCCCGCGATTCCCATGAAGGGATGGCAGGAAGCACTGCAGTGGAAACTCAGGTAGCTCAGTCCAAAGCAGAGGATGGCCAACACAGGCAGCCCAGGGTGATGGTCCCCCAGGGTGGGCACTTTCCCCAGGGGACTGCTTAAGGAGTGACATCTTTCTTACATGAAGAATGGGATCGTACAAATTCCAGCTCGTTTGTTCCAGGCAATTTATCCACCCAAGTATTGCCTTGTTCGGTAACATTTTCTCAAGGGGTTTCTGCAGAGAAGCAGGTAAAATCTAGAAAGTCTGAAGGCTTTGGGGTGTAAACACCATTTGCCTGAGCAATGCTGCTCACGTTGATAGTCAATGCTTGAGGTTTTTTTTTGCTCACAAACAGGAGGGGTTTTTGTGTTAAACACACTCTGCTCGAGAACAGACCTGGCTGGAGCAAAAAACCCTTTCCTGCCTCCTGACCCGGCACAGGATTTTTACAGAAATAGCACAGATGGTCTGAGCTCAGTGGAAAGTTTGAGATGGACTGCCAACATCCCAGACAGCCCTGGACCACAGCAGCCCAGCTTCAGAGAGCTGGCCATGTCCATCAGCATCACTGGGACATGGTTGGAAAGATGCCTCCTGAGACTGAAGGGCTTTCCAAACCCATTCCAGCCACTGGAGATGGGGGAGGACAGGGGAGCGGAGAGAGGATGATAACGACACTGTTCTTCATGGGAACCTAAGGTGCAACACGGGGGGTCTGCTTCGTATCTCACAGCAGGATGAGGAACAGCAGGATATCTGCAAAAGGCACTGGAAAGGGTTCAGGGGCTCTCATTCAGGGTTTGAGCTAGAGATGGACATCTCCTGTGCTTGCCTCCCCAGTGCCTCCACCACCATTTGCAACCTCAGCTTCCCCCCCAAGCCAGTCACAGCACTGCGTTCAAGACAGCTCCCACAGCCCTGCATCTTGATTTGCTTTTCATTTTGCTTTTTCTGTCTCATTAAAGGCAATCTCCAGCGACTCCGACGCCAGTCCCGAGCATGGCGAGCGCTTGTGTTCCACTGTTGGGTTGAGCAGACTGTCAGCAGTGACAGCCCACGTGCACAGGTGCCACATTGTCATTTAGTGGTGCTGAGCATGGAGCAGAGGCACCTTCCATCCCCACACTGCTCTGCAGGCACTGTGGGATTATCAAGGTATTTTCCTGCACCCCAGAACTACCCCCTGACAGATATTATGGCTTCAGCACAACACGTTCGCTGCACAGGGGTGCATTACCTGCTTGGCTGAGTACCTTTCATCCAGCACCAGCCTTTTGGCTACCTGGACAATGTCCATAAACCTGGACTCTTCCTATGCTACAAACCCTGTTTCTTTACTTGACCTGGTCTATGACAAAGGGGCAAGTCTGAGCATCTTTCTCATTTTCATTTGAGGCAAAAAACAAAGCATTTTCCCTGGCTTTTCCCTGTGTTTTTCTATCCTTTCATCTGCCCTTTTTCCCATATTTTGCTGACACCTCTCAGGGACCTGCCCCAGTACTGGGGCTCCAGAAGACGTGCCTGTCATTGCACACACTCTCTCCAAAGACAGCTCTGTTACACAAACCTTTGGAGCACACAACAGCCCATGATGGTGTTTCGTGACTCCATATTAAAAACACAGCCTTAATGAACCTCCCTGAAGAGATAGTTGCCAGGAAAGCATCATGGGATGTCAAGTCCAGGAGATACCTGGCAAAGGGAAAAGAGCTGCTGCTCACCCGAACTCTTCCCAGTCCCTTCACCAACTCCTGCTTCCATCTAAGAGCTGCATATTTCTCCCCCTGCCCACACCACAAAACACTGTGAACCTGAAGAATAAAAGGTGCAGACTAGCTGGGATTTCAAATTCTGTGATTAAGGATGGAGGCAATTTCTGCCTCCCTGGGCTGATAGAGCAGGCAGCAGATGAGGACGGCTTTTTAGCGTGCTGCCAGCAGCTGCGATAGGCGCCTGTGCCGTCACCAAGCAGAGAGATTATTCTCTGGATCTCCCGGGCTGTTTATCAGGAACACTCACTGCTGCAGCCGCTAAACCAGCTTAAATACCAAAATTAAAAAATAATTAAAAAGGAAAAAAAAAAAAATCTTTTCCGTAACCTCAGAAGGAGAGGGATTGCAGAAGGGTAGGTTAAAAGCACCCGGGAGGCAAGTCAGGGTGTTAATAAAACAGCCGTGGGCACAGGCAAAACAGGCTCTGCAGGGGATTGCCAACCCCGGCTGGAGGGATGGAGCAGCAAAACCCACTGGCAGGAGAGCCAGGGACCTGCCTGGAGCAGGCAGCCGCCAGCCTTGGCCAGCATGGACATCACTGGGAAGCCAGGACGAAGTTGGCAGTGCCAACACCAGCACGTCTCCCTGGCCCTGCCTTCAGCATCACAGGCTGGGGAGCCATCAGGAGTGTGCAAGGAGCCTTTGGGAGCGTGTGAGGAGCAGCAGCTTTGCACCAGGGCGGCCGGTGCTGGTACCTGAGGAAGGGCAGCAGAGAGATGCTCCTTCCCCACACTCAGCCAGGGAGGGAGTGGCACGTGTCAGGGATAATAAATTGCATGACAGTCCGGATCTGGGGACTGCACGGGAAGAAAAGGCACAAGGTCTGATTTCCTTGGGCATTCAGAGTCTTTGAAGATCAGAAAGCAGCTAAGTGCAAGGCAGGCTTTCAAGCTGCCAGTGCGGGTTAGTGGTGGGCCTGGGACTCCCTGGGGAGCAAGAGCTGTAGAATCCCAGCTGCCGGGTCAGATCCTGCCTCCCAGCTGCAGGAAGGTAAATGGGAACAGCTCTATCACCACTACATGAACATTTTCCTCAACAGGCCCTTCTTTGCACATTGGTTTGAGCTGGGGAGCACAGAGCTGCTCGCTCAGGGCTGCCTGGGTGCTCCCTGGTTTTGGATCACCCCAACACATCCCCCTGCTGCAATCCCCCCTTGACTTCTATTCAGACAAGCTGCTGTGCTGGGGATGGTTCCATCCTGGTATCAGAGGTATGATGCCCAGGAGGGCCCTCCTTGAGCAGAGAGGTTCTTACCCCACTTCAGAGGCAGGGTTGGATCTTCCAAACCTCCCACTCCCTTGGAATTCAGGACAAGCAAGACCCTTCCCAGAGTTTCGGGCAGTCAGGGAATGTCCCACCCACTTGCATGAAAGGTTAAGACCACTTTCCAATTAGAGAGGCAGGAGCCATCACAATAAAGCTCTTCTGAGGGGATATTAATCAGGGCATCTTCCTCTCACGGAAATGCAAATCAGCAGAATGGAAACGGGAGTGATTAGAGCCAGGGAATACACAGGCACATTGATCCTGGTTCCATGAGCAGCAGGGGCCACAAGAGCACAGGAGAGATACCCCAGGCTCCCACACTGGCACTGGAACCCAGGTGGAGGCGGGAGGAACCCATGGGCTCCACCTGGGAATATTCAGCATCATGTTTTCAGCTCAACAGCAGTGCTAGGGCTATGGGAATGGCACCAGTCACACCAAAACAGCTCCCAGGATGGCTGCAGGGCTTTGGTCTATCCTTGTGCACCCACCCAGGAAGGAGCTGGAGGAAAACCGGGCAGAGCAGGAACACGAGAGAGATGGAGGAGACACCAGCGATGGCAGCAGTGTTGGATAAAGGGTGGAGAAGGGAAAGAGAGGGGATGAAGAGCAAAAGGCAATGCAGAAAGGGTCCAAAGCGTGGGCCAAGGTGGTGGGGTGCACAGAGGACCTCCCAGATCCCCTGCCCAGGGAAGCGCTGTGCCGGGTCCGGAGACGGCTCCGCTCCTCGCGGCAGGAGGCATTAGATCCAGCTGAGCTGCTTCAACGCAGCGTGCATGTAAATCAGCTGGACAGGCAGAGAGGAGAAAAACAAGGGGATGAGATAAGAGGATAGAGAGAGAGGCAAGGGGAGGAGGAGGAAGGAGAAAAGGGGAGGGAATGAGAGGAGCAGGTGTGGAGAGAAAGAGAAGCAAAGAGAGGGCAAAGGGAGAAAGGGAGAGGGAGGAGGAGGAGGGATGGGGAAGCAGAGAGCAGCAGGAGGGCAGGGTGCTGGTCTGGGGTCCCTTGGTAACTGATCTCATGCCAGGTGGGAGGAAGCCATGGAAACAGGGTGAACAGGGTGGAGGTGTCAGACCATGACCCAGCCTGGGCCAGGCCAGCCCTGGACCTGGGCATCCTGCTCTGGCCTCTTGGCTTCCAAGCTGGAACCCCGCTGGGATCTGGGATAAAGCACCACCACACAGTTATTTTCCAGCCATGAGGGAGATGCTTACACAAGTAGCCAGTCTGGCATCCTGTAATCCCCCATCTGCAAAAGCATGAATCCCTCAAATGATAAATGATGTACATTTGTGATGGAAGAGTTGGTGGGTACCAACCTGGAGGTGACTGCACGTGGGGGATGAAACAACATGGAGATGTCACTGCTCTAAGTCAGGAGCATCTTGCAAAGCACAGTGAGTGATTCCTAGTAAAACAATACCTGGTCCCTGCCTGTTTCAGCCACAGAACTCATAAGCAAAATATCATTATTAAACCCCCAAGCTGAGGATTAGCAGCTCTGTGCAAAGTTCTCATGACTGGGCAGGACACAAGGATCTCCTGACGTCAACATGCACTAAGCAACCAGCGCTGATGCAAATACCATCTGCTGTAATCATGACATCACCTTTAATTACACAACCAATGAGGATGCCGCCACATGCAGAGCCCTGACATCACCAGCAGAGCTGGAGAAAGATCTGGAGTAGGATGATCAAAAAAAATTAGTCCAAAGGAGGAAGATCTCAGCCTGGAAAAGCAGCAGCCAGAGAGGCACATTTGTGGCCTCAAGAGGGTGAACTGGGATTGATTGCTCACTGTGTCTCCCAATAAAAGAATTAGGAGGTATCCAATGACATTAAGAGGCAGAGGGTTCAAAAGAAACAAGAGGATATGGTTCCCCACACGGTGCATGGTTAAGCAGTGAAGTCCTTGCCACAGCTCTCTGGGGATGATTAAAGCTTACATGTTTACAGAAATCAACTAGACAAATTCATGGGAAATCCATTGAGGGATATTAAAGACGAAATGCCACTTCAGCCTGGGGAGCCCCTGAGCTGCCATGTGCTCAGGGCTGGGAGATGCTCGAGAGATTCATAGGTACTGGTCATCAGCAGGGGGTGGGGGGCAAGGGACGGGCAGAGGACAGCTGGAGCAGGGCACAGCTCCTGGTGCTGCGATGAAGATGGCAGACACCATGTCCAAGCCAGCACACTGATGTCCCTACATTCTGTGTCACTCCCTGGGCAATCCCAAAATCCTATCAGCCAGGTATTTACAGCCCAGTCTTGGGGGTACTGAACTCCCCCAAGGCACAAAGTCCATCAGAGCAGGACCACAACGGTGCCACTGTTAATGTAACTGGTTTAATGTGACATGGAGCCACCCTTAACCCCAGCTGTCCAGCACTGGGTTACCCTCACATCACTTTGCTAAGAAGCACTGTTTTCCAGGATCCCACCAGGACACAGGGGTCCATCCCTGGAGAGCCTGTCCCACACACTTCCCCATGCACAGCACTCCTTCCACTCACGCCAAGTCCGCGCACGTAGCAGTCCCAATTAAACCAAACTACATCGCAGAGGGGCCTGGCAGCGCTGCATTTATCAGCCTGCCTGGAAGGGGCTTGTGCAAGCTGTCCCCCCGGCTGACGGATTAGACAGCAGACAATTAGGTTTCAGACACACACACACACACAGGCGCACGCAAGCAGAGCACACGCAGGCACACAAATCCTTTCTCTCCATCCATCTGCGGGGCCGAGGCGGCCGAGCCCAGCTGCGCGGCCGGCCCTGCTCCTGGAGCTGCGTGCAGCTGAATAAGAACGAGCCCCCGCGCCTCGGCTTTCAGCGCCCGCTCGCGAAATGAGCGAGAGGTCCCCAAAGAGATGACACAATTGCAATGGAAATTATTAACCCTTGGCGGGCCGGCGCTGCTGCCTCCTCCCCGCTCCGCGCCGCCGCAGCCAGCCCGGCGGCAAACCCACCCTTTGGGTTTCAAGGACAAAGCTGGAGCAAGGCAGTGCTCAGCCGGCATCGCAGGGGATGAGCAGCCTCCTGCGTTTGTGCTCCAAGGTGAGCCCGGGCTTTTTGGGAGTGTGGATTATTTCAGATGCATCCGTTTCCAGCTCCTGGAAATGGGGCTGGTGTCTCCACAGGAACACCACTTCTGCAATCATCCCACCAAAAGTACCCCCTCTTGGTGCCCAAGACCAGGAGCTATGGCTGCTATGTGCAGATCCAAGGTGCAGCACAAGCCAGCGTCGTTCCTTGGATTGTTCCTTCCAAAGGCTACTGAGAACAATAATTCAATGTTTCAAAATGAATTGAAACGTGAAACGGCTAAGATAGAAATGGAACAAGCTGGGCTTGCTTCTAAAGGCAAAGCCTGCATACCCTCTCTGGGAGAGGATTTCTGATGGAATCAACAAAACAATGGATAAAGGGAAATCAGTAGATATAATTTATTGGGATTGTCCTAAAGCCTTTGATAAAATCCCACATGAGACACTATTAAGGAAACCAAGCATTACTGGGCAAGATGTAAAATATTGCTGGGGAGCAGGAAGCAGTAAAGTGGCACGGACCAGTGCAAGAGGAGATGGTTAATGCCATGCCAGGATGAAGGTTGGGAAAGCCAGAGCATGGCCGTGCTCCGAGCCCAGCCCCAGCCAGCATCAGGGGCCAAGATCTGAGAGCCCCAGGAAGGCAACACTGTGGCTGCTCAGAGCACACAAAACCTTCACAAAGCAGCTCCTCACAGTCTGTCTGTCCCAGGCTGTTTGTCCTCCCATGCCTTCAGGGGTATGAGCAGGGACAGGAGCAGTCCCCCCTCAGCTCTCCCTCACACCTACTGGAGGAGAAGATCAGTGGAACAGGACACTGAAAAGGACCATTTCAGCCCCTGATCCCCCCATATCCCTTCAAGACATCTTTCAAATCTCCATGTGGAGAGGAGAAAGCCCCAGGAGAGCAAACTCCCATCCCGTGTTGGGAGTGGGACATGGCAGGGGAGGGAGGATCCTCTGGAAGCATCACACTCAACTGCACAAAGGGCTTTCTAAAAACAGCACCGTGATTTAATTTTTCCTGTAGTTAGTTTCTGAAGAAAGGGAAATCAGATGAGAAGAGCCCTTTTTGGTCCCTGGTACCCACCTCACCTCTGTGAAGAATGCAGCCAGCTCCAAGACAACTGATGCCCAGATAGAAATGACCAAAAATGTAACTCAGCACATCCCTCAAACCAATTTCAGCAATTTTTTGAGGTTTGTTTTCACAAGGTACAGACATAAGCTCTATTGTTGCAAGATGCATCATCCCCTAAAGTTAGAAGAAGCTCTCCAGACGCACTGGGGAACATCTAGGTGTTTGCCTAGCAAGATTTCTGCCCTCCCTGAGCTCTGATTATTATTGGTAGCATAAGAGTAGAGACATGAGGACAAACCTGGCTTCACAGGGCATGTCATACAAGAATTTAGGACAACCTGGAAGCTGCCACGTTCCTCACCTGTGAGCATCTGGGTCGCACAACCGGCTCTGCCCCACATGAGCTGCTCCGTCTCCAGACCCACCAGCTTTTTCACCCGCTCCAGCGGGTCTGGCCCAGAGCCTCATCCCTCTCTTTGCCAGAAACCAACTCCTCACTTTCAGCCTTAACTTATTCGTGGACAGTTTCTAGTCATTTGGTCACCAGCCAACAATATCCGTCAGTGAAACAGCTCCTCTCCCGCCCTCGTGCTCCGCGGCCCCTCATCCACCGGATTTGCGAAGCTGAGTTTGCAGAGTCTCAGGAGATGGGCCATTCACCGCTTCTCCTTGGGGATTTTGCCATCATTTAGTGTATCAATCCATAAATCAGCCCTCCAGGTTTATCAAGGACCTACATGTTTCCCTCTGCAGCACTAAGCAGAGACCTGAGGAGAATTTTCTGACAACTACACTGCATTTTCCTCTCCTCCTTTCATCCCATTACCCACAGTTATATCCCTTAGACCACTCTAAATAATTACTCAGCTGGGTGTTTATGACCTTCAGATATTTGTCCATCCCTGGTTTAAGTGAACTCTCAGTCAAGCTATGCTTAATATTTAGACTACACAGAGAAATGCACATGTTCAAAACACTTCCAGGATGTGGTGGGGAAGTCAACAGAAAGGGCTGATCCTGCACCATTTGCCACAGCTCCAAGGCCATTTTTCAATCCCAGGCAGCTTTCTGCTTCCTGTATTCCCATTAAAAACCTCAACACCTAGAAACTTTCCCATGGGTGCTTCCCCTCCTTAGCTTAGGGAAAAGGGATTGCAGGGACAGTTTATAGGGGGTGGTTCACACAGGGTTGTGAGATCTCCAGATAAAGCTGTTCACACACCTCCTTTAGGAGGAAGAGCTGCAAAAAGCCCTTGGGAATTACAGGGAAGGGAGGGACAGCCCTAGACTCTCCCAAGAGGAGCCAGTCTCCAAAATAACAGCTGACAAAGCCAGGAGCACCCGATGCTTTCCTTTGTGCCAGGAGCATCACCAGCGTCAGGAGAGATGCCTGCTCCCCTCTGGTCTCCCAGGGAGGAGTGACTGGGTGAGGTGAGGATCAGGACCACAGCAAGGGACAGCAAGACTGGCCCCAGTAATGGAGATTTACTGCTCCAAGCCCTATTAGCTGGGCCATCTGGATCCCAAGCCTGAACACAAGGTATTAGACACCACCGCCACATGCAATATCACACAGGTACAAAAGAAGGGAGAAGAGGGACAATGCTGCAATAGCTTCTTCCCATGTGAGAAGAAGGTGGGAGCTCCAGGAAGGTTTCTGCTGGAGCCAAAGCCCAGCAAGGGGAAGGAGAAAGGGAAAGGCACACTCAGACACTGTGCAGGAGCTCCATGCACAGGTGCTCACACCCAGGCACGGAGGGCACTGCATCTGCTGCAGAGGCAAGGACAGAGGTGGGTGGAGGAGGAAGAAGAAGCAGGATGAGTTCCCCATCTGTTGCACTGACAGCTTCAGGCATCCACATGTCATCGCCAAGCCCCAAACAAATTATGAGGAGGATCTATAAGAGTTTGTGTCCAAAGTGTGCTCAGTAGGGCTGGTTATGGTGTATCTTCTATTTTTCAGTGTTTTAGGAGGTCACATTTTTCTTTATTGCTTTTTGCTCTGGCCCCAGGAATTGGAAAGACTACTTTTACTTTTTTTACTGAAAGACAAGACCTTCTCATGGCCACCAGACTGTGCAACCTGGACTTTAAAGTAAGTATTTGTGATAAAGCAAAGAGCATGGGAGGGTGGCTCTGTTCTGTAGGGCAAATCTCCCAGGGTTTGCCGCAACGACACTCTCTTTTCTTGTAACCAACATGGGTTTCTGTTCCTTTTCAGTGAGCTTGGGCTCAATGGTTAGACCCAATATATACCATGCAAGAGTCCCCAGTCTGACTCATAGAGGGGAGATGACTCGCTGTGGTCATGAAGCATCACTTTCCCAGAGAGGAAAACAATCCAGCACATGAAACAAAACCTCTGTCCTTCCCCAAAACTGGGCATCAGCTATCAGGAGACAACAGATGACCCAATCTGACCCACACATGGTCTGAGAAACAAGACCTGACTTGCATGGGTAGAAGAGCATTTCTACCAGACCTGTGCCAGCCCCTGGGATCTCCAGGTGCTACCCCAGGTCCTCCAACAACAACGTAAATCTAAACCCATTTTGGTCCTCTCTGGGCAACTTATCTGCCTCCAAACCCTCTGCCCCAAAGCAAACAGACCTGGACACAACCAGCCCTACAGAAGAGCATCCTTCATGCTTTCCCTTCAGCCCCACCACCCCAATATGCTCCTCAGAGAGGGGAAATTCTGGCTGGAGAAGATCAAACAGTATGAGGGAAGGAAAGCAACAAGAGAAAGGAAGGAGGACAGAAATAGGGCTGGGGATACAGGGGGCTGCCAAGTCGGGCTCCCGCAGGTCTGAGCCCGGCATCGGGCTATTTTCTGCCTTTTCCTCTTCCTCACCGCCGCGTCGCCATGGCAACCCCATCAGCTGAGCGGCTTCGCTCCCGACTCCGCTTCCCGCTCCACGGGGATTTTTGGGGGGCTTTTTTTCCGCCCCTTCTTCTCATCCTGACTTCCTGCTCGAGCCCCATCCCACGGAGGCTCTCAGCCAGCGCCGAACAGAGACTTACAAGGGGTGCTCATAAAGCGTCCCTCGTACTGGCAGGACCCCCCTGTGCAGCCCCCACCAGCCCCAGGGAAGGTTGATGGTATCTGCCCGGTGGGGAACAGCACCAGCTTTGGGAGCAGAGCCCCATGGCGAAGGGGTCCCCACACACCTCTCACTTTCCCTATCCTGCCCTGCAAAACATTTTCCCCTTTAGCACCTTCAGCCCCAGTGCCTCCAAACAGCTCCCAGTGCAAGTTTTTGGCAGCCATCCCACAGGAACCAGTCTGCTCTGGGACACTGACATCACCCAGGGAAACCCCGGGAGAATCCCTGTGCAGGGTGGTGGACTCTCACTGCTGGGGAGAAGTTAAACACCTTCTGGGTATAACTCCTACCATCAGAGCATGTCAGTCTCCAGAAGTCCCCTCCAGCCCTGTTTTCTAGGGCTAAATGTCTCAGGAAAAACCTAGCTGAGCCAGAACCACAGGCAACTCCTCGGGTTTAGAATTGAACAGAGGGAGAGAAACATAGCAAAGCCAAAATGGTGACAGAGGATGCAGAGAGGCTGGAAGAGCAGGGAATAGGAGGAAGGAATAAAAAGTCCTTCCTGCCCTCCTTTCAGACAGTGTGCCCAGGTGTGACAGGAACCCTCCACAGGGAAGAGGGGTTTTGAGAACATCCCCTGGCATCAGATATCTGCTTGTAACATCACTGCTCCCCTTCTGTCTCTGAAAGCCCCAGCCTTAAATACAAAGGAAAATCCCTGCTCCCCTGAAAGTCTGAGCTTGAGGAGACCAGATTCATCTCTGAAGCACGCTCTCCTCTTTCTCACCCAGTGTTTGGCCCTGCTGAGCACTGGGCTGGCACATCCCCAGAGCACCATGAGCTCATCCTGCCTGCCCAGCTCCTCTCCAGCACAGAAGAGAGTCCCTTTGGGGTGTTTTGCATTGGTTTTGGTGCCTTTGGAATAGCTGTGGTTGGAAATCAGAGGCTCGGTTAATCTGACCCTGTCATACATATCAGATGTGCAGCAGAAACAACCCTCCAGTAAGCATTACCACGACATTTGGGGAGGGTGGGGTTTTTTCCCCCCTATTTTCTTCTCTTTTTTATAGCAGACATCTGCAGCAGAAGAGGGATAGAGGAGAGAGAGGAATGAGAAGAAACAGCACTTCTTCCAGCAGCCAAATCCCACTGACTCCAAGCCCCCCATGACCTCCAAATCCCAATTTACTCAGAGTGAGATCAAAACCCCGCTGGAGAGGAGCAGCCCAATGGGGCTCTGGATGGCTCAGCACAGCCCCCTGGCACAGTTATCCCTGCACACACCCATGCCAGGCTCTGGATGTCTTTAAATGCAGAATCACGCTGACTTTAACCGAAGGTGCAATTTTGCAGCCGCTTGCCGGGGAAGCAGAGTTTCTTTCCATGTGGTTTAAGTCAATTAGGAGCAGGTTGAAGCTGAAGTGAATTAAGGCGTTCAGCTCCAAACAGGAGCTTGTGCCTGGAGGAAAAGGGAGGGGAAGGCAGCTCTGCACCACTTTTAGCTAACCCAGTGCAACTCAACCAATATAAACCTGAGGACGAGGCAGCATATCCTTCATCCCTCCTCCTCCTCCTCCCTGTTCTCACTTTTTCTCCCCACTCCTTGCTTTCCTCATCCTTCCCCCATCCCCTCTCTGAAGAATTTTTCCTCCTGCTGTTCCTCTCTTCCCCGCTTTCTCAGCTCCTCCCGGTGCCCACATGCGCGAGGGGGCCGGGAAGCAGTTGGAGATCAAACTCCTGGCAGCGCCGAAGCATCGGCCGTGCCCAGAGCCCCAGACAGCTCCGGAGCAAGGAGGCAAAGGAGTGGGATGAGGGAAAAGTGGGTGGGTTTGGGTGCAAGCAGAGGAACCTCTTGCAGCCTGGGAAGCTCAAGGATATCAGGCAGCAGGGAAGAGAATCTGATTTATAGCACCATGAAGTCACTGGGGGTCTGTCCCCACACAGACCCGCCTGTACCCAGCCCCTGCCTGGACACAGGGCAGGGAGTGCTGGTGTGCACAGGCAATTGATGTGATGCCACAGGAACAGCTCAGCTGGATCAAGAAGGGAAGTGCCCCATGGCCGCAGTCATTCCTTGGTTCTTTGTTTGTCTTCCACATGGACATCAGACCAGGACTTAAAGCCCAATTTTTAGGATGTTTGGAAGTGTGTAAGGACACTATTTGAGCAGGAAAATGCATTAACATGAGAACCACAAGGGTTTTTTAAAGATTAAAAGCTCCTAGAACACCACCTTCCTTACCCCTTCCCCCCAAAAGTCCTTAATTTCCCAGATTAACATCTGGAAATAAAAACAATTACTTTTAATTTCTTCTGTACCTGACCTAGCTACTCAGGTGTCACAGCCCTTGGAAGAAGGATGGTTCCTGGCCCACACCATGCAGTGGCAGAGGGCGTGGGAAGCCCTGTGCACACAGGAGCCAGTTCCAGCTGCTGTTAGCCACTTCCCTCAGCAAGAGGAAGAGCACAGATAAGATGAAGCAGCTCCAAACCTGAGCTCTTGGGCTGTAGTGGGTTTCTCTGCTAATGAACAGTGTCTGCATCTGTCCCCTGAAGCCATGAGTGGCGTTTCCCCATGAGGCTGAGGGAGAGGAGAATGAGGATGTCATTCCAACCCCATGGAGCTGCTCAGGGGCTGTTTGGGGGAAGCCAAAGCTCTGTGCAAAGGTACCTGCTATGTTCTGGCTGCTGCCAAGGACACACATCTCACAAACACCTGCACAAAGGAAATGCTGCTGGAGCAAAGCCCCCACACCCTGCTCTGCTCTACAAGTCAAGCTGCAAAACCCTCATCTCTGGGTGCTCCCTGCAAGAGGGCAAAGACACCAGATATTTCCAGCAATCCCTGCTGCAGGTCAAGCCAGCAGCACTGTGCAGTTAATCTCTGTGGTCCTCAGCATTGGCTGCTGCCAGCAAGAGAAGGAGGAACTGGGGGGCAGAACAAAGCAGGCACAGTGGGGGGACAGTTAATTAGAAAAGCTGCCTGAGATGTGGGCTTGCTAGACAAACTTTGGGATGTCCCTCCATGCCTCATCAATGCAAATGAAGCAGGAGGACCCAGGGAGGCATCCTGGGCTCACCACTGGATTTGCACACAGGTAACTGGATGATGGGGCTGGCTCCCAGCAGCCCCCAGTGCTCCTGGAACCCTCCAACTTGTAGCTGCAGCCTTTTACTCTTCACCATCTCGGGCAAAGGTGTGGGAGCTGCCGAATGCTGAACCTGCTGCACTTGTAAACAATGTGACTCCAGAAGGAAACGTGGTGTGGGCAGACTTGTGTAAAGGATCTGTGACCCATCACAAAGATCTCTCCCCTCTCTGCTTCCCTCCAGCCCCCTCAGCATCCATGAACACCAATCTCCTAGGGACACACAGCCATGGTCCACCTTGTGACCACTGCAGTGCCACTATGGTCTCCTCAGGCACCAAAAGCCTTAAAAATGCTGAACAACTATTTTCTACCTAAATACATATTTTCCTCAACACAGTCTGGTTAAGCACTCTAAAGAAGCCCTTCCCATGAAGCAAAAGCAGGAGGAATCAGCCTTCCTAGCATGGGGTCTGTGCTCTCTTCCAAGAGACATCAGGGCTGGCATGGACATCCCAAGACCTGGGTGCAGGATTTCAGGAAGCTCCAGCCGGAATGACGCAAAGCAGGTGTGTTCTAAGGGTCAGAGAGGAAAGCTGGACACGTGGGACAGGAAGCCAGATCCCATTCCTGGCTCTGTCCCGGACTTCCCCCATGACCTTGGACAAGTTCCAGGGGCACCAGATTTTCAGAGAACTTCTGTTCCTGTTTGAGCCCACACTTACCTGGGCAGAGCCTGGCAGGGCAGGAAGGTCTCTGAGCAGGCTGGAAACCCAAAACCTGGTCAGCACGTTGTTCCTCACCCTTCTGAAGAGCATCACCAAGGCTGCCTTTCTGCCACCCCACTTCCAGCTTATTTTTCAGAGGTACTGGGATGGCAGGAAGAGGTTTCAAATTTGTGCAGCTCTCTGCGAGATAGAAAATGTCTTGGGGCGTGGGAGGGGAAGTGTCCAGGAAGAGAAGCAATAAGAAAACCCTCCTTAGAAACCAAACCAAAGCACTGGGTGTTTGTACAGAGCCAGGGTGCAAGGTGGATTCAAGGGTCTTGTTCCCTTGGGAGGTCAGACACACTGTTCAGGCACAGTAAAAACCTTCTGTGTTAAAGCCCAGCAAGGCTTACAAGGGACTTTGATTTCTCATAATACCCTGGGGTGCCTGGAGCCCTAAGCTGCCCCAAAAGGGGCAACATTTGTGATGTTTGGAAAAGGGAGTTTGGAAAAAGCAGCAGCAGGCAGAGCACTAAATCTGCCAAAGCCCAGCATGTTGGACTGCAGTGGCCTTTGCTCTCTGCTTTGCTGTCCCCAGTAGCTGTGTAGCTGTCACCCAGCACAGCTTTTTGGGGGCCCTTTGGGGCAGGGCAGCAGGGGCAAGCCAGCACCTAATCCTGAAGCATCAGCTCTGACCACTCCAGCTCTGACAGCAGCAGCAAGGAGGAATGGAAAAATACAGAAAGGAGCTGAATAGAGCTCCCTTGTAAAGGGGCTCAAACCACACTTTGGACCCTATTTCCCACCCTTGGTCCCTTGTCTTGACAGCTGCACAGTGTCTCCACAGGGAGAGAGCAGATCCGAGCCGCAAACTTTAAAAAAAAAAAAAGAAAAAGAAAAAGAAAAAGAAAAAAAAAAAGAGGGAAAAGAAAAAAGGAGAGAGGGAGCGAGCAAGCGAGAGAGTGTCTGACTACAGCCCTAAGGGCTGTCACAACAGATAAAACCTCAGCCAGGATTCGCAGTTTGAGCTCCTGCACGCTAATGCACAGCAGAGCTAAAAATACCGACGTGTGGAAAAGCAGAGGCTGCTGTTGCTGCCTCCCGAGCTGATCGCAGGCTCCAGCTTCCTGGCCAGCCCAGATGCACGGCCACAGGGGGGATTTGTAACCCCGGAGAGGGGCAGGGGCAGCCCGGGGGTCTCCCCTACCACTGGGCTGCAGGGCTGGCTCTGCCCATGCAGTGCCTGACCGAGCCATGTCACAGAAGGGGCTGGGTTGGGTTTGTGCTGATGTGAAGTAAAATATCTGGGCCACACGCTTTCAGCTCTGCAGGCAGAGGGATGGAGCAGCCTTGGGGAGAGGGGCTGACGCCAGAGAAAGGGGAGGACAGAGCCCGTGATGAGAAGGAGGATGCAGAGAGGCTTCACGAGATGACAAATAGACAGGACAGCTGCAAAGCCCCGAATCTGGGGCTGCAAAACAAGCAGCCTGGTGTTAATCCCCAAAGTCGGCCTCGTGTGGGATGGGAACGAGGTCGTGGCTGTGCTGCCACATTATCTCCCGATTTATCCAGCCATCTTTGCCCTACCCAAGGCCTGGGATCAGGAACATACTTTACCATGCACTTAAATTCAAGCATGCACTTACAGTCTCTTTTCTTCAATGGAGCTGAAGGACGTGCTCAAGGGTTTGCCCATCATTAACTGCCTTCAGCCAAGGTCAGTTCTCTGAACAGGGGCTTGCTCAGGGCCCCCACCCAAACCTGGGGAGGGCACCTGGGTGTGCTCAGGTTGCTACATCCCCTCCTGCAAATTTCAAATCCACTCCTGGGGATGACCATTGTCCCAAATGCTGATTAACACCAGGAAAAGAGCAGTCACACGTTCCCAGCAGCAGGTCTGTGTTGTTACCATCACACTGAGTGGAGCAGCCTCCTGCCCAAAGCCCCCAGTTCTGCTGCCTGGGAAGGGCTTGGTCTAATTTTGGAAACTATCAGGACAGCAAGGACTTGGATGGTCTCCCTCAGCTCAAGGACAGACTGAATCTCTCATGATCTGTGCACACTCCTGCTCAGTCCCATGAGTGGGACAGACACAGCCACCCCAGGGCCACTTCATCCCAAGACCTGGAGCCCAGGTTTGACCTCAGGGCATCAAAAATAGAGGCTCTAGAGCCCTGCTGTCCTGGCTAGTACAGCCTGTGCTGAGTTCCTCATAGGACTCAAATCCTCCCCAAAAGCTGGGGGGAGCATCAATCAGCACCCCAGTTTCAGCCCAATACTGCACCTCCCATATTGGTACTGACCCACCTACAGAGTTCACAACCCAATTACCCCATTTACCACCTAATTCCTTCTCTACTCACAATCACATTCAAGACACCAGTGCAAAGTCCCTGTGGATCTGTTTCAAGTTGCATTATCAGCACATTTGGCATTTTCATCATGCTTAGGACACAGTCCCCTGCAAAAGGCCAATTTATCTCGAAAGCAAACCCCTGCCTTAGAGGCTGCCCTTTCCAACAGGCAGCAGTTGTGCCAACACAGCCTTTGGGCAGGGCAGAGGGTCCTGCTTAACCCAACAGGACCTACCCTGCCCTGTGCTGGGGCACATGCCAGGGAGGGAACAGCCCCAGCTCCAATAACACACGTTTCTCATCACCTGGATGAGTTATTTTCACCATACCAGTGCAAGCCATGATAGCAAATCGGTTCTTGAATAATAACTATTACTTAGATTAATTAATTGATGTTTCCACAGTGTGTTGAGGAATTAGAAGGAGGGGGAGGGTGAAGGAGGGAGCAAATCAACAACAAAAAAGCATTTCCTAAGGCCAGGGAATAAATGCCACGAAGGAAGAGAAGAGCAGGTTGTTATAGTAATTACAATGTCAGTATTTCTGGATTAGGCCAAGAGGGTCCCCCCAAGCACTGACTGCAGCTGGGTCTATCTGGAACCAGCCCCACTCACCCAGGATGGGGCAGAAAAACCCCCTTTCCGATCCCAGCACAGCCCACCCAAGCTGAACATCAGCCACTCCTCTGTAAGTTGTTTTTGCAGAGTGACAAACTCCCAAAAAATCCAAATCTAGCTTTTTCTCTCTCCCTTCCAAATCAAGTAGACAGTTGCCAACCAGCCAGCCCAGCCCCACACTTCCAGTATTTCAAGGGTGCTTCCAGCCCTCTTTTTTTGCTGCACACAAGCACATTCATATTGTATCTGCACTAGATATATAAACCTCACACATCACCAACCCAGTGCTGGCAAACATCACAGCACCATCACAAGGTGTTGCAAAACCTTTTGACTTCCACAAAGTCCCTGCTCCCAGAGCCATGAAGAAAAATTAAAATAAAGGAAAAACCAAACCTCTTCTTTCATTAAACAGGAAAATCTGCAGCCCTCGTGGTTAGAGACAAAGACTTGAAAATGGGAGTCTGAAAATACAGCTCAGAAAACGGAAAGCACTTAGAAATCAGGATTTTTCACACAAGTTTTACAGCAGACTTTTGATCTGGGGGGCAGCAACTGGCATTGCAATCACTCTCCTTATTTGCTTACATTTGAAAAAATAATTCCCAACAAAGCAGCACTCACAACCAGGAACACTTGTCCAGAGTTGGCTCCAGCAAAAATGCAGATGTCCATGGAGAAGATCCCATCTACAACCAGCCACAATCCCACTAATAAGGAGTCCCATGCACCAGGGGCTCCTCAAACTCCTCGAACAAGCAAAAACTCCTCCTATAACCCCACCCATGGCTCTTAAAGGCCCCAGTTCCTCACCTTTTTGGTTCAGAAGGTCACCGGTAGCCACCAACCCTCCTGCTGACCCACCAGCAAGTTTCATCACCAAGCTGTTACTTGAAAACCCTCCAGAGGCAGCTGGACCAGCTGTGCTCACTCAGGATAGTCTCACATCATTAGCCCTTTTGAGGAACCACTTTGCAAAAGGGAGGTAAAGGTGTGTGGAAAGTCCCACCTGAAGACTTGGAGCTTCCCAGCCCTGGGCCTGAGAGCAGCTCTCTGGTTCTGGCAGGCTGATGGCCCAGGCAGCCCCATGTTGGACCCCATGGACTTCCTTCCTTACCTTATGCTTCAGTTTGCAACACAAGATCTGGAGACAAGGAACACCTTATGCATTGGTCCAGCTCCCTGTGGCCCTGAAGTGCTACTCTAACAACCATAAAGTGCAGCCAGGGGAGCTTCTAAATAAGTATTGTCACCAAAGACTCGTCACCATCGATATCTCTTTGTTGATTTTCCCAATGGAGTTCCAAGAAAGGGGCTTTAGGCTTTCACGCCTCATGGGATTGTCTCCATCAGGGTCACACCCAGCAACCAGCACAGGGCAGCCACCCCACAGTACTTCCCTTTTTGGGGCAAGTCAGCCCACCCTGTTCACTTCTCCCAGGGTTGGTGCAGCTCTCTACACCCCTAAGCCTCATATCCGTCCTCCTGCCTGAGGTGTGGAAAACCCAGAGCCATTTCAGAGGTGGCTGCTGTCCCTGGGGTGAAGAGCAAGGCTTTCCAGCAATTCAGAAACCCCAGACCTGCCTTGATCCAAACTCCTGAAGATGCTTCTAAACAGGCACTGCCTGACAGTGCCAGGGCAGGCTCCCCTCACACACTCCTGTCCCGAATTTGTCAGGCCTCTTTGCCAGCTCCGGCCTCTTGAAATTCTGCACACTAATAAAATCCTAACTAATTTACATCCAAGATGGGGAGTGAGTGGCAGCTGTTGCTATAGAAACCCTCTCCCGGGCCCTGGCTCCCGGTTGCAGCTCTGAGATGAGAGACTGGAAGCCGGCTTGGACCCCAGTCCTGATGCCACTGGCACTTCCCGTGGTGCCCAGTTATCCCTGCTGAACCCAGCACTGCCCAAGGTCCCACTGCAGTAGGGCTGCTTGGAGGATGTGGTGGCCACCACCACCACAACCAGCCAGCCCCATGTGTCCTGTCATCCTCCAGGCTCTGCATTTCCCACCCTCCATCACTGAGGGGTCTTCTGTGCCGCCACCTCTCCTGAAAGCCTTTATTCACCAGCTCCTGGAGCCAGGGGCTGTGTGACAAACCCCGCTCTCACTTGGAGAAAGGAAAACAAAGATGACAACAAAGCAGAATTGCTCTCTGAGCTGCCAGACACCAGGAAAATACTGGAAAATCCAGGCTGAGCATCCCACCAACAGAAAGAAAATTTGCGTCTTTAATACTTGATGTAGATTTTTTTTTTGTCTGAAGTTGGACTGATAATTATTCAGTCCATGACCCCTGGGGGGCTTAATGCTTTGGATTGATAACAGCACCTTAACAGGACCCTCCCTCAGCTCTGAGCAGGCTGAAGGAGCTCAGCCTGCATGAAACCTGCACCCGTCACCAGGGCTGCACCAACAGCTTTGCTGGGAATGGAGACACCACATCTCCATGGTGAAGCATCCAGGAGTGAGCTTCTTCAGCAGAAAAGCAATCACAGGACATCATCTCTGTGAGGAAGGGAAGAAAGCTGCTTCCCTTTCAGTACAGCAACCCGTGGGCCCAGAGTGACTCTCACCTCCAAAGTCAGCACCAGGTGGTTGTGCCATCACAGGTGCTGCAACCTGAGCTCTGCTTGTAGCACCTGGATACATTCCTGTTCACAGCACAGTGTGGTGGACAGTCCATGAATAAATGTGCCTGATCTCTGGGGCTGGATCCTGCTCTCAGCTACACTCATGTACAGCTGGAGGGAATCAGTTCTTGAGCTGACACATCGGTGAGTGTCAAGGAGTGGCGATCGCACACATTCCATACATGTGCTTCCTCCCCCATGGGTATGTTCCTCAGGTCTTCCTGGGGCAGGATCCAGCCTGCAGCAGAGGTGCTCCTAAGCCAGACCACTTTTCCCACGGTTAAGATGCCAAGGATGTGTGAAGGTTGCTCAGCAGAGCCACACAGGTTCCATGAGTCCAGGACCACGGGTGGGAGAAGGCTCCTGGCTCATCACCCTGATCCCAGGGACGGATGTCCCTGTCATACCTCAGGAGCTATTTATTCCTCCCTCCAGCCCTCAGCTGCCTGCTCTGTCACACAGGGAAAAACTGACTCAGACCTTCCCAAGATAAGGCGACCACATCTGCAGCCCAGCTCCCCAGGAATGCAATCAAAATAGCGACCGGCAGCCCAGGCGGGGGAAGGAGGGAGGGCAGCATTTTTTGCTGCCGACTCTGACCCCCTGATGGACCGTTGCCATGGAAAGCCGGCAGCCAGCAGCCCCAGCTGGGGTCTGCTGAAGGATTTTTCCTGCTTGGCCTGAGGCTAGGGCAAGGGGAAGAGGGGGAGATACCGGGGAAGAGCTTGCATCTGGCTGTGACAGCCCTCCCCTGCTAGCAGGTGTGGAGCTCACTTCCCTCTTGGCTGGAGCATCCCGAGATGGTTTGTGATCCAGCATGGCTCAGATGCTGCTGGGCAGTGTTTGAAGCCTGGTGCAGGAGCACAGATAATAAACCAAATAAATCCAGCTCTGCATTAATGACAGAAGGACCAGGGACGGGACAGAGAGATGGTAACCTAAAACCGGGCTGCCATCCTCTGAGATGGTGAGGTCTCTGGGGCATCCATCCAGCTCCTCTCCCCGTCAGCCTGTTTCCAATCCCTCATTTTTGCATGAAGAATTAGGGCAGTAATTTCTCTCCTGCAGAGAGAAACAATACAGGAGCTGAAGCTGACCCCTTGCAGGCTGCCCGAGCAGGCTGATGTTTGGGGAAGGTTTGTACAACTTTCTCACTTTGTAAAAACCACCACGGTTGGAGGTTGCACTGAGCTGGGCACTGTGTGATGGTTTCTTGCCCCAGTGCACTGAGATGAGGTGCAAAAGGCCAGAGCCTGAAGCTGTCTGCTTACACCAGAGCCTGGATCAGGCACTGCAAAATCTGCTGCCAGCAGCAAGCACCCAGAAGAGCCGTCACCCCTCCCGCTGCCTCGCTGGGAGCTGGCAGGAGGGGACGGACAGCTGCTTCTCCATAATCATCTCTCCACCACTGACAACATGCTGGAGCTCATTTTCAGAAGACACCTTGGGAAGAAGAATGCATTTACAACAGCAGAAGCACCAGGAAGAGCATCTCCTTCCAGAGAGCCAAAGATGCAGCAAAATAAAATGTCGCTTCTTGTTAACCCTTGCCTGTACCTGAGCGAGAAGGACAAAAGGTGTTGGTCAAATTCTGGCCACATTCACAGTCCTGTAGCTCTGCTGATTGTCTCAGCAAAGAGACAACACCTCTTTGGAATGCTTACTGGCTGAAAAACCTCCCTGGAGAAGGGACCATGCCCCAGTTTGAAGCCAAGAGTCGCTTTCCCAGATACCTGCTGAGATCATGGGCCCAAGGATTGCCATTCTCAGCACCTCTCAGATGCTCAGCACATGTGTGGCTTGCACGGCAGCCAGGAGGGGGATGAGGTGCAAAATTCACTGGATAGTGACCCCAGCCCAGCTCTGCCTTTGAAAAGCTTCCCCAGCCCGGGAGGGGAAAGGAGAGCTGGAGAAGGTGATGGGGAAGGGAGGGGGAATGCCACCTGCGTATTGATCTGACAGTATGAAATGGGTTTTTCTTCTGGTTCCTGAGTTGGAGAGGGGAACCTATTGAATGCAAAGCTCAGCTCTCCCGCTGCCCTCGTTTCAGCCACTCCAGGCTGCTGTTTAATTAGATGAGCATTAGCAGAAAGGCAGCTGGGCAGCTGGGAGGGGCCAGCTCTCTGCACCCCACAGTCGCCCACTTGATAGGATTGTGCTGCTGTCAGAGGCACCTCTCAAAAGTGTACCTGCTGTACCAGCTCCTCCAACAGCCAGGCTGAGCCAGCCAGGAACCTGCCCAAGGCACACCAGGGAGCAGAGCAGACTGACCCTTGAGCCACTGGGTCCCCAGCCACCCCCACATAATGCAGCCATTAACCCTTTCCCCCAAAATTTCCAGCAGTCCTGCCTGAAGCCCAGCGATGGGACAGGGCTTCCTCTGGTATCAGCCTCAGGTTTAGCCCAGTAACAACCTGGGAGTCAGGGAGGCTGGAGTGTGGAGCAGGCATTTTTCCTGCCTGCATCCTATCTGGGAGAAATTACAACAAAGTCGTGAAGGATTTGCAGCTATTTTCACACTCCTTTTCCCAGATTAACACATGGATCCACTTTCTGTTCAGCAGTCTGAGAGTGTATTGTTTTGTCTCTGTCGCAACCTCACACTCCCACACCCCAGAGCTTTCCCGTGCCCCACTGATGGGTATGGGATATCAACAGGAACAGAGGAGCTCACGTTAATTAGCATGCACTTCTTAATTGGGCTGCAATCTCCCCAGCAAGTCAGATAGTATTTCAGCCCCATTTTACAGACCTGGGAGGGAGGAGGCAGCAGGAAGACCAAGGGATATCGTCAAGCAAGATGGTGGCAGGGCAATGGAGATGTGCCAGGAGTCCTCCCTGTCCCCATTACCTAGGAGCTCAGCCTCAGTGACATTACCTGGTGAAAGTAGATCCCATATTACCCACTTGCATGTCAGCCTCTCTCCCTTGCTACCAATGGAGCAACGTAGATTCAAGAAAACTGGGTTAGATCCACATTTATACTGGGATGCAACACTCACAGGTTAAGCAAAGTTCCCCCAACTATCCAACTGATGCCAAATCCCATGAGGGGAAAGACCCAAATAAGATGGGGCTTTATGTCAAGGCTTTACCAGGGACATGGGACAAGCTCCCATTACATGTTGTAAAATAAACTGTGCAACAAAGCCAGGATGCAGCTGTTTCAGCTGCTTTCAGCACAGGGCATTATCTGTGGAGCAGATAAACCCAGTTCAGCCTTACCTATGGCTCCTCCAGCAGTGTCAGCACTCAGCTTGCTGCTATCAGCACATCTGCAGTGCATCCATGCCGGAGCAGCCTCATGCCTGCTGGTTTGGAGGGAAAAAGCCAGAGCCTTTGCATTGTCCTGCTCCAGCAGAGCTCCGATCTGGCTGGTCTGAACTGGCTGTGGTGGGAGCAGGAACTTTCAGCTCTGGTTTCTCACCCTGCCACTGCTTTTTTTGTGTTCATCTCTTTCCATGCATACTCATTCCCATGCCAGTGTGGAAACACAAGGGGAATAAGCTGGCTCTGAGCTCCCAGGTAACAGTGGCACAACATGGGGCAATAACAAACCCACAATTAATGGATTTCCCCTCACTCTCTTACTGTTCCTCGTCACTCTGGAGAGGCTGTTTTCATGCTGCATCTGCTCAGGGAGAGGTGTTATATGAGATGCATGATCCACCACAGGAAGCTGCTGTGCCCCAGCTCTGGTCCAACAAGCTCCAACCAGCCATAAGTTGTTCACCCCCAGGTCTGAAACCCCTGCATCCAGATCAGGAAATGGGTTGACCAATATCTATGGAAAATAAGGGGAATTTGGGAGTGGGGAGCCTAAGGCTCAGTGGAGATGGGCAACACTGAACCTATCAGTTCCCTGAGGTGCTGGGATGCCTGGTGTTGGCTCTGGGATTGGTGGGGACGCAAGACCAGGGCTCTTCCCTTCAGAAAAATCCAAAGGATAACTTTTCCCTGCCATGTCACAAGACCTGAGGCATCAGCCCCCACACATGACACACTTTGACCACTGATCGCCCACCATGGCACACGTGAGCACTTTGCTCACATGAGCAAAACAGGGAGCACATCCCCCTGAGCAGGGATGGAGCTCCAGCAAGAGCTGCAGGAGAGCTGTGCTGGCACCTCCATGTGAGCAGGAAACAGTCCACGAGCAGAGAGAACCAGAGCTACAGGCGCCACGTCCCCTCCGGCTCCCAGCATGACTCACACCGGTTGCCATGAAGAAGTCAACATTTGCATGCAGCCACCCCACGGTGGAATGAGAAGCTCCCTCAGCTATTTGATGACTCTCTGGGGGAGGGCAGAGAGTGGTGGGACCTCAGAGGCCAGCGTGGTACCAGATGGCAAACTCTGGCATTTCCACAGGCATCTCCAGGCTGCTACCAACGCAGTCCGTATGTGCAGCACAGCCCAGACGAGGCTGCCTGCAAATGAGATGTTCAGAACGGAGAAGGGAGTTGGGCACCCAGCTTCCTATTGGATTTAGTTCCCTTTCAGCTTCTTTAAGCTCACAGCCTCGGAGCTCCCCACCCTCGCCAAGCGCCGCACAGAATTAGCTCCGCGCGGAGCGGTCGATGCCGGCGAGGGAGCAGCACCCACTCCACACACACCACCCGGCCCAACCCTGAGCTCTGGCAGCGGCAAAACCCAACACATCCACAGGCAGTTTCTCCCAGCATGGATGCACCCCACGGACTTGCTCTCCCGAGCCATGCCCTGGCCCCGCAGTGGGGTGGCTGCTCCCGCAGGCGTGTGGAAAGCCCTGGCTTGGGAGAGAGGGGGTAATTATATGCCAGAGGAGCAGCTGATTCAAACCCTTCCTGACCCCAGGCTGAAGAGTTCTCCTGATCGATCACGAAGATGCTCTTTCATTTTCCTCAAGCGTTTCACTGACGGATGGAAAAATCAATGCCCCACAGAGGAGTCTGGGGGGGGGAGTGGTGGAGAAAGGGGAAGAAAGGGAGAGAAAGGGAACAGGGAATGGCAAAGAGGAGAAGGGAGAGGGGGGAGAGGAATGCACTGGGGGAGGCAGGGGCTCCTGGAGGGGGTGGTGGTAAGGCAGGTGGGCAGGCAGCTCCTATGGCTGTTGCCTGCCCCCAGAGTTTGGGATTTTCTTCCCACATGGAGGACCGAGGGAAAAGCAAGACTTCTCCCAGGTGCACACCATGGAGCCAGGGCATTGGTGTGCTGAGAGCCCCTGTCAGACTGGTGCCTCCCTCCGCTGAGCAACTCTCCTGCAGCACCGATGGTGAGCCCAAATCTGTGCCATGGGGTCCCCCCTGCAGCAACACTGCTGGTTTCCATGGAAACACCTCCCAGTTCCCCACATGGAACAGCCCTGGTACCCACAGTCAGAAGAAACCCTCAAGGTCCACAAGGCTTTTGGGTGAAAATTCCCCATTACCTGGTTTTTCATGAAAAAGGAGATCCCCCAGCTCTGATTCACTATGTGGGTGCAGTTCAAGCACCTTTTTTGGGTCCCATCCTGCCCACACAGCTCTGTAGGGTGCCCCAGGCTGCAAGAGGGATCCCTAGTGCCTCTGTGCCAGCAGATCCTGCAACTCCAGCATTTTGCTCGGCAGAGATGCTGCCAAAAGGGACTTAATCCCTTCAGGGGGGAAAATCTTTGCTAAAGACCAAGATAAGACGTGCACAACTCATTTAGCTTCCCAGTTTGAGAGTGCTGTGGTTTTCAGAGAGATGGTCAAGCCTCTCCTTTTGTACTTTCTGACACCAACCACTGGAAAAGACACCCAAATGTCCCCTTGCGTCAGGGGAAAGCCAGGCCCACACTACTGCGAATAGATGAAGTGGCAGCTTGCCTCGAACAGTTGGGGTTTTCCAGTGTTTTCTTCCCCACATCCTATTAATAATTAACACAACTGCAATGAGACCAGCTTTTAAGAGGCTTCACTGCCATGGGCTGTGTTACAATCCCTCTTCCAGGAGCAAAGGTTTGTCTGTTACCACTGGAAACCAGGAAGGCTCCAGTCTAACCCAGGGATGCCGTCCTCATGAGAACCTGACTCTGTGTCCCCACTGGGCTGAGCTGATCCATCATGCTGCCGGAGCCAAGGTGACAGAGCCCTGACAAGGCAGCCCATCCTCAGCTCCTTTCCAAAATTCCACTCTGGGTTAGAGACAACTCACTGGGCCATTTTGCAATCTCCACATTCCTCTCCTTCAGGCTGACGTGGGTGTGAGGACAAGTTAATGCTCCCCCTCAAGATGACATTTGGAGGTCAAAGGACAGATTTGGGGGGTCGAGGTGGTCTCTACCCACTGGTGCACAACCCTGTCCCCTGGCACTTGCAAAACAGTGAGTGAGCAAAGCCAGAGAAGCACATTTTAGGTCACTCTGGGCAGTGCTTTCCAGGATGTCCTTCTCCAAAGGGCCCCTTAGAGATCACCGAGCTCCCAGCTGCAGGGCTGACCTGCTGTGACAGGCTGGGGACAAAGCTCTGGGCCACCAGGAAGGTAGAGCAAGGATTTGGACCGAGTGATCTCCACACCTCCAAACACCCTGCTTGGGAGAAAGACAAACAGAAACCAGGGGATGTGATAGAAGCAAACCCCACAGCCCAGACAGCCCCATCTCCCAGTAATCACCTTGCCCGTGCTGGGCTGGGGCCCCGGCCCCACACAGAGCGGCCGCACCGGCCCGGCTGGTTGGGGGAGGCAGAGCAGGGCCTGCAGCAGCCCCGGCAATAAACAGCTTCCACATGCTCTTGCCGTGCTGAACCCTCCCACCCCGACATACCAGCACACTTATTCATCCCTGTGCAAGGGGCTGAGGCAGCGTCATGGGCTGCAGCCCCTCCTGGAACGGGGTCCCGGGAACTCCCTGTGTCCCTGGGGGTGCAGGTAGCCCAAGGTGCCCATCCCGCAGCCGTGCCACAGCTCCAGGTCTGCTGTGTGATCCCCAGGCCAGTAAACACCCACCCTAAGTGTGGGTGCCAGCGCTCTCAAATCTCATTTTAATTGGCTCTCCAGTTTTCTTCCTTATCCCACACTCTCTGCATCCCTCCAGGTCATCGTGCCATGCTTCCCCTTCAATGAGGAACAGATCAAACCCACCAGGCTCAAACCCGTATCAGCCTTTCCCCCGTCCTCAGCCACACTGTCTTGACCCTTCCTTGTCCTCTGCATGTCAAAACCTCTCAAATTAGGGCTTGGGAAATGACTTGATACCCCAGCCCAGAGGCAATGGGTGCTCAGCATTCTGCAGAGCCTGCAGCTGCAAGGACAGAGCACCCAACAAAATCCCAAAGCTGTCCCATCCCAGAGATGGGACAGTCCCCTCCCACAGCCTCTGGGGTTGAAAAACCCCCAATGCAGGCAGACAGCAGGCAGAGCTCTGGCTTGCTGGCATCCCGGTGGGTTTACGAGGAGATTTTTAGCAGCACCAGGAACAGTCCCCGGATTAGAGCCACAGGCTTCAAAAGGAGCTGCCGAGCGCGAGAGCCGAGGGCTGGAGTCGCTGCAGCTGAAAAGGGAATGCTGCACATTATAAATAGCTGCTCACTGGCAGCACATCTGTTTCAGACAGCGGCTCGGGAAAGCTGTGCGTGTTCTGGTTTGGCTATTTTGGGGGAAAGAGATTTGAAACTCGCTCATTATTATTGTTCGCCCAAGAGATGCGAATGATGCCTGTTTCTCCTTTGCCTTTTCAAAATGGAAAGCAAAACGAGGTGAGTTTCAAAGCACACAGTGGTATAAGGTTCCCTGGGAGCTGCAGCTCTTGCTGGGAGATGGTAAAAGCACCCTGGTGACACCTGGATCAGTGGGTAGTGCCACTAAGCAAGGCTGGCCATGGGACAGGGAAAGCACAGTCCTTGTCTCTGCTCAATCACAATCCACCCTATAGCCTTGGGAAGCCATGGGGGTGGGAGATAGGCATCTGCAGGCAAAAAACGAGGCCAAGGGCAGGCGCTGAGGTGAGGCTCTGAGTGTTGATCCCCAAAATGTTTTGGTCTCACCTGCACCCCCCAGACAGGACTGCCTCGTGCCCCCACTGGTGCCACCATGTACCAGAGGGAATGTCCCAAGCCTGGTTGCCCCATCCCTGGAGGGGCTGTGGCATCCCACAAGAGCCCACGCCAGGGAGGTGCGGGATGCTGCTGCCACAAGTCTGGGGGCGAGCGGAGGAGGATGAAGAGGCACCCAAGGTCCGGAGGTGTTGGAGCAGCCCCGTGGTGCCCGGCCCGGCCCAGGCGCTCCCGTACAGCCCGGCAACGGCTCATTAATCACCCGGCACCGCGGCGGGATGGAGGCCCTCGCCGACCGCCGCCAATCCCCGCGCCGTTACCACAGAAACAACCCTCACCCTGCACAGGCTTCAAAGGGTTTTGTGCGTGTGCCTGTGTGCGCTGCTCCGGCTCCCCCCTCCCCTTGTTGTTTTTTGTGTGCATGTACGAGAGAGAAAGAGTTGGGGTTTTCGGTTTTTTTTTTTCCTCTTTCCCGGGAAATCTGGCACCGGGGCTCGGATCATGTGAAAAGCGAGCGCGGGATGGACGGACGGACGGACAGGCAGACAGGAGAGCCAGGAGAAGCAGCCACCATAGCTGCAAGGCTGAGGAGGGGGGGGTCTTCAGAAAGGAGAAGGGGAAGGGGTGCGGGGGGGCGGAGGCGGCTGTGGTGCTAACGAGTCAAAAATAAATATTTATACGGGGAGAGTTTTAAAACCCTATTTTGCATCGTTATAATAAATTATTCATCCGCCTGTTTCTCCCTGCTCGCCTCTCGTGGTAGGGAGCTGTGGAGGGGGTGATGCTGCAGGGTGAGTGAAGGGGGTCATGGCTGGCCAGGACCCTGGACCCCTCCAACACCCCAAGGAGAGGAGGCAGAGGGGTTTGGGGAGGGAAAAAGAGACAGCACAAATGCAGCTGGACCCTGACACGATCGTGGCAGTGCCAGATGGGGAAGGGTCAGGAGAGCTGGGTGTCAGGAGCAGGCAGCTGGAGGTGACCAGGGGACTCAGCGACCTCCCGGACAGCAGTGTCAGAAACCACGTGGCTGCTCCTGTGCCTGCACTTGGTTTAGATGGAGCTCTCTGTGAGTCTTGGGCTCTCTCAATTCAGTTTTGGCAAAGACAAGCAGTTACCACCAGGCTGGCTGATGCCCTGCAGAGGAGGTGAGGATGGGGAGCTCCCATGGCTCCCTCAAATCTCCAGCTTACTGTGTGTGCTGGTGCACCCACCGAGGGAGGACACACACCTGCAGTCAGTGGTAGAGCTCCCATTCCTCGTGCCCACACCCACGCAGCCAGACCAAGAGCTGAGCTGATGGGGAGCCCCACACCACCCGCTGGAACAGCACCTCCAGGAGCCATCCTCACCTTCCCATCTCCATCTGGGACTGGTGTGGGCACAATGCACCCCTCTGCAAAGCTGGCAGAGGCTTCCCATGAGCAGCCTTGAGAAACACCTCTGAGCCAGACCCCTTGGCCCTTCTGGGTGCAGCCAAACATTTGTTTTGATCACTTCTGCACATCCCAGTGCTCTGATTGCAGCTGCCATTGCCTCTGCCAGTGTACAAGGTTTGAAAGTGCCACCAGGCACAAGGGAAAGGTTTGGGGAGGAGAGCCTTGCCATGGCTATTTCTGGCCTGTCTGCAATTGCATTTGCCAGAACTGCTGCAATAGAAACAAAAAGCGAGGAGAGAGAAAGGCATGAGCCTGGCTGAGCAAGCCACAAAAAGCCCCTTGCCTAGCTGGAGGCTTCCAGCATATGGAAGGGAAGGTAAGAGGGCTGGAGAAGATGAAAAATGATCTTCTGGATCACCCCACTATCCCTCGACTCTCCTTCCAGCCTCTCCTGACAGCTGCTCATCTGACCTGCCCCTCCAATGTCTCCCCAGCAGTCTCCTCCAGTGCTTTACCCCCAGGATATCTGAACATGAAACCTAAATCTCCCTTGTGCTACAGTTAAAGCCCATAATTTCTGGTCCTACCCACCGTAGGACATGGAGAATCGTTTATTCCTATCCTGTTTGCAGCAGCCGTTGACATATTTTTGAAGGCTGTTATCACATTTCACCTTCAGTCTTAGACCTTTTCATGAAAGATGGAACAGAAACACAGGTTTGTGACGGGGAGGAAGGACAGAATAACAAAGAGGTTTTTCTGGATCACACGTGGAAACCAGGAAGGCCAGTGGAAAGGCAGGGAGCTAAGGAATGGGCAAAGAGCAGCCTGTAACACCCAGAAGAAGCTTAAGTGCCACCAGCCAAGTTCAGGACACAAGGGGAGATGGTGGAGACACAGATCAGCTGGGAGGAAAAATGAGAACATGAGGGTTTTAGTGACACGGTGCTGAGCACTGGGATGAAACAGGCCTGGGGTTCCCACACAGGGTGATGTGGCAGTACCCAAAAGGGGCATGGGGACTTAACTGCAAGTGGGAGAGGAGCCAGCTGGCCTTGCTTTTGATGGTACAGGTACCTATGGCAGGTGATGTGCCAACTGGGTCCTAAGGTCCTGGAAAGGTGCAATGGAGAACCAGAGACATGAACAGCAGACACACAACAGTGTGCTCCAATATGCTTATCATGCCTTTGCATGGCTGCACGTGTCAAAAGTACTTACAAGAAGGAGATAATCTAATTTGATAAGGGAGAGGGTAGAGAAATAACACTGTGGGCACAGATATCAGGAGCAGAAAACAAAGGAGAGACTGCAGCAGGCATCTGCTACAGACCCCCAGGACTGGAGGAGAGAAAGAAAGAACAAAAAGATTCCTGAACCAACTATCAAAGAGCTCGCAAACACAGGATATTTGTACTCAGGGGGCACTTTAACCACCCAGACATCTGTTGGGCCACAAACACATCAAAACACAGTCAGAATGGTTCCTTCCTTACGTAGAGGACAATTTACAGATGAAGGAAGTAGAAAGGCTCCACAAATCTACTCGCCAATAAAAAGACGCTGTTCAAAATGCAGCGGTAATAGGGGAAGCTTGGAGCCTGTGATCACAGGTGACACAAACCCACCGGAGTGAGGACACGGCAGCACGAGACACTTCTCAGCAAACACGGTGCAAGGGGAGCTGAGGGACAGCCAGGAGCAGGAGAGGGGGAGCTGCTCACAGCAGCTCTGTGCCTGCCCCCTCCAACAACACGGTTGTTGGTAAGGGACAGGATAAACCTCCCAAATGTGACAGAAAGAAAAGAAGCAGAAAGAGCAACCCCTTGCGTCAGAGCCAGCCCTCAATGCGGGCTGTGCACCCAGTGAGCGGGGCAGGCTGTGATCCCACCTTGGCTGGCAGCTACAGCGTGTCTCAACACTGCCAAAGGCAGGATTTTGCCCAGAGCCCCAGGGAGATAAAGGCAAGAGCAGGCAGCCTGTGGAGCTCTTCTCCAAGCAGCAAGACTTTCCATGCCTGTTGCATGAAGAAAACCCATTCTTGCACATCACCACAGGGGCTGAGCACCTCCAAACACCAGGTCCCCTCTTAACATCACCCCTTGATCTCTAACTCTGTGCCAAAAGCAAAGACAAGATCTGAGTTTCATGGACCAGAGCCCCAGCACAAGGTCAGTCAGTGCACTGCTGTGGTTTCTGCCTGTCCTCCCTCAGAGGGACTTTTCCGTGCTACTGTGTGGAAAGGGGTTTCACAACATCCAGCACTAGAGGCACAGAACACTCTTGCTCAACTTGGAGATGCAAAAGTAAACAGATCTTTCAAGTCCTGCCACAGCAGAGGGGGTTTCCCAGCACACAAAGTCCTTTGGCTTCTGGAAGCAAAAGGTAACTTTGTCTATGATCTCCTGAAAGAGTTTGGAAAATATCTGGCTTCAGACAGATTATCCATGCTCCGTGGAGAGCCCCAGGCTTTTGGAGGACACCATCAGCAGGAGGCTGCCCATGGCTACCCTTGCCCTGGGGTACGTGGCCCCTGGCTCCAGGCAGCCCTCCCACTCCATACCCTCCATCCTCAACAAGACATGGCAGCTCAGTAAGGCTTTGGCACTGTGTAATGGGCTTCAAAAATAGCCAGATTTTAAAGGTGTTTCATGGTTAAAGATTAAAATACTGAATGACCTGAAGTGCCTGAAGTACACCTGCAAACCTGGCCCTTTGGCATTTAAAGTTTCGCTGCAGAAGGTGGGATGCAGCATGAGGCTCCATTTCCCCTCCAGAGTCATCTGGGCGATGAAGGGGTGTGTCATCCCCTGCTTCCCACACCAAGAGCAAGGACCTCCTCAGCCTTCACAGTTACCTCCAAGCAGATGCAAAACCAGAGATCTGCAACTTCAAACAGCCTGAGTTAAAGAAACACCATCACTGGGGACAGGAAAAGCTCCTCTTCTTCTGGGCACGTTTCTGAAGGTGCTTCCCACATTTTGGCCTTAGCAGAACACACAGTTTCCTATTTCTCCTATAAAAATGTAGCTCTGGGTGTACAAGTGTCCAAGTTTCACGGGTGCTGTTTATGAAGTGCTTTGGAGAAATACAGGTATTAAATAATGAAGAAAAGAAAGTAGCAGCAGCTGTTCCCTGCAAAGGGGCAGGGAACTCTGGACATCTTGTTCCTTATTTATTAAAAAAAAATTTTTAAAAAAACAACAATGCTTTCCAGGACTAGAATGCTGACTTTGGTTACAACATGTATCTATTTATCAGGAGAAAAGCTGAATATTTCCGCTATCACAAGATTATTGACAGCGCTTGGATTTTTCCCTAACCTCCAGCTAAAATCCTCTGAAAATGGAACAGCAGATGAAATACGCTCCCTGACTCTCAGAGTTGGAGCCCCCCCCTTTCTCCCAATAAACAATTTTGCATATATTTAAACCTCCTTTCTCCAGTTTCCCAACTCCTCCACCCTCCCCAGCAAAGAAATTACAAAAATCCTTCATTCTCTCCTTTTCCCTTGCACCTCCATCTATCAGTGTTTCAAAGGCAGTCTCCTCGAATGCCGAGCAGAGCAGGAGATGGGCAGCGGTAATGGGAATGTGCTCCTGACTGTGCAAACCCACACAGAGAGTGAGGACAGGAGAGACTGCATTTGCATACATATTAAACGAGAGCAGTAAAAAATGCAGACGTGCAAACCATTTGGACATGGCTCAGCTCGGCGATGCGCCCTGCAAGGGAATCAATCTTCGGCGTTCTTAAAGGGAAAAACCCGCTACACAGAGCGAGGAGCGAAGCCAGGAGACCAACGCTCACAAACACGGTCGAAGCTTCGGGACAATCTGACCTTCGTGGCCGTGTTGTGAAGGATGATGAGATCCCAGTGGGACTTTCCACCTCCAGCTGCCGCCCCTGCTCTGGTTCCAGCAGGCAGGCTGGTGCCTTTCACCCTCTTCCCACCATCACCAGCGGGAGGAGAGCTGGTGGGACGCCCATCCCCAGCCAAGCTCGTGTCTCCCTGCTTGAGCTGAAGCAAGATATTCTCACATCAGTCAAGCTCTCAGGTGAAGGCAGCACAGAAACCTCCCTGAAACAACCTGAGCTGAGCCCCAAGAAAGAAATAAATAGCACCTGGACGTGCTGAAGAAGTCCAACCTCTGCATCCCAGTACCTTCCCTGATGGAAGAGTTCACTGAGCACATCCTGCTTTGCCCCTGGGTGATCCCAGTAACAGCAAACTCAGGAACCAGGCACTGAACCTGGAGGGCATGACTCTCCAAAATGGCTGTGGTCCAAAGTTTTTGTGAGTCTCCTTGCTTGCCCCGTGGATCTTTCACCCTACCACTTCTGCTTGACTGTGCCACAGGGGTCACAGCAACAGCACTGCACACACAAGCATTTCCATGGTCAGGTGCTACCTTGCCCTGCAATGTCTCAACCCAACCTCAGCTCCACATGTCCCACTGCTCTGGTTGAGGACATTCCCAAGACAGGACGTTACACCCAAGTCAACAAGTGCAGTAGAGCTTGCAGAGTAGATCATTCCTAGGTACCTGCAAGGATACGGATCTGACGAGGCAAATCACGCAGGCAAACCTACTGATTTCAAAGTCTGCAGGTTCAGATGCATAAAAAGTGCAAAATCAGTAACTTTTATATTGCCACTCAAGGAACCACAAAGATAAAAGCAATATTCTGGGAGTGAAGGTGCCGTGAATATTTCTCATCTGCACTTATAAGGGATATTTAGGACCAACGGCTTGATTCTGCATTAGCCTTGTTCAAATGAGATAATTTACATTCCCTGACGGCTGAAAACAGACTGTGAAGGTATTTACTCGTGTCAGGTTTCACTTCCCAACCACAGTGCTAAAACCCACTAGGTGCACATGGAGAGTGAAGGTGGGCAGCAGACAGGTCCAGTGTGGGGTCCAGTGTGGACAACCTGGCAGGCTCCAAGCCCACGAAGTGTAAATGTCCTACAGGGAGCCACACCAGGGTGCATCAGCAGCTGCTGCTTTGCATCACGTCCTCCCGGCTTCTCCCTGCAAGTGTTCCTTCTGGAAAGCCAGGAGCTTGCCAGGCTCAGCTGTCGATCCCTGCAGATCCTGAAGCTGCAGACAGACAACTGGACATACCTGCTGACCAAGCCTCACTGCCCAGCAGGGTTTGGCCCTGCTGATCCTGTGGGAAGTGCTGTCTGGAGCCTCCCTTCTCCTCCCCTTTCCAGCTACCCCCTCCTATGGCCAGATCTAATCTAACCACCTGCTTCTTCAGTGCTGACTCACCCTCACCTGCCTTTTGCACGTACAGCCCAAAGGACACAGCAAGGAACATGCTGCCAGATCTTCCCCACTGACTCCTAGAAATATCCCTTTTTCCAGGCTCACCAAGCCTGGGGTAGCAAGGCAGTGCTCAACTGTCTTTGGCTTCCTACCACCCTCCAGCTCCTCCAAACAAGGCAGTCTTGGGGTGTGAAGGCAAAAAATAATGGGCTTCCCGTTAGCCTGTCCCATGTGGGTTCTCTGGTGTCTCGTAAGGGCTGAGTTCCCATGCAGCGATCGAGCGCTCCACTCTCTCTTTACCCACCCACCCATTTTCACAAGACTTGTGGGAGCCACACGAGAGTTCTTTCCTTCAGGCAAACGTAATTGGAACTCGTCACTGGGCAAAAAACAGGGGGAGGTGGGAATAAATGGAGAGGGAAGGAAGGAGAGACCTGTATGCACACAGGCACAGGCTGGATCACAGAGGCCCTGTTCCCTTACAGAAAGGGGAGGAAAAAAAGAGAGAAAAACCCCAACAAAAACAAACAAACAAAAAACCAAAAAAGTAAAACTACAGTGGCAAGTTGCACCAGCTGAGCTGTTGACTTGCTATGTGCAATCCCACCCCACTGCCTCAGCTGCTGGGGATTCACAGGCACGAAAGATCTGGGGAGCGTTGGTTCATCCATTCACTGGTGTTTCTACAGCTCCCTGCACAAGAGCAGCTCCCTCCCCCATAGCAAGTGACAATTTGGGAACATTTGGGGCTGTTAATTATATTCAGATTGAATTTTGTTTGCAACAGCAATGACCCTGTGAAAGGGGCAGTGGTGAGAATCTTGAAGAGGAAACTTGGGGATTTCCACCCAGAAACTGTCCCCCTGACTTGCCAGAGAAACATGAAGGCAAAAGGAAGTGGAGTTCGATAAAACAACAGAAAAACAACTTATTGAATAGCTGTCAGTGGGTAAGTATAAATATATTAGTGATTATGTTGATATTAGGCTCATATCAAAGGGGATTAATTTGATAATTGCCTGTGCAGTAAAAAAACCAACCACAATCAACTCTATTGCCACTGGCATCCAAAATGCTTCCTTTGGTTAAATTAATTTCCTTTTTTAACTTAATTTGAGTTAATAGGAAAGTTATGGTGTAACCATAATCCAAAATCACACTCCCCCTCTCATTTATTCCTCTTTTTGACTGATCTCATTTTGGCATTGGCCTGAGAGCCCGGAGGAACCAAGTACTTTATTTTTCATTTTGGAATAGTTTAAGAGACAGCAGAGAAATGGAAATTCTTTTGCTGAAAAACTTGTCCACGAGCTTCCCCAGTGACACAGAGTGCCACCTCCCACATATGCCAGGTCCTCCCGTGGGACACGCGTCCCAGCAGAACTCAGCGGTGTCAAACTCACCCCGCAATTGGCCCCAAATGACATTGTTAGAGAGGCTGTGTTATCTGAGACTACAAAATTAGCACCATATAACAGCCTTGGTCTGCAGGATGGTTCCTGCCAATGTCAATGGTGGTGCTGTAGGAGATCAAAGGGAAAGCACAGTCCTTCAGCGACAGCAAAGATTTTGGCTGGTGGGAGAGCATGGGGGCAGCAGAGCAAAGACAGCAGCAATCCCTGCCCTGGGCAGAAGAAGCCCCACTGAACCCCAAAAAGCACCAGGGCAAAAAATTATTTCCATGATTTTCTTAAATCAGGCAACTCATACAATTCTTCAGGAATATTCAAGAGTCATTTAACTGAAAATTCAGCATTAAAAGCATTGTCCTCCTGCCAAAGAGTTAAAAGCCCTGGGAGCGAAGTGGAGGCCTTGCTCTTGCTGCGGGATTTCTCCCAGTGACACCATGTTCCCACTTGGAGACAAGTTTCTTTGTTTGCTTTTCCAACTCTATTGAAGGGACATAAATTTTTGTTGCAGAGAGAACTCCAGGCAATCTGCATCTCCCTCAGTCTGCATCGCCCTCCAAGGCTTCTCACTATGTTTCGGCTTGAACTCTACTGCTGTTGCTGCAGTTTTTCAGCTCCTGCCTGCGTCTGCACTAAACCCTCTCCCCTGCCCCAGGAAGCAAAAGCCTGTTGGAAATTCAACTCCCCATCAGGTCTAATCCCACAGGAGCAGCCAAAGCACTTTGCCAGCCTCCCACCCCCAGCCTATGGCATTGTGAAGGTAAAGACATGAGCACGGACAAGCTACAAAACCTTGGGCTGGCACAAAGACATGTCCAGAGATGCTTCCCTGTGCAAGAGCATCTCAGTGGAGCCCAGGCTGCTGCTTTGCAGCTTCTGCATCCCCTGTCTTTGCTCTCCCAGCAGGTCCCTGATCCCCAGCCCCATCACTCAGCTCTGAAGGAGCGAGCCAGGGGAGGCTGTGCTGGGAATTTCACAGTGCTGGGGCAAGGGCTGGGTGCTCTTGGCCGGCCAGCGCCGCATTGCACACATACCAGCAAACCTCAGCCCGGCAGCCCCGGAAGGGCAACAGGCAGCCAGCAGCAGCTCCCAGGCCAGCGAGGAAGCCTTAACCCCTTCCTCACTATGGCCAAGAGGCTCCTTGAGAGCTCAGAGACAGTGGGAAGAGAGGAATCCACCCTAAGGCCAAGCATCTAAATGCAGCACCCNGGGGGTGCTTTGGGATGCGTTAGAGAAGGTATCACCCCAAAAGCCGAGCAGTCAAAAAAAAAAAAAAAAAAAAAAAATATCACAGCAATACCCTAAAAAATCCCTGGGAATGCAGCCCTCCTCTTCCCCTTCCCATGGCCTGATGGAGAGGCAGGGGACCATCCTCAGTGCTGGCCAAAAGCCACCAGAGCTCCCAGCAGCCAGCACAGCCCCAGGCGCCGTGGAGTCGGGATGTCCCCTGCCATTCACAGCCCCACAGCCTGGACAATGGTCTCAGCTGGGTCCCATGGGTGAGCCCAGGACACCCAAAGCCTGGCCAGGTTTATTCTATACCCCAAAGAGGGGGCATGTTGAGTGCCTCCATTCACAGCCTTTGAAGTCCTGGTGGTGAGGAGGGTTTCTCATCGACATTGGCAGAGGATACATCCCTCAGGGTGCGGTTTGGATCCCAGGTCCTTCAGTGTGGATCCCCCCACGACTCAGAGGCAGGATTTGCACATGGGTGCTTGCACCCATTGAGAGCCAGCTGACAGTCTTGGGTGCCCAGAGAAAGCTCAGCTGCCCTGACTCTCCCCAGACCCTTTCTCAGCCTGGTTGCTCTTGATCTCCTGATCTCTTGATCCCCCAGAGAGATCTGGGCTCTGTTCTCCCACGCAAGGCACAGCCAGCACATCAATCCCCGAGAGCTGGGACAGGAGGAGATGGCACGTCCCCTCCAGAGCCAGTACCAGCACATCTCACCTCTGAGAAAACAGCAACCGGGTGTTACACCAGCCCATGTGAAAGGGCTAAAAATGCCTGTGCCACCCCACTTGAAATCAGCTTGATCTGAGCAGTCTCCACACACAGTTGCCATAGCTTAAAAATCACATTTATGGGTCACAACAAGACAGCAAACACTTTTCCTCTTTTTTTATAGACAAAGCCCTTCCCAGCACAGGTAGGATCACTGAAACCCAGGGCTTTGGCAGGCAGAGAGAGCAGCTCAGGGGCAGGGGGTGTCAGCCAGCCCCAGGCCAGGCTGCCCTCCCAGCAGAGATGGGATCTCCCACGCCGATACTCAGCTCTGCTCAGCTCCAGCTCCAGCCCGATCAGATCAAGCCCAACAGGATTAACCACATATCGCAGCGCCAGCGGAAAGCAGATTTACCATTTAAAAAGAAACACACATACACACCAAATCCATGTTAAAGGAGCTGTCTTGGTCCAAAAGGCGCTTCCAAATTTAGGTTTGCTAAAATTGAGATTTCTTATTTTTAATAAAATAGAATTAGAGTCTTCATAATAAATTAATAATCAAAAGCCCACAGAAATGTTTCCATAAACGAAGTTTTTTTAATTCCAAAGGAAACCATTTGTTTAAAAGAAGCAAGTGTTCCCCTGCAGAGCTGGAACTTCAGTAATTGCAGCATGATGATAGAAAATGGGGCTGGATAGCAAAAATAACTTAAAACTATTCTAAACAACCATGAAGCTGAGTCATCTGTTTCAAAGTCCAAGTGGAGCTATCCCAGTGACAGGGCCCACAGAAAATGCTAAGGTGCATAGTTAAAAGGGGAGGGGAGAAACAAAAACAAACAGCAAAAATAGTCCAAATTCCTTCAGATACTATTTGTGACAAAAGATGAAAGCTGGGATTTTCATCCTCTTTCCAGCATCTCAACTGCAGTGAAGCTCTTTCGTCACACCAGGTACCCCTAAGACAACGATACCGTGGGTGTACAACCAACACCAAACACTGGAGCTTAGTGTTCCTCTAAAACAAGTCAAGGAAAAGAAAAGGCACCCTCTCCCCAGCAGGTATCAACCAGTGTAACCCCACAAAGAACAGGGGAAGGAAAGGCCAAACCCTGATCCCTCAGTCTTTTGTGCTCCAGCCTCACTTGTATACACTGCTATCACGTTACAAAATGTGTAAGTCTCTGTATGAATGGCAAGGTGCCACCAGCATAAATACATTCGTATCTGGACAAAGGATCAGCCTGCACATCAGGATCTTCATTAAAAACGGGTTTGTAAGCACTTCCCCTCATTCTTTTGATTCATTTCCACAGAAACAAAGATGTAGCATTGCGTCAAAGTCGCAAGGACGCGCAACACGAGACCGGACCGAGAGCTTGGGGCTTCAGACCAAGCCAGCTGTGCTTCCACAGCACTCCAGCTTTCCCAGGCTTGTCAAGGCACAGGTTTAAAGCACTGCAATGTGATCCTGGTAACTAGTTTGATCTAAGGATGGGTACATCTAGCGATGGGTACCTTCAGAGCACTGCCTGGCACAGGGGTAGAGCACATCCTCACTCTGAGAGGAACAGAGCTCAGTAAACCTGATCTTAACCAACACGCCCAGTCCTTTATGCCCTGCTACTAAGACTAGTTTAAAGCTAGTTCAGGCAGATATGGGCACACCAGTCCAAAGGATTTGCCCACACCAAGTTGACAACCTGGCATTTAAAAGTCAACTGGAAGGTGCCCCAGACCAGTGCACCGTGAACAGCAGTTTCCAGAGCTGCATCATGAGCATCATCCCTCTGCATGTGAGCAGCCATGGAGAGAACAAAGTAGGAGCCTCCTCTGCTGTCCCCCCATGCCCCAGGGCACTGTCTTGTGGCTGGGCCTCCAGGGACAATTAAATCCCCACAGGACTTCACAAACAATTGACGAAAGCAGGAACCCAGGAAGGAGGTGACAAAATGATGGTAAAGCCTGTGGGAACAAGCAGCCTGTTACGACAGAGGGACGAGTGACAGGGACAAACCTTTCCTCATGCATGCTCAACAAAGGCATGCTGGAAAGCTGGTGGTCATTCCCACTGTCAGCACCTCCCCCTCCAAAAACTGTTCCAGACTTCCCTTCTCCTCCTGCAAAAGATCCAACTGCCTTAAATTCCGCCTTGTGCTGCTGTAACAAGGGAAGGGCTCTTGCTTGCTGCTTACTGATGAGGAACAACATCCAAAGAAAAAAGCATGGATCGAAGGCAGTCAGGAAGAGGGAGAAGGACAGGCCTTAGCTTTTGTCAGGCCGACTGACAGAGCCGGAAAAACAACAGGCTGAATTTTGGGCACAACTGGCTTTCTTCAAGGTCTTTTTCCTGCACACAGGAGAAGCCTGTAGTTCAGACAGGGTGTTCCAGTTTTTTTTCCTAGGCTGCACCCTGAGTTAAAAACACCCCTGGCTGAAGGGCTGGGAAAAAGCAGTGAGTTCAAACAGGAAGGGACCCTAGGAGGGGGATTTCCAAAATGGTGGGGAAAAAACCATCAAAGAAAGATTTCCAAGGAGCTTGGTGCTCTTTGGGACGGGGAAGTTTTCCAAGATCTGACTCCAGGACAACTCTAAGACAATGATATCATCAGTGGGTGAAGCTGCCTCAGTCCCACTCCTCCAACATAGATCCAGGTAGGCAGAGGATAGCTGGATTTCACAACGAAGGACAATGGCAGATCTGAAGCTCATGTCCCTTTTACACCACACCCTCATTTGAAGAAGTCACAAAGCAAAACTTCCCCTAAGCTAATGTACATCTATTTTAACTCTTCATTTTCAGCAGATAAAGGCAAGAAAGGGACTCAACACACAGAGAGCCAAACCTTGCACCTTCATCACCACAGTTTGATCCTCAACCTCCCATCAACCAGGCAGGAAGTCTGTGGGCTTTATCCCAGCTCATTGCTGGAGCACAAGTACCTTCCACAAGACGTCACAGCATCCTCCAGGCTTTGTGCAATCTCTAGCAGTGCTGCTTTTGGGGACAAGATACCTGCTGGCTGGGAAGATGAAGGTCCCTTTTGGATGAAAGAGCAAAAGGATTCTTCCCTAACCATAAGGACTGTGCAGATTTGCCCAGACTCACACAGAAGGCTGCTCCCTCTCATGCCTAAAGTACATCCTAGGATGTCACCAATTCACAGGTCTCGCAGTCTCTAAGGTGCTTGTCCTCTGACCACCCCAAGAAATGAGGCAGCACTTATCTGTGTTTCACAGATGGGTCACTAGAGGCAGAGAGACAAAGCCCCAGCTTCCCTCTGCATAAACTCCTCAAAGCACCAGGTTTGAGGATTTCGTGGTGTTCAGGCACCTGAACCTTGGGTCAGTGTCACACAGAGCAAAGAACCAACTTCAAAATCCCAGAATCTGGGCCGAGAGCCCTGACCACTGGCCACCCTTGCCACATCCCAGCCAGCTGCAACTGCTCTCCCAGGTTTCATCCCAGCCTTCATGCTCTGGAGTGTCTCAGAGGAGCTGCCTGTGCTGCTGACAGAACAAAATTCAGCCTTTGATGCCACTGGCACTTCCTCCATTAGTTGCTTTGAAGATTAGGGCCAGAGCCTTAAATTGGATTCAGAAGCTGATGGGGAGCCAATGGAGCAGCTTGAGCTCCCGGTGGCCCAGCCCTTTGGGGAGGTGAGTGGTCGTGCTCTGCACCAGCTGGTCCCACCACACTGTTTCTACTTTCAGCTTCTGCTACACGGCACAGAAGCACAGCCAGAGTGAGCCAAGCGATGGCTTCGATACAGTGGACAAGATTGTCCCCAAGCTGGAGGGAAGAAGGCAGCATTTTTGGAAACAAGCATTGCCTGGCCAACAGAGGCAAAGAGGCTGGAAAAATTGGGATTCTCCAAACTACACCCACAGTTCAAGGCAGCATGGTGACAACAGAAGGCAAAGTGTCACCACTTCAAAGGCGTGTGTTTTCCAGCCTGCTTCCCCTTCATCCTCAGCTTGACTCAACTGCTCATACCTGCATCCCACAGCAGCAGCAGCTCTAGTGGTTGTGCCAGCTGGCAATGAGAAATATACCCATGGCATCTCCATTTTTCCTTCTTTAAGGAGTCTCCATCCTCCCACCACACATCCCCAGACCGCTCCTTCCCTATGGTGCTGCCTGACCTGGGGACGATGGGCAGCAGCAGGAGGGGGGAAGAAGGTAACATGGAACCCAAAAGCATGAGGAACATCGATGGGAGCTCAGAGTGGGAGCATTGCAAGCATGGTTTTCATTGCTCTGTGTGTTTTTCACCAGATCAGTTCTGCACTCACCATGTTTGGCGCTGCACACCCACAAACACACACAAAAGAACCATCTTTGCTCTAATCCATACAATTTCAGCGCTGAATGGTGCCTGCAGAGTTCTGCACACAGAGCTCAGGCTCTAGGCACTCAACAAAACATCCATCCCCTCAACCACATCCCCTTCCTGGCCCTCCATGGAGCAGCATGGCTGGATTTCACCTGCACCCACCACTCAACCCCGCAGCATCCCCTAGGACAGACTCCTTTGCCCAAATTCCTTCAACCCGTTTGGAGACTGCCAGCTGAAAGGATGCTAAGAAAGGAGGCACATGGACCACAAAAAGCCACAGCTCCTCATCCCAGTCAAGTTGAATCCCCAAGCAAGGGAGAGATCCACGCATGCCAAACTTGCTTCCAAAGCATCTCCCTCCTCCAGGAGCCAGGGCACAGGGCAGCAAGGCACTGTGTGTCATGAAGTGACACACACTGAAGTAACATGTGGCTCAGCCACAGCGACTCGATTAATTTAAGTTAATTTCCTGCAGTTCTGTCTTAGTTTTCCAGCAGATTCAGGACTTAAAGGTTAAAGCATAACCTTGTCTCAGTAGCTTGCTATTCGCTCCATGCAAATGTCTACCTACAGCCTGGTAATTACATGCATTTCCACAGAGCCAATCCGCCGTCAGCCTGACAGATACTGATCTTCCCGTTTTATTTTTAGCTCTGTGCTTCCCCCTCTAGATGCAAAAAAAAATTCTGTTTGTTCCATCTTTTGCTGCAGCCTCTTTTTTCCCTGGCTCACCAGCCAGCTCCCGGCTCAGCTGGGCTGGAGCAGGGAGCAGCACGGGGCAGCAGATTGGGAAGGCTCTGGGCTCCTGCTGGGTGTCCTGAACGGGTACCCCCCACGGTGACACTGGGCAGCCACCTCCTTTGGGATCACCCAGGGAATTTGCCAGCCCTGGCAACAGGGAAGCTGAACCGAGTGACGCACTCCTTTGTAGGGGAGCTGGACACTTTCTGCTGGGGACATCTCCGGGTCACACGCACCCAGCCAAGAGAAAAGGGGCCAAATCTGGCAAAACTCAGCCACGTGCTAGTGGCTCTGCAAGTCCAAGATTTATCACCTCACAGGGGTGGGTGGCTTCCCCAGCTGTCCACCCACACAGGGCCACCCAAAAAGAGGAGACAACGCCAGGAACACAGGCACTGCAGGCAGGTCACCCATGCAGAGACAAAGCTCATTCTTTGATGTTTCCAATCCATAAAATGGGCACACATGAGACTGAGTGTGCCTGGTGCCACTGAGGCCAACATGCTGTTGCCCTCCATGAGAAGCTCCCATGGCTTCAGGGAGCAGGCAAGGTGTGCAAACCACTAAAAATTGTTGTCCTACAGAATTTTAGCCCCATGGGGCAGCCCCCCATCAAAGAGCAGCCCAAAAGGCTGATTGTAAATTATGAGAGTTGGAAGAAACAGGGATCAGGTGGTTCTTCTCTGACTTTCCTTTTGGAAGCATTCTGGGAGCGTGGGTGGGTTGGGCTTTGAGGGGTGAGGTCTGCATGCCTCTCTCCCACCCTCTCTGTCTCAAATGCATATTTTCAACTTAAACCAGAACAGATTCCCACAAACTCTGGTCACGTGATGGGGAAGGAAAGGCACTGAGGCTCAGAAGTGACATGTGAGGAAAGTGCTGGCTGTCAGAGTTCCAGCACAGAGGGCAAAGCCACCATGGCCAACGTTGGCTGTGGGACACAGGGCGCAGCTCAGGGACATTGAGAGGGTGAAAAGTGTCTGCACAGAGAAGAGAAAGGAAATCTGCATGCAGGGAAGGCACATTAAAAAATGCATTAAGATTTCTTCTAGACTAAATAGCTGAAGAGGAAGAGGGAAGAGGAACACGGATGGGATAAAGCAGAGGGAAGGGCTGAGTGTGGAATTGCAGCCTCTATGAGACTCCACTAAAAGCCAGCAGAGCTGGAGCTGATGCATCTCCCCAACACTGTGGACACTTCTTTAGTGTTCAGCCTTTCATTGACTACCCCAGCTCCAGCCTCAGCCACATGGGAATCATAATTGCCTCAGAGAAAGGATTACTTGTCTTGTTGTTCTTCCAAGGATCCTCCTAGTCCCAAAATTATTAAAAAAATAATCAAGAAATTATGATTTTACGTTTCAGGGGAATCTCTTCAAACCCCACCAGCAATTCCTCTCCTTCATATTTTGTAATAAATAAAGCACATAACACCCAGAAGCTGCTTAGCCAGCATTCTTCAACAGGTGATTTTGGGCAGCTGGTAGGAACATGGATTTTAGAGAGATCTGGGATGCACTGTCCCAGTTTTTCCCCTCTCACAGCTCTTAACCCAGAGGTCAATCTCACACATGACCAGGGAAGCAGGAGCCATCCCAGCACCTGGAGTGGGCACTGGATGAGACCACGGGACAACAAAGCAGGGAGCACATGGGGGAAGGTCCTTGTCCCCCTTGCAGAGCTGGGAAAGCCAAGGAACAGAGATTTTGTTATTTACTTAACAGCCCACAAGCTAGGAATCAAACTCAGATCCCCAAATCCCATCCTTCTGCGCCAAAATAAACAAATAAACCAACCACCCAACCTGCCTCCCATCGAGGAGGAGCTGGGGAACTCCAAGGGAGCTTTCCCACCCTCCACACAGCTGCAAGTCCTGGCTGAGCTCCGCGAGAACCAATTCCTCTCATGACAGCAAGTTTAGCCAAAGGAATTCAAGGCAATTCAATGAGAAGAGGCTGGAGGAAACCTAGCCCTTCACCATGTTCCTGCAAAACACCTTTAAATCTGAGAGCTTCTCATAATTGTGTTTAAAACAACTCAAAGCTGGCACTGCCAGCCTGTTGTTCAAGAGCTGCTCTCTTGCTGCTGCCTCGTTTGCTGGGTTTTTAACCACTATTCAGTCTCCATTTTCCTTTGTGTGATTCAGTCCTACCACTCCCACCTTCACTTGACATTTTAAAGGCTGAGTACCCCCAAAACTCTTTCTTTGCATTTACACCCTTCCTTTATAAAGATCAACTACAGTCTCTGCCATAACATCATTTCAGCAAGGACTGCACCCAGGGCAGCAGTTGTTCTCTGGCATCCTGGACACCCCAGCAGAGTAACCAGGAGAATCCAAGGCCTTAACTCTTTTAACCTTTTCTCCTGCACTTATCCCTCAGGCTCCATGTCATTGCAGTGCTTTAGTCCAAATCCCTTCCCAGTGGGTTTACACTTGGATGTCATTGCAGAGCCCAGACTTGGGCACTGGAAAAGTGCCGTGAACAAAAGCAAGAGAGAAGGAACCAGGGTAGTGTCTCCAGGGCTGTCTGACACGTGGCCTCAGCATCTGTTGCCCCAAAAATATCAGAAGGCAGATCTTGCACTTACACAAGATGTACACAACAGAAGGTTTTAGCCTTTCTGAAACCACAGCCAGCTTCAGAGCTGGGTCCCCAACAACATCATTTAGACCAGTGCTCTCCAGTCCTGGGGTGACATTTATTCCAAACCTTCTTCAGCTGTTCTCCAAGAAGCTCTTTCCTTCTGGATCTCTGTTGCAGTTACATCCACCTGGCATTTTCCAGGTGCCATGGTTATTTCTGCCCTCCTAGAGCAAACCTTCCCAGGCTTTCCCTTTCCTCCTCAACTTCACTGCCTTTCTGCATCTAATGAAAACATTCACTACGATGTAAACAGTGACCTGGACCATCCTGAGAAAAAGCCCAGGATGGAGGATGTGACCCTCAGATGGGTGCTGGGTGCTCCCATCATTCAGTCTGTACTTGCCCACCTACATCTTTCACTTGCAGGAACTTACTGCAGCGTTTCAATCTGTGGCTCTGTGTCTCCAGTGAGGTGTTTGGAGGCCCTGGACAGAACCAGCCATGGAGTGTTGTGTCCATTAAGTTCCCTTGGGCTGCTCTAACTCCCAATAAGCCCTTTATGTGCCAAACCGTGCTCCTTCCCACAGCCCTGACACCTCCAACAGCACCAGCTCAGACAAACACAGGAGCAAGTTTTCAACTTCAGGTGCATTGCTGGGAGTGTTAAACACTTTCTCCCACCAACACTGCTGCTCCTTCAGTAAAGAATTCTACCATGGGGACAGACGGAAAGTACCTGGTCCAATGTATATCTCTCCCTTCATCCCCCTTGCCCCAGGCTTTCCTACTGCATCCCACATGTCCCAGGTGAGAGGTGAGCTCCCATCCCACAGCAGGGACATCTCTGACCTGCCAGCACAACGTTCCAGTGACAGCTACACAGGCTCAACATCAGCCTTTCCTCTGACTTCAACAGGCACTGGCTTCATTCCACTATTCCTCATGGCCTCTCTATTTCCTCATGGGCTGCTCTTCTGTTTGGGAGCCCTTGATTGTATCTGACAAGGTCTCCTAATTGTCTCCACTGATTTTACCAGAGACTGATTTTAAAAGCAGCTCAGGAACTTAGTCACTTCAATATCATTGCTGAATTCATCTCCCTCATTTATTAATGGGCCTACTTTTGCTCTTTCTCCCCTGATATGGTTCCAAAATCCCTTTTTATTTCTCTTAACCCCTTTGGCTAACATTAACAAGCAACAACTCAGTAATATTTGATATTATATGTGTATAAATAAAAGCAGGAAAAGATCTTATTCACTCCTGTTATAGCTACTAAAGCAGGCCTAGGGCTCTGGAATAGCAGCTTTACTGCATACGTTAAATATCTCCATTACTCTATTAATGCACAGTGTTGGAATTTTATTGGATAGTTTGGGTTATTTACCTTATAAAGTAACATGGGCATCACAAACCATGAAAAGAGGGTATTTAGTACCTTTTCCTTAGGTCTGCATCTCCCCAATCCAATGAACACGAGACCACAAAAATAAAACCCCATGTGCTACGTGTTCTTTCTTTTATGAGAGGTGGGGAGGAAGGGGAAGATCAGCAGTAATCTGGGCACCAACCCCATTCCATGGTTTTACTCCGGAGAAATCTGCAAACAGCAATCCCAGCCTGCTTTTATGGCCATGGTGACGTGGCCAGCAACTGTAAAGCACCACTTGTCCAGCTGGAAAGAGGTTTTGGGGTACCCTTTATTCACAGCACAAACCCAGGTGTGACAGGAAAGAAGGGAAATACAAACCCAAACAACTAAAACAACAAAAAAAGGCCCTACAAAAATACTTTTCAAGGGGAAATTTTTCATCTTTGGTATTTCATTGATTAAAATAATGCCCAAAACTGTCAGTAAAATTGCAATAACCAAAACCCCTTAGCAATGTGCCCAAAATCTCCACTTCCAAAAGTCTTTGAAAGAATTAAAATAACCTGGATAAGTCAATTTAACCCTGATGAGAGGTTTCCTAACTCTGCAGGCTGGACTTCTATTTCTTGGCCTTTAAATTGCTGTCTCAAATTTTCCACAAGCTGGGCACCCAGCGACTATCTCCATTTCCCTTCAGAGAGATGTCCCAGGGTCCTGTTCCCAAATCTCAGTGTTGAAGTAAGGGGGGAAATGCTGAGGGAGAGCCAAAAACAGACACGTGTGATTCAACATCTGCCTCAGTTTCCTCCTCTCCAGCCAGTGCCAGTGCCCAGGGGAACAAGAGACAAGAGGGTGGCTGGCATGAGGTGGCTTTCACAGGACAAAGCCCTTCCTGGGGGCTGAGGATGCGATGTGGGGATGGGAAGAGCCTGGGGAGGAAGGATGCTCAGCCCCCACCTCTGCCAGGCACCCAACGGCCAGGCAGGGAAGGATCCTGGTGACACAGCTGAAGGGTGAAATCCTGCCCAGCACCACGGCATTGGGTGATTTGGGGTGTGCTCAGGTCACCCTCAGCAGGGCTGAGGTGATGGGTGACAATGACATCCCTGGCTTCACCCCTGCAAACACTTCCCACCCACTTTTTTGGAGGCACAAAACGGGGGAAGCGCAGACTTTCCCCATCGCCCTCTGCCACGCTCCCTTCTTTAAGTGCAGAAATTTCCACCACCACCGCCTATATTTAAACCCAGCCCGGTGCAGGCAGGGGCCAGGATCCTCTGGGGTGGGTTTTTTTCCTGGGGGCTGAGATTTGAGGCAGAAGCACCTGCTGCCACCACCCCGGAGCCCACAGAGGCTGCCCGCAGACCGCAGGCAGAGGAGGAGAGGGAGGGCGGGCGAGCAGGCTCCCCTTGCAAAGTCTGTCCTGTGCTGTCTAATAACACAAGGTGTCATTGTATACCCAAATCAGTGCCTGGAGCTTTATTTATAACAACTGAAACACAAAACCCAGCAGGCCAGAAACGGCAAAGAGAGCGAGAGACCAAGGGAGGGCAGGGACGCAGCCGGGCAAAATCTCCCTATTTAGCAGGATTTGCCTTGAGATTTTTCAAGTCGGATTGAGGCTGGAGGGGGTACTCGGTGGGCCACGGGAGGAGGAAAGAGAGATGAAAGGGAGGGAAGAGAGGGCTGACAGAGCAGTGATGCCTCCCTGGCTGCAACAAGGCAACAAGGCTGCCTCGATTGTGGAGCCCTGCGCAGAGCTATGGGGGTGCTTTGCTCGCAGCCCCCCGCCAGCCAGCAAAGGGAGGTGAGGGGAGGTTCCAGCTCCCCTGGGACTCCTGGCTTCTACAGCAACTCTCTTTTAAAAACTACTCCATCTCAGGAAGAGCTTTGCAGCTCAACATCTGGCTCCAGTGGACTCCCTCTTGCATTGTGTCTGCGAACTTGGCAGGAGCCATCCCAAAGGGACTTGCCCAGCCCGGCAGGCAGCAGTCCCAGCTCGCTCCCTCAGGTGCTGCTCCTGTCAAACCCAATGCCGGCGGCTTGCACGACCCCGCTCCTGCGAGAGGCTGAGCACCCCGAACTCTTACTGAACTCACTGGGAGCAGAGACGGCTCAGCGGCGTAAGGTCCCAACCCTGCACTTACAGCATCGGGAGATGTGCTCTCCTCGGGTGGGTCCAGATGTTATCACCACCGCTGCCACCCCCGGCAGCTTGTTCATCTGCTCCCTTGTGCCGGAGGCTCCCGCTGCCGGCGCAGCGCCGGTGGAACAGCTCTCGCACTCTCCTCCAAGGCTCCTGGGCAAAGGCTGACAGCTCTGCCTAAACCCCCTTTTCCCAGCAGCTGGAAGGAAGCCACTGCCAGACTTTGTGCTGAAGCGGCTGAGGTGGGAGCATTCATGTCCCATTCTTCTGACTCACCGTGGAGGTGGTAAGCAGCAGCAGGAGGGAAATAATAAACAGCTGGAGGGGGTAAAGGAGGAGGTAACGTCTTAAGGAGTTGCAGCCAGGGATGCCGTCTGGTGCTCACCTCCCCTGCAGATAGATATTTAAATCTCCAGGTGCAAAATCCACTGAAAGTTCAGGCTGAGTCAGAGCTACATAATTTGACCCACTAACAGGTAACAGAACAGGGCCCTTAAAAGATAAATCTGAATTCTGAGTCTGTCTTGCACCAAGGGCCACTTTGGTCCAGCTTTGCTTCTCCTGAGGACAGTGGGAGACAAACCATGTTCCCTGCAAACAAACCAGAGCCAAGCTACAAAAGCAAATTCATAATCCATAAAGGAAACTGCTCCCATTAACTTGACCAGGACTTAAAAAACCTCCCTTTCCTCCCACTCTATATCCCAGTATTGGTCTCAGATGTTTTCTGACTCCTCATTTGAAGAAGGGAAAACAAAACAACACCAAACCCACAAGGCACAGGGGGAAGAGGCTTTCATGTTCCTTCGCTAGCAAGCATTCACCCAGCTGCATCAGCTGCCCTCAGCCCCCCAAAGCCTACCTGCAGAATTACATTTGCAAAACTGTTGCCCAGGAAATGTGCAACTAAAATCTGTGAAATAAGCATGCCTGGAATCAGACATTCCCAGTGTAGTTAAACGACCGTGCCTTGAAATCTGCCTCCGCGTTTAGCCACGCTGCCATGTACGGAGCTACGAAACAAAACACTCGGCTTGTTCCACATCCCAGCCTCACCACTGGGACTCTTGTTCCCTGCAAATAGGGAGCCCAAACTCCTTCCGCCCGGGAGGGTTTTAGGAGTGTGGCAGCAGGAGGAACTGTGAGGTTGGGGCCCTACCCTGGTGTACAAAATCAGTCCACAGGCTCAAAGCACCGTGCAATGAACTGCAGCCGCTCAGGAAATAAAAACCAAGCTGTGTCCAGGCAGAGGAAATAGAGAACCAAGACAGTGGAGTTCCCCATCCCTTCCACCACACTTGCCTCTTCACAGGGCAGAGCTGGTGGGAACATGACCCCAAAGGCCTTATTACAGCACAATGATAATGAGAGCTTTCATGGGGAACAGTGGGACCATAGGAAATGTCCACCATGGTCTGTCCTGTGGAGGATGGAACCTTCAAGGCCAGCAAATCATGTCAGTCCCACACAGAGCATCAAGGGGGAGAAATGTGGATCCCCTCCGCCCACAAGGGCCAGAGACACCATCTGTGGTTATTCCAGAAAAGGGCTCAGAAAGCGTGAGCTCCACTGGAAATTTCTGACAGGTTATTTCAGAAGAGTTTGTCCTATGCAGTAGTAGTGCAGGATTTTTCTTTTTTTTTTCTTATGAGATTTTTGTAGATGGGAAAACATTTCTCCTTCCCCACTAGAGTAAACCAGAGGTCACAAGATTCCTGTTTGCCTCTTTTACCAGCAGCAAAAAAGTTTTCTCTCCATTTTTTCTTCCTGGGAAGACAGCTGCAAAGGCAGGTGTGCAGCAGAAAGACAGGTCCCCACATAAAACCAAGGCTCCACTGCAGCTCCCAACCCCTCACTCGGAGTCCCCAGCACTGGGGGGAGAACTCAGGGTCAGGAGCCCCCTCTGAGCTCAGCTGCTCCCCAGGTTTCACACAGTACCTACCCCTGCGAGGAGACACTGTGTGACCCAGAGGGTGTTGCCTCCCCAGGACAATTAGGTTGTGTTCGAACCACGACCTCGAGGAATTGGATTAATTACAGTGATGTTGAGCATGACTTTGTCTGCAGGGACAAGTCATGTTTGACATCGCTGCCAGCTGGTTACAGGTCTGGAGGATGAGTGAAACTGGAATGGTCCCTTCCCAGGCTGGTTTATTGGCACATGTTCAGTGACAGGGCAGGTTTTGGTGAGAACAGCCAGTGTGAAAGCCTCAGGAAGCAAGACCTCACACCAGAGCATCCACACACCAGGCAGATAGAGGTCACACAGCACTGTCACACTGACACACATGGTTTGAAGTGATGGCCAAGTAGAAAGCCAGGATCTTCCAGCAAGCAATGGCCACCAATGGCCAAACCCCATGATTTACGGAGCATCCAAACAGCAAATTACTTAAATTGTTGTTTTAACGCACAAATCAGGAGTTCTCCTTGTGGAAAGACAACAGGTCTCGAACATGAAACAGCACATTACTCAGGTTGATCCATGAGTTTAGTTTGCACGCAAATAGTTGATGCTATTTCTCACCTACTGATTTGTCCTGGCCATGGGAAGATTTCACAGTCAGGTCAGAGCCACAGATGGACCTACAGGCTGGATAAAGTTCTCTCCAAAGGGTCATTGTCTCCCCAGCCACCCTGCCTGCACCACCCTTGCTCCAGGCTGCCCACCTCCTCCAGGTAAGGCTTTGCCTCAGGAAGTCTAAAACAGTAACAAAAAAAACCCAAACCCAAGCTGATCTTTGAGGCCAAAAAAGGGCTTTGAAGCAAAGGGGAAGGGGGGGAGGCGGGAAAGGAATCCGAAGTTGCATCACTTGGAAATACCCGAGTGCTTCAGAGATGTATGTACATGTTCAGTTTCCTACTGTGTCTTGAAGAACCTACTTGGGAACAGCAAAGTGACACCAAAAGGATCCCAATGACATTTGCCTGAAGCAGATAAAAACAACCTTGAATTTAACCCAAATGAGCCCCTGTGCCAAATACTCCTTTTTTGGAGCTGGGCACTTTGAGGTTTGGAACTTCAGGCAGACAAGTGGGGAGAGAGAGGTTTGAAATATAAATCAATCAAGAGCTTTTGCCCTTTACCTGGGCTCAAAACCAATCCAGAGACATTCTCCATTGTATTTCAAACATTTCTCAGAACATGGAACTAAAACTAGGTTTCGTTTCCTTCAACAGAAGTCACCGTGGCTCCTTGACGACAAGGAAAATAGATTGGAGGGAAAATCTTATTTTCAGTAAAGCTTTTATTCTTTCAGAAAACCAGGCTACTTTCCAGACAGCTTTCCTGAAGATGGATTCCTGCACCCAGCTCCAAGAGGTTGCTCCTGCTGCCACCCAGGCAGGTGCCTTGAAACACACAGAAAGCACGTGGATGGTGTTGCTGGTGTGATCCCCTTCAGGGAGTGTGATGCCCTCTGGGGAAGCCAGTGTACACATCAAGCCAGGGCACACCTCTTACAGGGACCAGTCTGGGTCCAGCTCAGCTGAGGAGACACGAGCCATTCAACCTGCTGGGCCAGGAGTGGACCTGGGCCATCTTGCCCAGCCCCAGTGATGCAAAACACCATTCCCTGTATCCCCTGCTCCCAGACAGACCTAGTTCTCCAGGGGCTCCCTTCTGGGAGGAGTAAGGCAGGAGGAGGGGAAATATGAAAACTATGGGTCTGATGCTCCATTGCCAAAGGCCGCCCGTGAGCCACCGATCCAGACTGGGAGTGTCCCGACTCGACGCCTGCAGCCGCGGGAAGAGGATCCTCGGTGGGGCCGTTCCCTCTCCCCGGAGCATCCCCCAGCCCCTGCTCCCACGCACTCCCTGGCGAGCTGCCCAGCGCCGCTGCAGCGCTGCTCCTGCCTGCCTGCACGGAATGGTTAACCCGGCAGGAGGGCCAGGTGGCTCAGGTGTTCGTGCCAAGCAGCTCCTGCCTCACCTGCAGCGACTTGTCGAGGAGGAGATGCATCTGCCCTTTCTTGTCTGGCTTCAGTCTGCCTGGGGAAAAGGGAGAAAAGGGATCGGGGAAGGGTAAACACAGCTTAGGCAGCTGCAAGTCCCAGCAACCAAAGGGCTGAGCAGGTGATTCAGAGAGCTGGGGGCCTGCAGACACCCTGTTCTCTGCCTCCCATTGACATCTCCGGTGGTGGCAGCAGCCAGGGAATAGCTGGCAGGAACATGCTGGATGATGGGGCCACAGCATCCATTGCTAGCCTAGCAAAGGCTGGACAGGGAGTCTGCTCTGCAGGGCCTGGGGTCAATTGCTGCTTCTTGCTCTGCTTCACCACCTCCCAGAGGATCACAGAGAAGCAAGGCAGAGCATTGGTAGGTCCTGTACCAGCAAAGCATCCAGTGCTTCAGAGATGCTCTGACCTCCGCTTGGGAACATCCACAGTGTTGCCCTATGGACACACAGCTGTACTGTAGCCCCAGACACAGCTCCACCTTTCTTGGTGTTATTTCTGCTCCATGGGCCTACACTATCTCCCTAAGCCTTTCTGCTCAACAGCCTTTGCCACCAATTCATCCCAGCATCAACAGTTTTCTCACCCTTGAAAAAAAACAAAGAGACAAATCTCAATCAGATGGAATCTCATTCCTGCCTTTGCTTCCATCAGCCTTCCCACAATTCAAAGGAAATCATGGTAAATGAAGGAGAAAAAGACTATTTTGCCCCAGAAGGTGGCTGAAGGTTTTTGGTATGTGAGCTGATGACTGCTGACGTGAGGTTCTTGCACAGTGCCCAGTGGTCTCACAGACATCCCCTCCAGATCCTTTGCTGGGGTAGGGAACACCTAAGTGGGAGCTGAGCCCCACTGCATCCAGCCCAGGCTTTGCAAGGTCTCCAGACAGAAAGGCTCAGGACCATGGGTGTTTGGTCCCCATCCAGCTTCAGACACAGGGAGGAAAGAGCCTTTCCAACTGCAACCACCTCACTGGAAAATCATCCCTAACCTCACCTGAGACCTGGGAATCTGCCCAGCCAACCAGTCCGGAATATTCTGCCTGGGTGAATGAGGTCTCAGCCCAGCATAGGGCAGGAATGTGAGAGGCAATGTAAGCATGTGGGACAAGCAAAGGGAAAGGGCTGGACAGTCAGGGCAGGGCAGTGGCTCCCTCAAAATTAGGCCACACTCAGGAGGAGTCATGCGACATCTCCCCGGGCATGGCTGTCTCTCCCCTCTGCAAGGAGCTGGGCTGGTCCTGCATGAGGAGGAGACTTGTCACCTCTGCAGTCCTGGGAGCTGCTGGCCCCACACAGCAGGTGGGCAGGGCCAGGCAGTGTTGTTTTGGGGCAGGAAGAGTCCTCGGTGCAGACCCAGGAGAGCTGCTCAGCTCATGCTCCGTCCTTTCTCCACCCAAGGTTACAAACACCCTGGTACACAGGGCAGGGCGCAGTTTCCTGGCATTACAGCGAATTTTTTTTTTCAGCTTACCAGCCCTGGAAACAGCCAGAACTCTGCAAATCCTTCCCCTGCCTGCCTGTCCTCTCCTTTCTGAGGCAGGGACAACAGTAACCCATTGCAACCCTGACAGAACCACCGTGCTTGGAGCTGCCCCGGGGAGACGGGAGAGCCAGTCTGACCGGCTCAGGCCTCACCAAGAGCTCCCTGGGCGAGCAGCCTTCCTCACCTGGGAAGCCCAGGGAAGCCTGTGCTCCCAGTTACCTCCTAAGCAGGTCAGGACGAGAGCCCTTCATTGCCCAAGCCTTTGGCTTAATTATTTTCATTCCTGTCCCCACACCCTGCCCATAACAGCAGGGATGGAGATGTCTATTACAGCACACGCGTTTCGGAGGCTCTGCCCTGTCTGCCAGCAGTTCAGGGAAGGTGAAGTGGCCAAGCTGGAAAGGGCTTTGCAAGTGCAGCCTGCAAGTTTGAATCCAATTTGGTAGGCACCATGAGTATTTGGGGCAGGGTAGGTGAAATGGTAGGGTAGGGGCATCCAAAAAACTCCTCTTGATTCCCAAGTGACATCAACATCACATGTGGTGAGGGCTAAACATGCCTTGAACTTTTAGCCTGAGTAGCAGGAGGGGAACATATAGATACAGGGAGGAAAACTGCGTGTAGGGAGGGAAATATCAGGATAAAAAAATCTAAAATAATTAAATAAGAGGAAAGAAGGGCTGGAAGAAAACAAATGTGGGTAGAATAATCAGGCTCTGGCAGCAGTTAAAACTTCCATGTGTTTAGATCCCCGAATCGATGGTTAGAGATGCTACAACAAATGTCACCTTCATGTGAGCACCAGAACTGCAATTTTCTCATCATCCCTTTTATTTTTTCCCCCCACCTTCTCTGTGTGGAAGCCTTTTAGGAGGACAGCCCATTGGGGGCAACCCCTGTACCCAGCAGACACGGGTTTTTTTTCCTGGATTCCTTCTCTCCTCCTCTCTGTCTCTCCTGCACACACCGACTCCCTGTCAAGTTTCTGGCTGATCCAGAGGGAGACGTCGGTCCTGCCAGCTCCAGCATCCAACTGCTCTTCCCGGGCCCGGGAGCTGCAGTAACCATAGAAACTGCATCCAACGCGCAGACTCCACTGGGGGGGCCGATAGGATGCTCAGACACATGCACAGGCAGGTAGGGACCAGCCAAAGCTCCGCCAAACCACCTCCAAACGATGCCCAGGTCAGGGAGAGGGTGAGGCAGAGGGGAACGATGGAGGCTTTTCTCCCAGAGCCTCCCAGGGCAGCTCGGAGCAGTGTCGGGAGTGTTTCGTCTCCGGGCTCAGAGCCGGCTGCAGAGCTGACGGTGCATTTTACGGCGCGCAGGGAGATCGGTGAGGTAATTGGGAGGATTCTGTTGCAAAGCTTTGTCTTGGTCTGCCCTGCATTTTATCTGCAGACTGGATGGGTACCCAGGGCTCCCGCTGGCCCGAGAAGTAATCAGTCATTAATCCTTCGGTCCTTTTTGCACCGTGAATATAAACAGGCCAAATCCTATCCCCGGCTGTGCTGGGGAGAGGCTTTATGTTGATGGCTCTGGCAGCAGCACACATGCCTCCAAGGGCAAGATTTGGACCAGCACAGTTAGTTAATGAGCTGATCCAAACATTGCATTAATTTTACACCCTTTCCATCTCAGACATAACCCCTGCTCTCAGCAGCACAACCCAAAGCGGGCTCAAACCACAACCACCTCTTAAGATACCTCACGTCGAGCCCTTAAATCCATACATGGGTACAAAGAGGCACAAATTTCAGAGTCACTGGGCACAGCAGATGCTCAGTGTGTATGAGAGCCAGGCAGAGTCCATTTCAGTGACACAAAAGAGGATCAGAGGGGGTCTGGCGAGGGAGGACAGGGAAACACTCTCTTCAGACACCCACGTGCACTCCATGGGGCAGGAGGTGGCTCTGGCAGCCACAGAGGAACCTGGCTCTAGAGACTGGGATGGCACACGAAGATGGGCAAACTCATTAGTGGCTTCAGCAGCTGTTGATGGCATCTCTCATCTCTCTTACCCACCACAGTCAAGGGCTTTTGGGAGCACCATGACCTCACTGCAGAGCTTTTCTCCTCTCTGTCCCTTGTCCCCATTGCCCAGTCATCACAGCAGCCAGCAGAATGACCCTCTTGCCCTTGCACCAGGACAGAGGTGCCTGGCTTGCAAGGCAGCGTGAGCACCTACGGGAAGGTGTGGGGTGGGGACAAAAATACCAGCAGTCCTGCCTTTTTAACACCAAGAAACAAATAAAAATAAGGTCACATAACTGCCAAGCTCCCTTCTTCCTTCCCCCTCTCCAAGCCATAAATACTCCACAAAATCCCCACACGCAAACAAGTCGTGGCCTCCGGACAAAGAGGCCCAGCCTCCAAATGGCCACCAGGTGCCTATTTTGGGCTGTAGCTCGGCTGGGGTGGAACAAGCGGGCTCAGCTGTCCTCCCTGTCCGCAGCCCACAGCCCGGCCGGGCCTCACCCCCAGCTCCAGCCCCTCAATGGCCCCATTGTTCGGGCGGGAGCTCAGCTGCGATGGCCGGGGCAGCCCGTCTGGCTCCCTGACATCCGGCAGGGCTCAGGGGCCTCCACCATAGCTGGGGGGGATGCCAGCCCCTGGCTCAAGGCATCCCACAGCCCCCCAAAAGGGGAGGGAGAGGTGGCTGTCTCCCACAAAGGCAGAGCCAAGTTGGCGTATCCTCCCTCTCCAGGGCTGTCATGGGGAGCTTACAGGGAGAGACATGGCTGCCACGTCCTTGCATGGCTTTTGGGGGCTTTTTTGTGAGAAGAAAAAGGGAATAAAGAATAATGAGACACACAGAAGTTGAGCTTTCCTCTCTCACCCCAGAGACACGGCTTGAAATCTCCCTGATTCCTGAGTTGGCCCCCCTTATCTTGCTCCCCTGTGCTGAACTGAGGGTGAAACCAATCCCACAGCACCTCCTGACTCTGAAACAGTCCAAGGGATCACAGGGCAGACACACACACACACAAACCATCAGAGCAGCCAAGAGCAGACCCGAGCACGGGCTGGCGTCGGGGCAGACACACCTGAGCAGATCCCAGATCTGCAGGAGATACCAGGACCCAGGGAGCCTCCCTGTGCTTGGCACCCTGCCAGCCCAGCACTGCCGAAAATCAGAGCCCTCGAGCTACAGCGTGGAGAGGCTCTGGCACCCTCTGCCCAACCCTTCAAGGACTCTGCTCAACACACAGACACCTCCACCAGGAGCTGAAATTTTCCAAAAGGAAGGACTGTGTCGGTGTTTCTTTGTAAACTCCCAGCAATTTCCTCCTGAAAGATGCAAGCAAAGGGCTGAAATAAATCCCTTCCTTGTGCAGCGTGAGGGCAGCATCCTCAGCAAGCTTCAAACACCACCCGAGGAAACATGTTAAAGCGACTACAGAAGCTCAAAAAGCAGCCCAAGGCACCTCTATGCCAATGTTCTTTCTGGGCCAGAAGAGGTGAGAATGCCTTGTGAGAGCAGTGGGATATCGCTTTGAACACCCACGTGACACACGAGGGACTGTGTCCTCTACTGTGTCACATCACAGTGTCTCACTCTCTCCCTGTTGCAAGGAATCACTACAGCATCCAACCCAGGGCCAGCCATACTAATTTAGCCACAGCAGCCAGGACAACCCTCTGTCAATACTGGCACAATCCGAGGGGTCACCTGCATCAAACACATCCCCATCAAACCTCCTGAGCAAGCTCCATGCAGCAGTACCATCACGTACTGGTTGAACTGGCAGGCGATGCCTATCAATACGAGATGTGCCTCCTTTCTGCACAGCTCATTTCTCTCTCCTGAATGAGAATAGCTTTCCTGGCAGCGCCGGTAGCCCACGCGCAGGAACAGCTTGCTGTCTGTACTCGGAGCAGTGAAGTTGCAGAGCAGCCCAGCACAGCCAAGCCCAGCTTTACCAAGCGCTTCAGACAATGCTCTTGGTGTTTAAATAGCAGCTGTCCTGGTGCAAGGCTGGGCAGACCTGAACAGGGACCAGCAAAGCAAAGAGTTGTTAGGATTCTCACTCAAACATATGCCCCCATAGGGGCAGGAAGGCCAAGCCTGTGCTGGTTTATTGCAGGAGATTCAATTTAAACCCACTCTCCCAGTAATCCCACAGCTTTTCTGGTGGAGCATCTGCAACTATCATGCTGTCCACACAGGCTGTCTTGAATGATCCCAAATGAAGAATGCAGATAACCAGTCCCCAACACCAGCTACAGCTGACACAACCCCCCAAAACAAGGGAGAAGGGCAGCAGGTACCTCTTCCTCACCGCATATCCACAGACCAGCCTTGGAGAATGCAACCCATCACCACAGTGTCATGAAGGCTGCACAGTCTTCTCCCTCTCACCATGTTCTTCATACAACATTAGACAGTTTTTTCACAGCCATACTCCACTTTGGAAGAGTCTCTGCAATGGATTAAAGTAAAACGCCACAGGAAAAAAAAAAATCTAACTGGACCAACCCTTTCACAGGCTTTCCTTGTAGGATTTCTCTCACATGGGCCTGACACCTCCCTGTGCCACACAGGCTCTTCAATATCTTTCATGAAGGTCATTTAGCAATTGCTTCTTTCCTCTCTATAGATCTCCTACGTTTTTGGCCGCCGGTGACCCCTCAGCTCAGAGAGAAGGAGCTAGAAAAACAGCCATATACTGCTGAAGACCTGGAAAAGCCCTTCAAGGGGCCTTGCAAATTCAGGAGATGTTCTTGTTAAGCAAGCTTTGTGGGCTGGTCTTTCCCAAGCCCTGCTGGAAGCAGCAGCAGCAGAGCACACTCCTGCCAAAACCCCTCTGGTTGCCCCTTGCCCTGTAAACCCCAGCTCAGACCATCCCAGAAGAGTTTTGTTTGCTGTTGCTGAATCCAAGCATTCAGGAAACAGAGCTTTAGTAGTAGAGAGCAGGATGATGCTATTTATGCATCTTCCTCAAGTAGTATTGCCCAAATAGCCTGGAAGCAACGTCACCTCCAGCAGCCAGTCGGACACAGTGATAACCCCATGCCAGGTTTCTGCTCTGACAGCTCCAGAAGATGATTCACCAAAGAGATATTCAACCCAGGATCTCCCCATCCAGAGGGAATACCCAGTGACCTGATCTCTCAGACACTATATTTTACTCAGCATTTAACACTGGCAAAACACTTGATAGGACCCAGGGGGATTTCTACATCTGCTGATCCACTGCCTCTTCTCTCTGTTCCTCTCCAAGTTTTCGTTGTTGCCTTGAATTTGACTTCAGCCTGTTTCTTTTATGGTGTGACGCTGATACAATCACAACATATCTTCCCAGAACTTTTAAACCTACTGACCCACTTCCAACCAAGTCTGTCGAGGCAGGTGCAGACCTCAGAGATAACATTCCTGCAGCCACAGAGAGCGATCGTGGGACGGGCTGGGGCTCAAACTCAGCTTAGACATCATATAACACACACAGGGCAGGACATAAAGATATTTTTTTTTTTCCCCAACCACAGAGAAACAAAACAGAACAAGCTTTCAGAATTAGACCTTTAGATTTAAAACCCAAAGCCAGAGGAATTGGGCTTTGCAGGCTCCAACCCCTGCAAAGCAGCACATCCAAAGCCTTTCATCTACAAGGCCAGGAGTGATGTGAGACCCCAGGCTTCAGGCGACAGCTGGAGGGGCTGTTTCTGAGCTGCCACATCACAGCAGCCACAGGTTTCCCAGCAGAGCAGCCACAGCACTGGTAGCAGAGGTTCAGCAGCAGAGAGGTGGGTGAATCTACAATCACTCCAGACACATAGCCCACACCCAGAGTGCTCCCCCCTGCCCTGCTCACCACCACACACCTTCCCAGGCACTGCTAAACAGAAAGCAACCAAGAAAAACAAGGGAATGAGCCAAGGCTGGAGCACAGGAGATATCAGGGACATCACTAACGTCTCATTATGTTAGTGGGCATCCTGGGAAAGGGATCATGCTCTGTACTACAGAACAGGTTTTCTGCCAACATAATCAGGGTCAGAAAGTTCAAGCCTCAGGGCAACAATCCCACAAATAGGCATCCTGGAGATCTAATACACCTGAGGACCACTGCATTGGGTTTGCATGGCAAGGGGTGGCTTCTCTGAGAAACTGCTGGAAGCTTCACCTGTCTGCAACAAAGCCAATGCCAGCCAGCTCCAAGACAGACCCATGATGCAGCACTGCTGGGATAACATGTTTAAGAAGGGGAAAAAAAGTCCAACAAAAAATCCAGAGCAACTGCATCCAAAAAGAGGAAGGAGAATATATGAGAGAAACAGCTCTACAGACCCCAACGTCAGTGAAGGAGGGGGAGGAGCTGTTCTGGAGTAGGTTTCCCTGCAGCCTTTTGGGGAAAACCATGGTGAGGCACGGTGAGGTGGGAGAGAGGCACAGGCCCACGCTGGACCTTCTGTTCTGACAGGACAGTGCCTGGCCCATACCCCATCCCAGCTACCAGACCATCTTTGCCACCAGTTACTGAACATCCCATTCATTAGTGATGAGCTCGTGGCACACACAGCCCTGCCCAGCTGGCTGCCCAATTTACTCCGCCTGCCCCAACTCTGGGACACGAATCCATGTCAGATGATCTGAAGTTATTATCTGATTAGCCTATTTGATATTGCAGTGCCTGATTCAATACCTGTTGAAATCAAAGGCCCCTTGATCTCAACAGGCACTAAATCAAGCCCTGGCTCCCTCCAGCCAAGCACAACCATCCCATCTTTGCTGGTTACTCCAGCAGCCCAGGCCACCGCTGCATAATTAGAGGGCACAATGCTGGGTTTAACCCAGTGCACCAACATGGTTTTTCTTATCAGCTGTGATTTTCCCCTTGCTTTGGACTTCGTTCCACAGAGTTAAGTGCTATTAAAAGCTTCTGTAACCATAGAGTCACAGAATCGTTTAGGTTGGAAAAGACCTGTAAGAGCATCAAGTCCGACCATTAACCGCTGGCATCTGAGGATCTCCAAGCACTGCAGACACCAGCGAGTTATGTTAGCAGCTGTCCTCGGAGAGTTTGGGCAGCTTTTAGCACAAGGCAGAAATGAAAGCACTGGGAGATTAAATTGGGTCCATCCCAAAACATCCCTGGGCCCAGTTACCATCCTACTTTCACTGCAGAGGCAAGTCAGAAGTAACTACCCTGAGTCGCAGGGCTGGAAAGAGAGCAGCAATCTGGCCTGTTGCACACAAGCTGCAATTTGAGATGCTATTTATTTTTCTTTTGCTCATTCAGGAGCAGAGCTGCCCGTGTTCGCAGCCACGTAAGTTCTTGGCTCCATGGGGCCCAGGCTGAAAGGCGAAGCAGTGAAGAGAAGAGCAAACTGTAGAGTGCTCCATGCTGTGTAAAGGAGTCAGGAACCATTTCTGGGAATATGGCACCTGTGCCTGATGTATTCTGGACCAAAAGGGGACACAAGATCCCAGCCTTGTCACCCTGTGCAGACACATGTCCTCAGTTCAGCCTTTTGCAAAAGGAATTTGAGGCAGCAGGAAGACATCCACCAGGATCTGGCCATGTGTGACTGGGCCTTGGTGTTTGTCTGATCCCAGAAATCCCTTCAAGTGGTAACACAGGAGAAAAGAGAGGTTCAGAGTTCCCCTCCAACAACATTCCCTTTCCCCATCTTCCAAGCTGTCCTAAAACAGGAGCTGGGAAATAGCTCCTGCCTCCAGCAGAAGAGATTCACCATTTGCTGCTCCAGCAACAGCCAAGACAGTAAAAGCTGTTGCATGAGCAAGGAGAGAGGGATGGGGCTGGGCAGCAAGCGAGATACACCCTCCCTTGTTAGAGCAATCACTTCCCGTTCCACTCTGCCAAGAGCAGGAAAATCCCTTCCATAAATAAAACAAACAAACAAATAAAATAAAACCCTGGGTTTGGGGGAAAGGAGAAAAATCCGGCACTAACCCAAGGCAGCACATTGGCTGGGTCCTGCCAGTTGGCAGCAGGGCTGAGCAGCAGGAGCAGTGAACAGTGGAGTTCACAGCAATGGGCACTGGGAGCTGTGGGGAGGGTGGTTTACAGGCCAAAAAGCAGCTTTATAAAAATGGATCTTTAAATATTTGCTCTGACGTGGCTTGAGTCCCATCTGCCGTGGCAGTTAAATGCTCACAGTCCTCACATATGCCCAGGTACTGCAGCAATTTGGGGAGGGTGGCTGTGGGACAGCAGCAATTCCCTGCCCAGACCCAGGGTCTCTGAGCACAATGCTGATATTTTCGTGCAAAAACAACCCCTTCCTCCCTGAGCTGTAGAAGAAACAGATGTGAAAACCAGTTGTTCCTTTCCCACCTCTCAAAGAGGAATGATAATATGAAGTTCATAAAAAAACCCAGATCTGCTTGTTTTGGTGATGATGGAAACACCTCCATCTGAACCAGTTAGTGCAGAATAAAGAGTCAGGGGGTGGGGAATTGAACAAGCATTTTCACAAGAGGCAACCCTGCTGTCTGTCCTGGGGGTCTGCAGCCTGGACACAAGGAGCCACCAGGCCACCTCCAGCCACTCATGGCCCTGGGTGAGCCTGAACTCCAGGTTCCCAAAAGGCAGCAGGGAAAAGTGGTTCCCACATGGCAGATCTGGCACAAGCTTCCCAACTGACTTCCTGCACAGCAAAAAGAAACATGAGAAAACCGAATTCCTTCAGTGCCAGGCCGGATGCCTTTGGGCTTTACAGAGTCCTGCTGAAACTCTACAATCCTTTCAAGCATCTCCAACAGGCTCAGACGAGGTGGAGGAGACCTCCACTTCCTGGGGCAGAAGGGGAGGATTTCAGTCTGGGCACCCAGAAGATGCTGGAGGCACAGAGCAAGGAGATCCCAAGGCACAGGAGAGGCAGGTTAGCACTTGCATTCCTACTGGAAAAGGGTAAAGAACAAGGATTCAGTAAGAGAAGACAGGCAGCATGGAAGCAACAGGAGGCAATGGGAAGGAGGGCAGAGGGACACACAAACCAAACAAGCCTGTTCCCTGCATCCACCACCACAGCTCCAAGGGCTGAAGGACAAGGACCTTCTCTGCAAATGGGGCTCAGCCAGGCCTGTGGCACAGCCAAAACTATGAAGTCAAGAGGAGCCAGAAAACTTCCAGAAAGGAAGGATTTGCTGCACAAATGGTGCCTTTCCTGCAGGTCACATCCAAGACAGGCATGTCCAACACCCCAACACCCAGCATAAGCAGCAGGTCTGGAAACCTTGTGCCACCACACGAGAGTAACACACAGCCTGACAGAAGAGCTGTGTACCAGCCATTGCTGCTGACTCCTTAGCAAAGGCTTTTTGCTGGGTTTTCCACCTCCAATCTCCATCCCTTTCTGAGTTCGAGGACTCTGCTCCTCCCCAGTGCAGAAATCCCCCCAGTTTTTTCCAAAAGCTGCAGCTGTCAGGGTCAGAGTCTCAGGATATCCCTCCTCACTCCTGCATGGGATTTCAGGGTGACCACAGGCGCTCTCTCAGTCCCCCACAGCTCCTCTTGTCCAAGGACAGCGTTCAGGGCTGGGAGCAGGCGCCTGACCAAGCTCTTATGGGGTGTCAGTCTGGGCAGAAATCTCACCTCGATGCCTGGAGCAGGCAGGCAGTGCAGGCAGGAGGTCACAATCCCCTCCCAGGAACAGCTCAGCACCACACAGGGAGCAAAGGAACATGATTCAGGCACAATTTCTGGCTCAGAAATGGCCTGAGCCTGCCCTCATCCAACCTCTCTTGTGAGCTGAAATCACAGGGTTTATGAAGCTCCTTCACTCTAGGAGAGCAAACAGCTGCAGCAAGCTGGATTCCTGACCATGCTGCTGTAGGGCCTTCATTTCTCAACAACTGCCTGTCTGGCAGAGAAACACCAGCTGACCTTCCTCACACAGCACCCAATCTCACCTGCACCGACCTGCCACCCCCCTGCCTCCCCCACTCCTCCTTCAGCCCCCCAGCACCAAACACTCATTCACTGATGAAGAGCCTGAAGGTGCACCTACAGCATAGGGGAATAGTGTTCAGGCTGTTTCATTTTCTGCTCTCCCCCTCCTCTTCTGGCTCCTTGCTGAGGCACGAGAGCCTTCTCTGCACCCTGCGCTGCTGAGCAGCCTCCACCTCCCCAGCTCCAGGAGAAGCCTTTCCTCTCCCTTCCCTTTGCACTGGGTCTGCTGAGCAGCTCAGAAGCAGCCTGCATGAAAGGTACTGACAAAATAAAGTTGGATTGTACTGCATTATTGAAAAAGTGACCTCCAGTGGTCAATAAAGCCTTTGCCCACCGTTTCCAGGCAGCAGTGCCTGTTGTCAAGCTCTGCCGCGGTTCAGCAGGACGGCAGCTCGTCTCTCCCAGTCCCAGCTCCCACGGGTGGCTCGTTAAAACTCAGACTCTGCACTTTGGTAACGAGGAGCTCAAAGCACTTTAATGCACGGATGCAATCATGAATGCAAACAGGCTGCAGGCGAGAGAGCAGTGTTAACAGCAGGCTGTTCCCCAGCCCCAGCCCTACAGCTACTGGCTTTAGGCGAACACACGGGGTCTGATAAGAGAAGTTGGCAGAAGGCACAGTTCTAGGATGAGGCATTTTTTGGTTTTGCAGCAAACCCTCAACCATGCTGTGTGGGCAGAAGGAGGGGGGTCCAAGGGACAGCATTCCCTGTGTCTCAGCAGTGATAAGCTCAGCATCTGAACCAGGAGGAGGCTGATGGACCCTGCGAAGGTAGCACACAGGTCCCCCTCGAAGATGCCCTCCTGTGTGCTGCAGCATTTCCACTCCTTTCACATTTGATTTCCATGAACAACTGCACAACCAACTTCCTCCTTCCCTCCCCTGCCCCAGCTGCAGGAGGCAGATGTGTCCCAGCCACGTGAGACGCCGCTGGAGGTGGTTAACCCTGGTGTTGAGAAGGAGCAGCCCACCAGCAGCACCCCTCTTCCCAGCACCCCCTTCTCCACATCGGAGCCTTGCCTGGGGAGAGCAGAGCTTGTTTCCCTTTGCATCACACATGGAGAGACAGGGGTGCCCCACTATATGCACACACAGGCAGCCCCACAGCACTGGGAGGAACACACATGGGAGATGGTGACGGCCTGTTGGCAGGATCAGAAGGTCCCACACACTGGAGAGCCTGAGTGCTCCCCTTCCTGCAAATCCAGTCCCCTTTTCCTTCCCCATCTCCTCTTACAACCTCAACAAAGCAAGCAGCATCTCCTCAATGTCCCTCTGGCACCAGGCCAGCTGGGAGGGGTGAGTCAGGGGATCCCTCATTGGGATTAACTTCAGGTAAGGCCCAACTGCAATAAGCTGAGTCTTCTCAGGGCAGTAGATGAGGACAGAGAAGAGTCAGCATCCCCCAGGGAAATGGAGGGAAAACCCTGCAGCAGCCCAGCTCTTAAGGATCCTGCATCACATGTAAGAGCCAGTGCCACCATAGTGAGGGAAGCCTGCCTCCCTCCCTCCCACTTTGAAGAGGAGCATCCCCTCCAGGTCCTGTACACTCTCAAGACCAACGCTGTTTAGGGACAATGTCCTCCCACTTTATCTGGGATCTGAGCCCATGGTACATCCCCAACAGCTTCACAAGCCAGGCCACATTGGGATGAGCCCCCCACACTTTGGCAGACACTCATGAGGGCAGTTGGAGTCTCTGCAGCATCACCTCCCCTTCCTGCCAGAGAAATCTATACAGGGCAGATAACAAGCTTCACACCCACATTGCAGAGGGGATCACCAGCCAGTGGGGCTGCAAAACATGGGCAGAGAGGAACATGGCGAGAAGGGGCTAATTAACCATCTTCTTCCCCAAGGGGCTTGGTTTAGACAGCAGGAAAGATTAAAAGTCCCAAGGATGCAAGAGATGGTGGAAGGAAGGAATCAACCTCCTACCATGGACACAGGCACCACAGAGCTCATAAGTACTGTTATGACCAGGCTACGAGCCATGAACACGATCTAGCTCACCAGGCCAGGAGATAACCAACAAAATGGTGTCCTCCTAAATTTAGCAGCCACTGTGTGTCTCATCTCCCAACCCTTCACCCTCACAGCCCACCTCCAGAGCTGTGCAAGGCTAATTTCCATCAAGGGCTGTCTTGGAAAAGACTTGCATTTCAACCCACCTGCCAAGTGCAGGCAGCTTTCCCCAGATCAGCCCCTCTATTCCACAGTGTTCCAGGAGCATAGATCCAGTTCCTCTCCACCTAAAGCAATGCACCCATGGCACAGAGACAGCAATTGCCTACATACCACCTGCAGAGCAGCCTCTCCTCACATGGAAATGTGCAAACTAGGGGTGTCTAACAGGCACATTTATTGTATTCCATTGGTGGAATGGTCACTTCCTTCCCTCTGTTATTCTCTGGTTTGTTTTCCCCCTTTGGTAGGCATCCCAGCAGCTCTCTCCTTCAGCTGTGCACTCCTGCAGCCAGCACTTGCATCCCTCCCAGGAGGGCAGGAGCAAGAAGCTCCAGCTGCTCTGCAGACCTCAGCATCTGGCACAGCTGTGTCACCAAGGGCAGGACACCTTCAGACAGAACCAGGCAGTTGCTCTGTTGTGCAGCAGTTCTCAAAGGAGAAGTGGACCATGACACTAGAGGGGTTAAAATCATGAGGCTGAACCCCACAGTCTGCAACAAGAGGGAAGATGAAGAGACCCAAGCTTTTGGGGTGACAGTACACACAAATCCCAACAGCCTCAAGACTACAAAGCCTTTCTCCTCCTGCCATGGATAGGCAGGCTCACCTCTCCAAGTAGAGACCTCGATACAAAGCTTGGCATGGCCCTGACACCACTGTCATGGGCAATGCCCCAGCTCTTTATCCTTCTGAGGAACAGAATACATCAGGAGCTGCTTGCAGCTCTAGGAGCTGAAAGTATTCCCAGTGACACCCCACAAAGCTTAACCTTATGGGGTAACCACAGAAAGGATGGTTGTTCTGAGCTGCTGTGAGCTCCCCGTGGGACATCTCATCATCTGGTCACAAACCCTCTCCTCCTCCACATGCTGCCATCGTTCAGCCCCTTCTCACTCGTAGTGAGAGCAACTCTGGCAAGAACACCTTCCCCAGGATGGGCTAAAGGATGATGCTGGTGATTGCAATTCTACTTTTTTTGCCTGTTTTCATGGTGCTGAAGGACAAGCAGGACCAAGTGTCACTTTGCAAGGGTGCAGACATTGCTCAGGGCTCTGGTGGAGTCCAGATCCTGGATAGATCCTCCATCACTAGCAGGACCAATCTGGTCACACTCAGCCACACAAAACATCCATTTCTTTCCAGAGACATAAGCACACAGTGTGTGTGAGCCACGCCTGGGTTTGGGGATGTCAAAAACAGCCACCTTCAAGCCCCTAAAGTTTTGACTTCTAACCAAAAGCTGAGGCTCACAGATTGATGGAGGAGAGGGACAGGGTGGGATCCCACTGGTGCTTTTGCAGGTCTCGTTTGGAGCTGCACCAGCACAACATTTCACAAACAGGCATCATATCCAGCCTTTGTCCACTGCTCCATCCCTGGTAGATCAGGTCTATCAGGTGAATCTGGGCCTAAGTTACAGCTTTGCAGCTTCACACTTTAGAAGCTTTAAATAATAATAAGTCATAGCCTTGCATCTCAGATCAAGCTCCCTTTAGGATCATCCAAGCCCCAGCTGGGAGTGTTAAACCAGACAGGCAGGACCAGAAAACATTCCCATCCTACCTCTGCAAAGAGGAGCCTCCACTCCACACCCTTCCAGTCTGCCCCTGGGGTATCTGTCTGACAGGCAGAGCAAAGCTTTGTTGTTTAAGGCAGCCTAATCCTGCAACCTTCACATCAGTGGGGCCAGATCCCAGCTCTCTTGATTTCCCCCAAGGTTGGGGCCTTCTTAATTCCTCCAAGGCTGGGATGCAGCTGGGAAGGGGGGGATGACTACAAGGATCAAGAGAGGGAACACAACTCGGGGCCATCACACACCACCAAGCTCTTCCCTTTTCTCTGTTCCCTCCTGCCTCTGCACACCCCTCTCGGCATCACCAGGCGAGCAAGGCTCAACCCGAAACTGCAGCAGGGCTGTACCTGCACATGTCTGTGAGTCAGAGCTGGCTGGCCAGATAGACCCAAGCCCTCCCCCACAGCCCCTTCAGCTTCTGCCTCCTTGACGTGCCCTCACCAGCAGTTTAAAGAGGGCTTCCCCCCTCCACCCCCTTTTTCTTCTCTGCTCTTTTTTGTCTTCAGTCCTCCTGGTGGGTGGGGAAAATCCCGGGTGTCAAACTTCAAAAGGGAAGCCTGAGTTCACATTGCATTCATGTCCAACCCGCTGCCTCACCACAGGCTGCTGCCCGCACCCACACCCGGGGCTGGCAGGAGCTCCTGGGGGGGGAGTCCAGCACTCCCAAAGGATGTGACCACCCTGCTGCCTCCCCTCCCAAGCCTGGTTGAGAAGGAGGCATCCATTTGTCCATCCATGGCTTGGTACACCAGCTAAACCAGAGATGAGAAGAGGGTTTGGACATGGAGCCCTTTTCAGAGGGTTGTGGGGCTGGAATTCAGCCCTCTGGCAACAAGCCCACTCCAAAAGCAGAACTCCTGCAAATCAGCCCTGCAGGAAGGAGAGGGAACCCCTTACCTACTCCCTGCTCACATCACATCCCTGACAGCAGCTCTGTGGCACAATGTTGCCTTTCCACATAGCCCATGAGACATCTCAGTGGCACAGAACAGCCCTAGGATGCTTCACACCAAACATTTTACTTTATGCATTTGAATTCCACTCTTGGTCTGGTTGATTTGTGGCAAAGACTGTGCCCACCCCAACAGATTGGCTGGAAAAAGGAAGAAGCACAAGACAAAGGAAGAGGCACAAGATGTTCTCAGTGTTGTACAGCAAAAAACCAAGAGGCACAAGGCAGCAGCCTGACCTCTGCAAGGGCTCAGGGATGAACAGCTGGGTAAAACCACCCACACCAAACCTGCTGTGCTGTGCAGAGCTCGGGTGCTCTCTGCACACTGCAGAGCCAACCTGGAGCAACTGAGCCACCAACCTCATCCTCGTGTTGTTCCTACCCACAGCAGCCCTGGTCCACACAAACCTACTCCTTCACATCTCCTGGTTTCCAGATTACCAGAGCAGGGCAGTTTGGCCCAGGTGCTTTCATAACAAACCTATTTTCTTTCCCTCAGTCACCTGCAACAAAGAAAACCAGGCACAACCAGACAGTTGAAGGAGATGTAACATCTCTTTGATTTCCTATTGTACTCCTGAATAGTAAGTTAAAGCCTATTCACAGTTGATTTGGTTCTGTTTTCAGTGGCATGAGACCCTCAGGCTTCACGTGGAGATGAGCTCTCCCACAGAAGAACTGGCAGGAGACAGCCTTGCAGAGCTGGGAACCAGGCTGGTCCTGAGAGGTGAGTCACAAACCCCACGCTGAGAGGAAAACGAGGATGCTTGGAGCACGGGAGCCCAAACCTGTGAGCCTACACAATGAGCCCCTCAGCCAGAGACTGGAAACAGCTTCGGTCCCTGCCAGAAGCAGAGAGAAACGTCACAGCGGCATTTTGTTGAAAGGGGATGAGCAGGAGTGTGGGAGGATGTGTTGATGCTCCCTCCCCAGAGGAAAGGGCACAGCTTTCAGTGAGAAAAAGCTGTCCTGGCTCAGTAGCTGCACTGGTGAGGATGGGGAGCCTCCCATGATGCCCAGGATACATCAGGGCAGCTCTGACACGCAGGTTGACCCTCAGAATCTTTGGCAGCAAAGTTCTGCCAGCCACCACCTTGCAAGTATGTGCACCATGATTTTAGTCCAACTCTCCTTGGCATTGTTTGGATGCAGTGTCCTTACCCATGGCAGCCAGCACTGCCTGGGACTGGGCTCTGGCCCTACCTCCACTGCCAGGCACACGGTCTCTCGAGCATTTGTACAGAAAATAGGACCAAATACTGGAATAAATAGGACACCAGACTACTAAACGCCTTGAATAATGATTTTTGAATACAGTGGCAGCAAGACAGTTGGTGACACCCACCCACTGCAGGCACCTGCTCTCAAAATACCTCCTGTGGGCTCAGCTCCCCCAGGGTGTTCACCTCCAGCAAGATGCTCAACTCCACCAGCCCACAGAGACCTTTGGGCACAGAGAAACAAGCAGCCACACTTTCTCACACAGCCCATGGTGCCTAAAAAATATTTAACCTGTGTCTAACATGGTGAAAACCCTTTTTTGATTGTATTTGCCCTCTGCTCCCCCTCCAGGTAAGCGGGGACAACTGAGCACCCCACCATGCAGTCATCTGCTGGAAAGGATGTTTTGAGCATCCTTTGAGCACCCAGCTGCAGTGGAATAAGCCTCTGCTGCAGGATTGCTGGGATGAACCTTGATTTTAAGAAAGGGCTCGAACATCCTTGAGTTGCAGGGGGACTTGAGAGGAGGAACATCCTTGCAAGTGAGGTAGCTACATAGCAGCATCCCTATTTCTCACTGTGAGCCCTTCCCAAGGCACACACATAGGGTAGGAGGTTCCCAGCAAACCCTTCACCTTCCTCAATGTCCTTCCAAAGGGGTTTTCACTGCAGGATGTGGGCAGGAGGCCAGGAACTGAGGGAAGGGGGCTGCTGTTCCTCCAGCCTGTGATCCAAGAGGGACACACGTGACTAGGTGTTGGCTTGGGTTTCCAAGCCCTGCAACAGCACCAGCTGCTCCTGCCCATCCCTCTCCTCCCAAAGAGGCCCACAGATCAGGTTTCCTGGGTCGCTACATCCAGGTGAGTCCCCACAGACCTGGCAACACCCCCTTCCCTCAGCCATTCCACAGAGAGGCCAGACCAGCCCTTCAGCAGGTGAGCACCAGAGCAGCTCCACTGGCTCCAGCCAACATGTCAGTGAGGGAAGACAGGGCTCCTCACCTCCCACAGTCCCAGGGGATGCAAGAGGTGTGCTGGGCAGGGACTCACCCCAGCAGAAACCAGATCTGGGCCGCTCCAGAACCAAAAATAACCTGCCAGCTGCCCGGGAAGAGAGGAGAGCCAAGTGTGCACAGATCACACACATGTCAGGAGGGGAGTCATCATCCATCTTCAGGGATAACAGAGAGGAGCATGGCTTTTGGTGCAATTCAATGCAGAACAGCAGAGCAGCAGCACAAAACAGCCTTCAGGCATTTTTGGGGCAGCAAAGCAGCAGACGGCCAATACCCCCAGGGTCCCGTCCTCCATCTGGGGAAGAGCTGCCATGCCTGGTTCCTGGGAGCCACAGAGAGCCCCAGTGCAGCTGTGCCAAGGAGCAGAGACCCCCTGCTCAGTCCCCTCTGTCCTCCCCCAAGAGGCAGCAGCAGCAGCCCAGAGCAGCTGAGAGCCCAGAGAACTTGCAAACTCATGCTGGGTGGGAGGGTGTTCTCCCACCTCCAGTCACTCCAGCAGCACTAACCCAGAAACGCTCTCCCAGCCTGAGCAGGGGTGAGCGGTGCTTGGAGAGGGATGGAGAAGCAGAAAGAAAATCTGGATGTGCAAAACAGAGCAGAGGAGCCACATCCTGTTCCAGCCCCCTGCCAGAGGCTCTTGGTGGAGCCACACCTTGTGTTTTCAAGGAGCAGCAAGAGCCCTGATTGTCACAGCTTTCAGGGAGGAGGGGAAGATAGAGCCTTTTGTCCCTTGCCTTAGCAGTGATGGTCACCCAGGGCTCAGGAGCAATGTGGACACAGAATCCAGGGATGCCTTCGGGGTGAAGGAAGGCAGGCTCCATAAGAAACAGCCCTTTAAGCACACCCAGTCCATATCAGAAAAATACATTTTTCTAATTTCCATAGTTACACACCAATCACTACCAGGACTGAGGAACAGGGTTAGGCTGAACTAGAGAAGCAGCAGGTAACATTTCTGCATCAACCCGTACTTCAAAGATGAATTTTCCCCTGATCATTCCCAAATTCCACTTCTCTTACTTCCTCCTGCCAGCAAGGTACTCACAACTTGATGTTTCAGGACCTGTCACCTCAGAGAGGGTCAACACCTGCCCCAAAACCCAAGCAAGGGGCAAAAGTGTGGGCACAAGTCATGCAGCATCCCAATTTCCTCAAGCTCCCGACAGCACCAGCATTGCTCATCTCCAAGCACTGTTACCACAGCCCAGGGGAGGGCATTCACAGGGCACACCTCAAGGAAAAGCTCTATAAAAGGGGCTCTGAGCCCTCAGCAGGTACAAGGTGACCTCAGAGAGCAGAGCCACAGCAGAGCTGACTTCACAGGGAGTGCAGGAGCTTTTCCAGCCACCCCTGGGAGGAAAGCTGGCACGAGCAATGCAAGGGTGCAGCACTGCAGGATGCCAGGACTCACATTCACCCACCACCTCCCGGGGTTGTGCACAGGGTCGGGGCTGCTCACACACCTTCTCCAAGCCAGCCTCTCCGGGCAGGAGGAGACAAGCAGGAGCTCCTGGAGTCGCTGTCCTCCCTCCTCTGTTGGTGGGAGAAGAAAACAGCATCAAACATGTCTCGGGCTGTCAGTTCCTGCCACCCTTGGCAGTGCTGCCCATGCCAGCACAGCATGCACCCACCTCTTCCCATCGCTGTGTCTGGCTTTCCAGCCTGGGGGTAACAGTGGTTGAAGGATTAAGCCAGTTCCTCCCCATTTCCCAGCTGTGGGGTGCTGCACCAGACAACAGGGAGCATCTCCTTCCTGCTGCTCCAGCTCCTGGTGCAACAAGGACCAGGGGGAAACCCTGTCACTTTCCTGGGAAAAGCTCATCTGTTCAGGGTGGAAGAGGAGGCCCTGGTACTTCCCAGCTTTGTCATCATCTGCCCAGAATGGTTTGGGCAGAGCTACTCTGTCCAGGTCTTCCTGCCCCTTGCTGGAGGCACCAGCCCATCTCCCAAACCCAGATTCTGCTGGCTACACTTCACCAGGAGAGCCTCCATGCAGTTTTGGACCAGACTCTCTGGTTACCATCTGGGCAAGTCTTCTGGGCAGGAGATTTTAAAGCCCTCACCTGCTCAATCAATCTTACCAATGTAGGGAAAACTGCCTTAACTCTACTCTGATGTGGGACCTCAAAACACCCACAGGGGATTAAGAGCTTGTTGTCCTGATCCTCAGCATCCCAAAAATCTGAGTGCTAATTCAGACACACAAAGAAAGCAGAAGCTCAACATTTGTGATCTGCACCATCTAAAAGCCTTTTATTTCATTTCTCTTGCTCTCTCATTTTAAGCTGCCAATACCTTGGGAAACAGAGGTTGGAGAGACTTAGGATTTATTTTTGAGAGCTTAACAACCATTATGCTCTTAAAAAATTTATGCCCTTAAGCATCTCCACAGTGGCTGCTGAACACCCATTAAAAAAATTTCAACCATTGCTTAAGCCTGACAAGTCTCACCTTCAAGAGATACCCGTAAAGACCTGACAAGACAACTCAGCTTGAGCCCTGGGCTCCTAAGACCTGACCATAGCACAAACAGCCCTAGGAAAGACGTTATCCCCCAAGAGAGCGAGACACCAGAGGTGAGGTTTATATCCCAGAGCAACCACGATGCGCTGACTTTGCCGCAGACGACCGTGGCAGGACAGTTTGATGTGTCAGTTGGAAATGCAATTAACTTCGATGTGCAAGGGGATAAGGGAAGAGCTGAGGTTCCTATGGATGCAGTTGCTTGGCTCTTAATTCCTCTAGCAACGCTAGCCTAGTGTTGTTATCCACGTTTCATTCCTACCCTTGTCGGAGCCGAAGTTCCCTTCGGCCTCGGGAACGCCTGTGCATGTGGGAAAGTCACACAGTGCTGAAAACACCGCTGCACCCAGCAGCTGTTTGCAAACAGTTTCACCTCCAGGACCCCCAACCCACAGCTCCTGCTGCCTCCTCCAGTAGCTGTGTTTCACCCTTTGGGGTGCTTCTGCTCCACTATCACATCAGGAAGGTTTCCAGCTCGGCCTGGGTTCAAGCAGGACTGTGTCAAAAGCAATCAGCTCAGGGGATGTGGTGGGATCTGCAACCTCAGTAGCCTCAGTGCAGGGCTCCTTGAGGCACCTGCTGCAACACAACCATCACAACGTGTTAGGCAGCCACAAGGCTGCTGGTACAAGGCTCCCAAATGGCAGTTAAGGGATGAAAAGCAAAAAGGAATAAGCAACAGAGCTAGGCAGGCCTATAGGGGAGCTTTGCAGTGCTGCTCTCCACCAGAGAGCTTCAGTGGGTCTCTCCATGCAGCCCATGAATACCCCACAAATGCTGTACAGGGCTCACACATCCTCACAGGCAGGTCCCCACTGGCCTAGGCATGACACACACATGTACAGGAGCAATTTGCAAGGTGGCAACTTATCAGCACTGCAGCACCAAGGAGCACAAGGAGCAGTGGGAGTAAGTGACTGGACCAAGTTGAGGCAGTGTGCCTGTGGGCTGAGCTGTCGAGCCCAGCATACAGCACCCATCACCTCATCTGGCCCCTGAACAGACTCTGGAGAGCAGCAAGGCACAGCAGGAAGTGTTAGACTGAGCCCCCATCCTCTTCCCTGCAGCCCAGATTGTCCCTTTTCACAACTCACTACAAAGGATGCACTGGTGACTCTGTGCTCCCACACACTGCTGTGGACTGGCCACAGGCAGGGAAGGACCCTCAGGCTGCTTGTTCTGGCACCCCCAAGGCAGCAGGCCTGCTGCACCCGCAGCGTGGGCTCCTTGCTGGATGCAGCAGCCAGCAGCTCGCCGCAGGCAGCCTCTCCCACTCCACTGCTTCCTTCTGCACAGAAAAGGACGTGATGCAGACTCTGCTAAAGCACAGAAAGGTCTTTCTGCTGCCCTCAATGTGCCCAGGAGGTCACAGCTGCACGATTGTGCTCCAGCATCCTGTGTCTGGAGCCCCTGCACACAGGGCAGAGCAGTCCTGGCACTGCAGGTCCCTCCACAGACATGGGCTCTGATGGGCTTCAGCCCTTCTGCTCCCACCACACCAAATCATGCACCAGGAGTTTCCTGCACCCCAGGGAAGAGTTCCTCTGCTCTGGATAAGAATTTCACCCAGACAGCTCCAAAACCAAACAAGACCAGCAGTTCTGCTCGCTGCCAGCCATTCCAGACCAGGCACCAGGCAGGAACCATGGATCAGCTGGAGGCCAGTTCCAGGCAGATGAACATGTACCCGATGGTCTCTCTAACATCTACACCCAGGAAGGAAAAAGGATCAAGTGCAGCCCTTCAGTGGGCAAACCCCCAGCCCTTGGGCTGTGGGGAGGCTGAGCTGCACCCAACAGCCCAGGAGTGAGAGGCTCAGCCCTGCCACCCAAGCCCTCCCCTTGCCTTCACACTGATGACAGCCCATGGGTGAGCCACAGAGTGTGACCCTGGGCAGCACAGGCAGGCCTGGGCCACCTTTCCCAGAGCATCACCCAGCACCAGCCAGCTCAGCTCCAGCTCCCTGCAGCGTCACAGCCTTCCCCACCAGTTGTGTTGGGGTGGTTATTCCTGCTTTTCCAGTCAGCAAGGTTTCCTTGCTGCGCTCCAGCTGCCCCTTTCCAGCACGTTCACCCGCCAGAGGGATTTCATCCCACTCCACCGAGGCTCAGAGGGGCATGGAGGCAATGACCACCAGCACAGGGAAGCAGGGACAAAGCAGTCAGAAGCAGCCAGTGCCAGCCCACAGCTGGCCAGCCTCGCTGGGGCAGATGTTTCATGGGCACCCCCACCACCATCCCAGTGCAGGGTCACCCACCCAGCTGTGGCTCTCACCACACACCCAAGGCATCCCCAGCTGCCCCACAGCAGCAGGCAGGAGCTTCTGGGGGCTGGATGCTCCGCTGTCATCTCCCTCCAGGTTTGCACAAGCTGTCTAGAGGTAGCTGCTGGCAAGGGGCCAGGCGAGCCGCCGTGCCTTTGATGTGGGTGTCTGCTGGGCACATGCCAGGGCCGGGCCAGGGTGTTTAGCTGGAGGCACCGGGTGCCAGACTGAATTATGCCGGAGGGAGGAAGAAATCTCCAGGTCACGGCTGTGCCACAGTGGCATGAGAAATCTGCCGCTCTGCCCACGCCGTCGCTACTCCCCACTCCTCTCCAGAGCTCTTTATCTGAGGCGATCATGGGCGGGGATATCTCCCCTGCGAGGAAACAGATTTTTCCGTGGTACGGAGAGCGCTGGGGGGTTCGGCACCCACCGCCCGGCAGCACCGGGCTCCCAGGGGCACAGCGCCGGGAGGAGGATGCTCTGGCGGGGATGCAGGACCAGAGCGGTCCAGCGCCGCGCAGCAGCCCCGCGGCAGGCGGGCCCATCCCCGCGCCGGCTGGCGATGCCCAGGCGCCGAAGGAGTTACTGGGAGCGGGAGATGTCGTTAATAAGGGAGGCCACGCGAGTGATTTTTATCTTTAAAAAGCCCACAGCCCGGGTTGCGCGGCTCCGCTAGGGAGCTCGCTCGGGCACAGCCACTGCTCCTTTAAGGTATTTAACAACAAAGTGGGTGAACACGCTGGCTCCTCCCCGAGCCGACACATTCCCTCCGGGTCCCCCGCCCCAGCCACGAGTGGCAGCGGGGACCCCCACACCAGGCCCCGGACTACCAGTCCCGGCACGCCCCGGGGGTTTGCTCCCTGCCGGGGATTGTAGTCCCTCCCTGCAGCGTCCGTCCTTCCTTCCATCCGTCCGCTGGGCCACGCTGCTCCAGCCGGAGGGGCTCTGCTCGGGAAAGGCTTCAGGTTCCATGGCAGACAAGCAGCCATTAACCCTTTCGGAGCCCTGTACTCTCTGTCAGCACTGAGTACACTCCCTGGGGGCACTTTCAGCAGGGAAGGGGATCCTACTGGGAACCCAGCGCGGAGCCCAGGCTGCTCCCATGCACCATCCCAGGGTTCATTCCCCACTCGGGCCACAGCCTCAACTTTACCATAATTTTTGCCTCAACTGCCCTCCCTGCAGCAGCACAGGGACAGGGCAAGCACAAGGAGCAGGGAAGGACCTGCCCTCAATGCCAAACATCGCCTGGCACCACAGACCCTGGAGATGGGCAGTGCCCGTCACAGGAGTCACCCAAGACAGGCCCTGCCCTGCACAGATGAATATCTAGAAACCACGGGACAAGGGAGGTGGGAGGGGAAACAGAGGCAGAGAAAAAGGATTAGCTCTAGATCACAAGTGGCTGGTCTCCTCACCCTCCCAGTATCCCGTAACATCTTGCTGCCCAACCTCTTCTGGAAGCCTCCTGCTCCCATTGCCAGCAGGGAGCACGACTACAAATCCCACTCAGTCCACAGCAAGTCCTGTCCTGCTCCACCCAGGACAGACAGGAACGGGATTTGCAGGTAAGGTTTCTCATTCATGCTGCTGCTGGAGACAGACTTCCCAGTTTGGGTTGAGTCTGTGTTCCAGTACAGCCACATTTACAGCCATAACCCAGGGTCAGAACAAGCCCAGGAATCAACTCGTGCCTACATGGCACTAATGACATCAGGATAGCTGACCCAGCAATTAAATAGGGTCTCTATCAGATACCACATCCCAGCAAAAAGCCCCAGGTGCCCAGGTCATCTCATTGCTCCTGGAAGTGATGCTCTGGGGAGGCAGCACTCAGTCTTGGAGGAAGTGGACACCACAACTTCATCCCCTCTCCCCAGAAAAGCAGCTCCTAAGCTTGCTGCACCCAGTTTACCTTGCAGCTTTAGCATCTTGCAATCATTTTGCAGGAAATCAATGTCCTCCAAATGCCAGAAACCAGGAGACAAGGCACCAGCAGAGACCAGCACAGCAGGACAGGTTTGCTAAAGACCTGTGCCAGGAGCTTTACTATCCTGCCCCCACTGAGCAACACTCCAGCAGCTCTGGGTGTGAGGCGAGCCACACTAATCACACCAAGACCAAGTAGGACACTGCAGCCTCCCCATGAACACCCACAGCTCTGCTGACACCATCAGCAGCTCATCCCCCCACCCAGCTGTAGGAACAGATCAATCTGTGGGCACAGCAAACCAGCAATGGGCTGAAATACTTTGGCACAGGCAGAAATCCCCTTCTCCTTTGGGTCATGTCACCAGCATTTGCCTGCTCATGGCAGAATAAGTAGAGGCCACTGAAGAGAGAATCAGCAGTAAGATCCTGGCAGCAATCACCTCAATTCCACCCTCCCAGCATTAGTCAAAACAAGAATCATGCAATTCCCACCCAAGGGGACCTCACTACACTTTGGGAAGGAGCACAGAAGGCACCAGGAGAGTTTGTAAGCACAACCTTGGGCACAGGTGCTTGGCCAGGCAGAAGTGAGAGGCTGTGAAGCAATAGCAGGGATGCTCAAATGGCAGGGAAGCACCCAAACCCTGCACAGCAATGCCCAGGATACAAGAAATGTAGGAAATGAGTCAGTGGGTTTAGGTAGGAGCAGACCAGATCAAAGTACTGAGCATATCATCCATGCCCAGTGCCACGGTGATGCTTGGGGGGTATTACACAGCTCCCCAGCTAAAAGCATGGAGAAGAAAATAATTAAATGGCTGATTTTTCAGTACTGTTACATCCCTATTTTCTCCAGGATTTTATACAAAGTATTTGACTGTGATACCAGAGCTGTGAGAAAGAGCTAACAGCTACAGCAGTGAGGTGATAGCCTTAGCCACAGCCCACTCAATCAATACAGATGGATCTGCTGCTCCAAGGGCTGCTGGCTCCTGGAACCAACATGCCCCCTTCCCCATGTGCTGCAGCAGAACCTGTGGGTCTTTCCTACACATCCCCCCAAGATGGGGAGCAGCCTGGGGGGCCAGGCAACATTGCACCTGCCCAGCACATAGGAGGGGGTGGCAGAGGCCAACCCTGCTCCCAGAGCTCAGCCTGAAAACCTTGTTCTGGCTTGTTTTCCCAGTAGCTTTGGGTGCCTGACTTGTAATAAGTAAGCCTGAAAAGCAGGCTCCTTTTCAGACATGCCAGGCACCCGCAGCTCCAGCTCATAGATGCGTCTCCAGGGAGTCAAGTTCCAGGTGCGCCCAAAAAAACCTGTGTTTCAGCCAATACCCAAAGGCCTCTGCATCCTCATCTGAGAAAAGCTGGGCAGTGCCCAGGCCCAGGACTCTGAGGCTCAAGGGGAAATTACTTTATAGCAGCCAGTCTAATTGCACTGAAATTATGAGATCAAGCAGTAAATTCACGTCTGTGTTCGTTGCTCTGGGTGGCAAAGCTGCACTGGCAAGTGCCTGATCTCCAATTGCTGCAAATTCACGTTTCATTGGAAAGGGAAGGAGGGGGTTAATGAAGGAGTGCATTGCCAGTTGGAAGTGCTACCTAAAAAGGGTTTCTCCTACTAGCTGAAGCAAAATGGTTTCTCTTGCCAGCTTGTTTACTCTGCAGCTGAGAGCAGGGGACCGCCAGGTTTTGCTGCCGGAGCCCACTGCAGGATCGATGGCTGCAAAACCGGCCCTGGCACCAGGACATCAGCAGGACTGGACCAGCTGTGGTACAGCTGCACCATGCCCAGCCCAGGGCCAGCCCCACAGCACCCACATCAGAGGACCAGCATCATCTGCACCAGAAAACGTGCAGCTACAGCCCTCCAGAGAGCAAATCCTGGGCCCACCCTCTTCTCCTTTGGGGAAATAATGGTTCCTGCCATCTAAAGGCCAGTTAAAAGCTACAATTGCATTTAACTGAGATGGTTTTACATGAACTGTCCACTACAGCAATAGGGTCCTTACAGCCCTTTCCATGGGAAGGGTACACAAAGCAAAAGACCAGGGAATAGGGATGCTGGACACAACACAGCGGTTTTCCTGTGAAAGGCAAAGCATCAAACCCATCTTGCCCCAGCTTGCTGCTGTAGAGCCAGAAAATGGACAGGACTCATTATCCTCTTTAGAAAAGCAGAGCTTGCAGCCATGTGCCAAGACAGGTATCAGCCAGATTCCTGTCTCTGGGAGATTTTGTAGTCCACAGGCCAAACTGAAGCAGCGCAGCTCTCACAGCGCACAGCCCGTCCCGACGCCGGGATTAAAGCCACCGTGACTGCAAACAAAACTCTGGCACCTGCCAGGAGAGCCAGCCGGGAAGGAGAGCCAGCCTGCAGCTGCCACAGCCTCACCATCCAGAGCATGGTGCCCAGCAGTCAGCACAAGGATCAGGCCCACCTTTTATAGCCTTTATATTAATTACTCAGAGTCTAAATAAGATTAAAGTTTTAATTCCGTCTTCATCTCCTAGAGGCTCCTGCTGTGCTCTCGGGTTTTTCCTGGTGCCATGAAGCTTCTCAGGCAGTTACAGCAGAGGGCACTTCTCTGACAGCCAGAGACAGCAGCAGCTCCCACGTCAGAGCTGCCCCACAATGCCCGGCCAGCCCGAGGGTGCACCACCCTCTGCACATCCCTAAACCCAGCACTGCTGCAAGCAGGGCCCTGCAAAGTCCACCTGACCCTTCACTGAAAGCCATAACCCGAGGCCAGTGGGGCCAGACAACAATTAAAGAGCAAAGGGATAGTACTGGGCAGTGCTCTGAGGTCACACTGCGAGTCGGAGGTGGGATGGTGAGCAGGAGCTCGAGGCAGAGAATGTCTTTGTGGCTGGCACTATCTGCCCTACCCAAGCCACACCACCCCACCTCAGCTGGCCAACAGGCAATTCAGGCTCTTAGCTTGGACCACCTAGGCTGGAGTTTTACAGCTGGAGATGGGCCAGAGAGCAGCAAACACCAGCTGAGCAAGAGAGGCAGTCGCTGCCTGCGCTGGCTGGGGGAGGATGTGGCACAGACTGGCAGCAGCAGCTCTCTCTGCCCTGGTTCCCCAGTGCCCATAAGGCCACAGAAAATGCTGCAGAGCCACAGCTGGGGCTCAGTCCACAAGCACCAACCCCAACACTCCGTGATGGCAGAGCCTTGAATGTTGCTGGGCAGGAGCAAGGCCTGGCTCCAGCTACCAAAGCACGCAAAACTCAGCACTGGTCTCTGTCATGTGGCCAAACCCCAATCCTGATGCACCCCATAGTATCTGCACAGACCAGCTCCAGTAATCACCTCCTGGACCTCCAACTACTGTGCAGCCAAAGCCTTGGAAAAGCCAACCTGCAGCTGAGAACTGCAAGGGAGAGAGACTGGTGGAGGAGAAGAAGGACACAGCACAATCCCCCATCTCTAACACTGCCTGTACCCGCTGCCTTGAGCTACAGCCACCCCTCTGGACAGAGTTGTGATCACTTCCCACATTACCAGCAAGGAAAGCAGGTCAAGAGCATCCTATAAGAGCTTGGGAATGCACAGAGTGTCGTTCACCCCAGTTTGTGTGGCTGAAGGCAGACTGTGGAGAAGGTTCCTCCACAAGCAAGAAGGACTTTGCCCCCTGAGCAGCAGGCTACAAGCTACCCCAACTGCCCTTCCACAGGGACAAAACCCTCTGTGGTGCTGGGTCTGCTCCCATTCCCTTGGGTGGAGGATGTGGTCAGGCTAAGGTAGCAGAGTCCAGCCAAGCCAGGAGGCAAGAAAAGCCCACTGAGCATCCCCCCACAGCACAGGCTTGGCACGGTGCCCTCGCCCAGTGCTGATGATCCAAGAGACTCCCTTGTATCCCAGCCCCTGTGGTTTGGAGGTTGGGCTGCAGCAGCAGGAGAAAGGGTTTCAGAGGTTTTCTTTTCACTGGGCTCTCCACAACCTGCAGACATGAGGCTGCCTGTAGCCACCCCCAAGGCAGGCACTCAGCCTGGGGGACCTCTGTAGCCAGGGGGAAACCCCCTCCTCTGTTCCCTGACTTCTGCTTCCTACAGAAGATGCTCTTTCATAAGTAGTTCCCATTATCCCAGCACCATAATCCCTTCCTGGCTCCCCAGCTCACAGTCCCTTCTCCCACCCAAACACTGCAGTCCCCTGCCCCCAGAACCCCCAGCTCTTACCTGCTGGCCAAGGGCTGCTGCTCTCTGGTGACATTGGCTTCTCCAAGTGCTGCTGCTCCCCGGGCAGACAGCTGGATCTCTCAGTGACCAGCTCCTTCCAGCAACAAACACGTGGACAGCCCTGAGCCCTTGCACCCCCTGAACTTATCCCTGAGCTCTTGCACCACATGAGCCAGCCTAGCCCCCTCCCATCACATCCCCTTGTGAGGGGGAGCAGGGGCCGTGCTGCCTTGCAGAGCCAACACAGCTGTGTGGGATGGGAGGTGCCAAAGTGGGCTCCTAATTAATTCAGGTGAGCCCTTAATTAGCAACAACCTGTGAAAGGTCCAGCTCCCACTTTGGGGGGAAATCAGGTGTGATTGGGGCACTTTGTGAGCAGTGACTGATGCACGGTCCTGCCCCCACGAAGAGGGAAAGCCCTGACTCCCGGCGAGAGTCGTGGTGGGAGCCCTCCAAACAGGAGAATGGGGTGTCCCCCAGGGGGGACTGGGGTGGGATGTCCCCAGCACCTGAACCTGGAACGCCCGGGGCTGGGACAGCCCAAAGCGGAGCGGGGCAGT
>VYXB01007295.1:2455-53752 GCA_013397135.1 Pachyramphus minor | reverse complement strand
CCCTCAGAAGGGAGTCACCAACTACAACTACCCTTCTTTTTTTCTTTGTAGCTGTGGTTGTAACCCATCTGGTAGACAGGGTGCAACCAGGACACCCTCCAGACAGATCTTCCTCCTGACTATCCTCTACCCGATTCTCTGGGTCCAGGGCCTCCTACCTATTCTTTAAGGACACCCACAGAGGCAATGGGGATTGGGAGGGGATTCTGTCACCTTTTTGATCAGGGACCTGTTTCCATTCCCCCTTATCTACTTGGTTTGCTCCATCTGCCTGACAGCAGGAGGGGCAGGGCTTCACCTTCTCCTGCTGGACTTCCTTTGAGGTCGAAAGGGTGTGACTCTACCAATCAATTTCCCTTTCACTTTCCTTAATGCTTTGTAGCCTCTTTACCTCTTCCTTGAGCTCTGCCACCAAGCACAACAAGTCATTCACCTGCAGTTAACAACTAGGAAGATACATTTATTAACTGTTTTTATGTAGGAAGATAAATAGATTGCTTTTGTATAATTATTCATGTTAAAGTGCAGCTAAATTCTTACAGTATTCCTTACTCTAAAGCGATTGTATGGGTGATGATATGCAGAGGAGTTTCCACCAGCATCACACAAGTCCAAAAAACTGGTGGCTTTAAAATACATATTTTTCACACTTGTGATTACTCACAGTTGCTTTCAGTCAGTTCACATTTTTCAATGGAGAAAGTCGGCTTCTAGAAGCAGACTTTACTGAGTAGACTGTGTGTGTGCTAGCAGATATACCTGTAAAGTGATGTCATAAGAGATTACCTCCACATCCACAAGAGAGCACAGAGAGATAATAGCAGGAGGGGAGTACAAATTCTATGCCCTTGTTACTTTCTTGTCCATTGCAGAAGTCATCAGCCATCAATGTCCCACCTCCACAGAGTGCCGGGGCACCAAGGCAAGCAGTAATCTGATTTAAGTACACAGAGGAAGGCACACCTTGTCTGGCCCTGTCCCAGGGCTGACACTGGAGAGCCTCAGACCCCATGTTCACGTGTTGGACCTCCTTTTGGACTGAACTGTCAGGAGTAGGACCTCAGGTCACAAGGCCCCTCTGTTAGTGGTGCCAGCACCTGTAGAGAGAATGGGCATGCAAGTGAGTGAGTGATCACTAGGAAACATCCTGCTGGACTAGCCAGTGAGTAAGTGAAGTGGCCCAGGACACAGATGGGGTGGTGCATCTCCAAGAGCAAGATGATAGGAGACTGACTTCACATCCTGACCAGATGTGTGTCTGTATGTAAGGGACAGGGGCGGAAGTGGGGAGGGGAGAAAGGATGTTGTACTAGAAACACAAGTAGGGTTACAGCTTCATGGGTCCATACATCCAAATGCCTACAACCAAGGAAACTATAATCTAAGGGCAGCTACTGAGCTGACTGCATTTGAGCCCAGCTGTTGAAGGGAACCACCCTGTGTGTATGTGTACAGATTTATACACTCACAGCAGCAGACTATCCTGCTCAGCCAAGGAGGAGAACGGATAAGCCTACTGATGGTGACTGTATGAGTGATGAATGTGTCTGTCTTGTTCTGTTCAGTCATATGTATATATATATATATTTATGTTTTTATGTATATGTGAGTATATACATATGTATGTATGTTCAGCCTAGGAAAAAAGAAGACTTTGGGGTGACCTAATTGTGGGCTTTCAGTATGTGAAGGGAGCCTGCAAGAAAGACAGAGAGGGCCTATTTACAAGAGCATGTAATGACAGGACAAGGGGAAATGGATTCAAACTGAAAGAGAGTAGGTTTAGATTAGGTATTAGGAGGAAGTTCTTTGCTGTAAGGGCAGTGAGGCACTGGAACAGGTTGCCCAGAGAAGTTGTGAATGCTCCATCCCTGGAAGTGTTCAAGGCCAGGCTGGATGGAGTTAGTGAAAGGTGTCCCTGCCCATGGCAGGGGGGTCCGAACTCGATAATCTGCAAGGTCGCTTCCAATCCAAACTGTTCTATGATTCTGTGATATATCTGGTGAACATGTGTGCTCTATATACACTTGCCTACTGAGAGTACACGCTCAGCTTCACTACAGATTGCACCTGGAAGCTGCAGTGGACTCAACTCTGTCAGGCTGTTGGATCTGGTCCAATATTTTTCCCTTATGATGCCCACTTACCTAAGTGTCTCTGAAGCTGAGCTCTGCTCCACATCTGACTGCCCAGATACAACCAGGTGAATGTGCAGATATGCTTTTAGAAGAAAATGTTCAGGTAAATGCCTATAGCTTTAGCCCTGCCCCAGTGGGTCCACTGCTCTTTTTTAGAATTTAGGGTATGCAGTATTTCATCTGTTTACTAATAAGGTAAGGATGAAGCATAACAAAACATTACTCACCCCTCTGACATGTTAACAACATTGCCCCATGTTGTATTTCAATATGTTTTACAAAAATAGCAGCTTAGCTTTCCTATTACTTACAATTAAGAGCAAATACTGCATTTTCTGTCCTTGGGATATATAAATAGTATGCTTTCCTCATGCTACTGCCATACTCTTTTCACATTTTAAAATTCAAATATTGGTTCAGTGAAAAGAGTCTTCCAAAAATGCAGTGAAATATTGATTACTGATGATATTTTACAACACCACATGAATCAATTCACTTAGACTTATTTCAAGTACCATATTTCTCTTGAGCCATTGAAAATACAGAAATTTTGTTCAGTATACATTGAAGCTTCTCAAAAATCCAAGGAAAATAATACATCAACTGTTCCATAATTATTGCTGGTAGTTGTTACTGTACTTTATTATTAAAAATATTGGATGTCTCCTACATATCTATAGTAGCCAATATTACTTCAATGCTTATGAATAATAAAAATAGGCATGATTCCAATGTGACTGGCATGAATTCATTACTACTGCTGTTCAAATTTGAGTTTGGAACTCTGAAAGCTAATTGTGATTTCTCTTTTTGTGCTAAGTGGATGTGTAGGGGTATGGCTTAGACCATACAGGCATTATTTTAATTTTACAGGCATTAAGTAGAAGAACAAATATGTGATACAAGGGAAATAATTGGTGGGCAGAAAATTTCAATTTTTCCTTCTACTGAAAAATAGCATCCCCTTTCTCTTCCTCGAATGTCACTTGAAAAGGGGAGATTTCCTCGACCCTTAGTGTGGGGAGATTTCCTCAGCCCTTAGTGTTTAATTTGTCAGTGCTCCAGGAAAGCCAAGATCCTTGTGCCTGACCAGCTTGCCAGTGTCCCATTATGGGGACCCACCACTTAATAGTCCTGCTGGACTGGAGGGCAATTCGACTGCTCTTTTCAGGGAACTACACCAACAGCATAAGGGAGATCCCTCAGCGGGTCTTCCCACTTTATTGAAGTGTCATGCCTGATGTCAGCAACTGCCAGTGCCCAGAAAGGGCCACCACTAACAGTTTGAGGAATAACAGTCTTTATTAACATAAAATTGTGACAGGTTAAGGTTCAAAGATTGCTGGTAATACTATCTGACTCCAAAAACATATTTAAAGCAATATACAGACCAACTTTAATCCCCAGTAAAGTATTCAGTGTGTGTGTATGGTTCTTACCCAATAGGAGTCCCTATGGGGGAGAAGAGAGGTTCAGGCTATCAACTGATCCCAGCAGTTATGATGGAGTCTTCCCTAATTTTTCCCATAGTTTCTTTTGCTGATTGGTGTACATTTCTCTTGTTTCACTTCTAAAGATGTAAAAAAAATAAAGTCAACAAAACACAGAGTGCATGCCCAGTGGGGTAACTTTGGGATGGAAACGTGTTAATATTACAATTAGGCTTTAATAAATCAAGTTCATTTGAGGACAGAGATTTTGTGAAAGTTGTTGTCTCAGCAGGACATATTCTCTTATTTTCCTTGGTTGACAGATGCTGTGTGGTTTATCAGCTGCAAAGTACCATTGAGTTCCCCTCCCTGCAAGGATTTCTACAGAGCCTGGCTGCAGTGTCTCCACTCTGCTCCACCCTCCATTCCATCCTCCTGAGCAGGTCATTACTGTTTTACGGGATAATAATCATGGAGCATGGCAACTGCATTCCATCCAGAGAGTAGCAGCTGCATTTTATCCTTTAATTTCCATACTATTATAACTTCTGTTAGGATGTGAATATAACTTCTTAGTTTCCTCTAGTTTTTACCCCCAGCCATCTTCCCACATCAACTCGTTCTTTTTCTTTCTCTTACTGCTTTCACCCTGAATGGCTATATAAAGGCAGAAAGAGGACAGAAGGCAGGAAAGCAGGAATGCAGGAAGGAAAGAAGGAAGGAAGGAAGGAGACATGTAAAGTAGGAAAATAAGAGAGCTTTCAACAACGCATAAACCAGATGGTTATTACATATATTGCTGTTAATATTGTCCATGGTTTGTTTCATTAAAATAATCTTATTAGGAAGCCATGACTGACATTGTTCTGGTTATTCATTGAGATATCCTAACTGCTTTGGAGATCTGACATAAAACTCTCTATTTCTTTCTTCACCTCATGCAGCTGAGAAGGCATGGAATGCAAACTCTGTGGTTATTGCCAGTGGAGCAAAAGCATTCATGAATGAAGCAATGCACTCTTAGAAAGTGAATTAACATTCATGAACACTCCTCACTGCTATAAACTCAAATAACCGATATTCATAAGAAAAAAAAATTAAAGAATAACAGTATTTTTTAGTGTTTCTAAGTGAAATCAAAGTAAAGTAGCTGATTGGAGATTTAAGATTGAATTTACAAAGTGTGGACTTTTCAGTCACTAAATATTTCACATTTTTATGGTTTGCAGTTGTGTTTAAATAAATCTATCTAATGATATTGTAATCACAGGCTAATCCCATTTGCCTGCCCAGAACATGATAACAATGAGTTCTTTTGGGTGATTAAGATTTACAAAATCGAGCAGGTTTTGCATTTATCCTAAGGTTTTCTTTCTTTCTTTCTTTCTTTCTTTCTTTCTTTTTCTTTCTTTCTTTCTTTCTTTCTTTCTTTCTTTCTTTCTTTCTCTCTTTCTTTCTTTCTCTCTTTCTTTTTCTTTCTTTCCTTCTTTCTTTCTTTCTTTCTCTTTCTTTCCTTCTTTCTTTCTTTCTCTTTTGCTCTTTCTCTTTCCTTCTCTCTTTTCTCTCTTTCCTTCCTTCCTTTCTTCTTGTCTTTTCTTTTTTTCCTTTTCTTTTTCTTTTTTTTTCCCTGAGTGAATCAGCTTTCTGCTTCAGAAAAAACATGTTTATGACCTTAAACCAAAAGTAAGAAAGACAGATAAGTCAATTCTTGACACTTTCCCACAAAGACCAGACCATCTGGACACTTTGTATTTGTAACAGGTGCTTCTGGGACTTAGAGCCTAATTCTGGCCCAGATTCTGTTCTGTATGGGTGACTCCATTACTGTGTGCAACTGCACATTGCATTAATTGAAGGGACTCAAAAAGGCCAAGTAAAGTAATTAGTCAGTTGGTCATGCAGAAAAGAGACTAGTGGCTTAGTGCCACTGAATGTTGAATGCACAGATGTACAGCACCATCAGCTTTTGCTCTCTGCGGTACCCTGCTAATCTCCAGCAGGTAGAACAAAGATCTGTCTTAGTCCAGGTTTTCAGTCTCCTGGAAGAAACAACATAAATATTATATCCATTTGGGAGTGAAAATCATGAGTTTGAATGACCGAAAAAAGAAGCCACATCAGCATAAAATCGTCAGAATAGTAAAAGTGCCAGATGGACCAAATATGGCAGTTAGGTTTTTAGGTTCTAGTCTGAGTTCTTAGGTTTATCCAACAGCAACTGGCATATGCAATGGAAGCTATAAAATATGTGTTATTCCTATTTTAGAAGCATATTTTTTGAACTATGCTGTTTTTCTTTGCATGTACTTGACTTTTTTTTTCTTAGGCTTAGCTATTTTGAGGTCAGAGTTTGATCAGAATTGTTAGCTAGTGTCACCTGAAAGGTTAAGAATATGCCTGCAGTGCTACTCATTTCTATTAAGCAGTAGAGCTAAGTGTTGGTAGTAGGGACATTCAAAATGCTTGTAAGTAAAACTGGTTTATAGATGAGTTTTTGCTTGGCTTACAGAAGGAACTCAAATTTTCTTCTCATCTTTCAGAGATGCCATATATGCCATGGTGTTATACATCCTCTCGGAGTGGGCGTAATAAAAGTCTGGATTCTTCCACTTCACTGTAATATAAAATTTCTGGACTAAACACTGATTTTGAAAAACATAATTTTTACTTTCAGATTAGAACAACCAGAATTAAGAGCTGGTAAACTGAAATGACATTTTGCCTAGGCCATTATTTTAACTATTATATTAGGTATTATATATACTATGCCCTTGAAAGAATCATCTGCAGTGTGCATTGCAGTGATATAGTCCCATTAACTTTACTTATAGAGCTCACTATAAAAATTACATACAGTAGTAAAATGTAATATTTGAAATATTATAAAAATGGATTTAACTTCTATTTATTTGAGTTATCTTAGAGCTCTGCTATATTTCACATATTGTATGATAAGCAAACAGCAGTGTGAACGACTGCAGAGAGACCTTAAAAAATTAACGAGGTGGGCAATCACCAACTGTGAGAAGTTTAACAAGGGCAAGTACGGGATTCTGCAACTGGGATGGGGCAAACCCAGACATTCATATAGACAATGAGGCGCTGGAAAGCAGTGCTGTGAAAAGGGACCGGGGGGTCTTGGTCAATGGCAAGATGACCAAGACGAGTCAGCAGTGCCCTGGCAGCCAGGAGGGCCAACCATGTCCTGGGGGGCATCAGGGAAAGCATCACCAGAAGGTCAAGGGAGATGATCGTCCCGTTCTGCTCTGCACTGGTGTGGCCTCACCTTGAATATTGTGTGTAATTTTGGGTGTCACAATATAAGAAAGATATCAAGCTCTTAGAGAGTGTCCAAAGGAGGGTAATGAAAATGGTGAAGGGCTTTGAGCAGAAGCCATACCAGGAATGGCTGAGGTTACTTGGTCTGTTCAGCCTGGAGAAGAGGAGACTGGGGGGAGACCTCATTGCAGTCTTCAACATCCTCACAAGGAGTAGAAGAGGGACAGGAACAGATCTCTTCATTCTCATGATCAGTGACAGTACTTGTGGAAAGGGGAGATTTAGGTTGGATATAAGGAAAAGGTTTTTCACCCGGGAGTGGTTGAGCACTGGAATAGGCTCCCTAGGAAAGTGGTCACACCACCAACCATGTCTGAGTTCAAGGAGCATTTGGACAATGCTCTCAGGCACATTACTATTTTAGTAATTTTATTATTTAATAAATGTTTCATTTAATTTCATTAATGGGGAAATAGTGTTAATAATTTCTAGTGAAGTAAATAATTATTGGTATAAATAGAGGTGGATTTCTTTTAGTCCAGCTCTGGACTGGGTTCATAAAATTTGTTCATTTCCAAGCTCAGATTATCCTTTCTTTCTCTATGTAGGTTGAGGAGGAAATATGGCCTTATTCTTTGCCACTTGTTGAAACTGACAGCTTTTTCCTACTACTTACATTCCTAAAATGTAAAGTGGCCTACATGTCAAAATAACCAGTGCTACTTTAAACTTTACATTTTAACATGAAAATAACTGCAACAGGTACTGACATATATAAACTACTTTTTTTAATCACTGTGATGTTTTTAAGGGAGCAGACGAAGAAATTAGCTAAGCTATAATATTCAGACATATATCAGTGCTAAGCATGAAAGAAATAAGATTTAAATTGTTCTTGAGGAGTTAAAGTGAGGCAAAAAGACAGGAAAATATATACGAACCCAAGATACTGATCTTGTTTGATATTATAGGTTTCAGTATTACTCATCTACATTGCCTATTTAATTTGCATGAGCAGGCAGGGGAATCACATATCCTGAAGAAAAGGATTCAGAGGGCTGATCATCCTGTAAATTTTTCAGTGGGAATTGTGTATATTCATCTCTTGGGATTACTGAGCATTTTACATGTCATATTTCAGTCCCCTACCTAATTAACATACAGAACAGAGCTGAGAGACAGTACAAAGGGATGATGTGATGTGTGCAGTGATTTAAACAGAATTACCAAATCCCATTGTAAGCTCACTGGACTTTTTTAATATCCTGAGCACACAGTGTATGATTAAAAAAATCCCATGTATTAGTTGCTTCAATCAGATAACAAATATTGGAAACAGGTTTATACTTCAGTTGGAATACAGTATTCCTCTGCCCCACAAAATTCATAAAGACTGGACAAATTACCAATCTAATCTAAAATGTTCACGCATCTGAAGTAGTTTATCGTCTTTTTCAAACCAAGCAGAGTGGTTGTCATAAAATGCATGAATCTTGTTTCAGTTGGAAAAAAATAATGTTGCTTGGGAGGTAATGAAAATTACAGGCACCCTACCATCATGTTCTTTTATTATTTAATTCTCACTTTTCATGTGCCTTTGTTAAATTTACTCAAATACTTGTAATTTCAAATACTAATAATCCCAGTGTTATTTGTATAATATAAAGACCATATATTGTTTCATCTACAGAATTTCTATAATTTAGAAATAACTCGAAATAGTTAATCCAAATTTGTGCTGAGGTAGCTAAGAGTAAAAGCTTGCTCTCAAAGTCTGTGAAAGAAAATTTCCTGGCAGCCACCAATACCAATCCCAAAAAAAAAACATTTAACCAGCTGGACAATAATGTTTTGAATGAACATAACAAATGGAGAAACATGAAAAATGTATTGATAAATACAATAAATAGATATAAAGTCAATAAAGATTGACTTGCTAGAAAATCATAACCCTACCAGTCTTTATAATTCCCTTCAGATGAACACAACTTTTTTGATCACCATGGCCATTCATTGCTGTGTCACTGCTGCTAGGCCTTTTGAAATTACATCATTGAGGATAACATCACCTGACAGATCTGCCAGATGGCAAATTGACTAAAGGATAACACAACAGTAACTACTGTATGAATTTCTTAATTTATCATAATTTTTCTGCTGGATACTCCACAGATAAAGCTTCTCCGAACATCTGGAAATCTCTTCATTGTATATATACACATGTGTATGTATTTGGCTGTATATATAAATTATATGATTGAGTGTCATAGTACCTAATTGTTTAGTGTTTCCTAGCAAACATCAGGTATAAATCCAAAACATGCCTGATTTTACAATATTATCCTTTATATTGAAATTAAACTTACAAAAATCCTACTTAGCCTGTACTTTTACTCCAATCTGAGCAGATTGTCCCAGTAAGGTAGAATAAGGAATAGACAATAATAAAAAGTGTTTCATGGCACCTTATCTCTGTTATATAATCAAGTTATATCATGAGAAATATTGCCAAAGTTTTTAGACTCTAAAAGGAAATTAACTATTATTTTCTACAGTTTCTACAGAAATTATTTTCTACAGTTTAATTAATTTAACCTTGTGAAATTTAATTTGGTATATATACTTCAGCACATGTAAAAATAGACAGTGCTTGTCAAGTGTAAGTATTGATTTACCATAATTTTTGTTTCAGATTTAGTACTATATTTTTGTATTTACTTACTTATATGTTATTCATGGACACTTGACCTCTATTCTTAGTTCCATGACTACTGCATATGAAAGTTGGAATCACCCACCTGGACCATAGCATGGCCCCTGAGCGGAGCAGGTAAATGACAAAGTGACTCAATAGATAAATATTCTTTAAGGAAAATCGGCAATTTACCTCTGCTGCCCACATATGCCATTTCCTCTCACATGGCACAATATAACCAAATTGGAAGGAGAATCTGAACCTTCAAGAAGAGAATCAAAACCTTCAGCAAAAAAAACAAAGCTTTTCATGGGGAGAACAAAGCCTATTATCAGGAGAATCAAAGCGTCCAAAGACAGAACAAAGTCCTTTGGGAACAAAAATAAAATCCTTCAAGAGAAGCACAGGGACGCTTCAGAGGAAACAAAGCACCTCGAGAAACAGCAAAAGGCCTTCTGACAAAAATAAAGCCCTAAGAGAAGATTAAGACTCTCGAAAGATAAGAATGAGCATTTGAGTTGAAGGAAAAAGCTCTTTAGCTTTATGGGAGAAATACAAAGCCTTCAAGGACCAGCTTAAAGCTCTTCAAGAGGACAACAAAATCATTCAGGCAGAGAAGAAAGCTCTTTGTGAAGAAAAAATCTCCCAGAGAGGAGAAATTTCCCCTCAGTGAGGGGGGCCTTTCAAACAAGAAAAAGGCCCTAGGAAGTCAGGAGAAAGCTCTCGAAGAGCACAAAGTCCTCCATGAATGGAACAAGATACTTCAAGAGAAGGAAAAAGTAATATAAGTAAAGAATCAGATGCTTAGGGAGATTTAGCAGAAGGAGTGAAGAGTTTACAAAAACAGTAATTTTCATCGTTAGCCAGATATTGTGGTCTAGTCTTCATCACAGAAAATCATCATCAACTAATGGATAAAACCAGGCATAAAGCAGCCTGTTACACTTAGTGCACAAGTCTAGCAGAAATAATGAGATATGAGTCTTGGTACTTCAGATCCCTGATGCCTAACAAATTAGTGTTGCAATACATAATGCATGCCTGTAGAAGTCTGCTTTATTGAGATCATAGAATCATAGAATCATAGAATCAGACAGGTTGGAAAGGACCTCTGAGATCATCAAGTCCAACCTTTGATCCACTACCATCACAGTTGCTAGGCCATGGCACCAAGCGCCACATCCAGCCTCATCTTAAAAACCTCCAGGGACGGTGAATCCACCACTTCCCTGGGCAGCCCATTCCAATGGCTGATTACCCTCACTGTAAAGAATTTCTTTCTAATATCTAACCTAAACCTCCCCTGGCACAGCTTGAGGCCATGCCCTCTTGTCCTACTGCTGATTGCCTGGGAGAAGAGACCAACCCCTACCTGGTTACAACTACCTCTCAGGTAGTTGTAGAGAGCGATGAGGTCTCCCCTGACCCTTCTCTTTTCCAAGCTAATGGAGATGCTGAATATCACAGAAAACAGGGTTCTTATTATAGTATTTCAAAGTTTAGAAATACTTTTTTTTTTTTTACTGTAGAGTACTGGAGGATATTCATAGAAAATGGATTCTGATGTAATTAACATTATAGTCATGTGCAAATGAGACTGTGTCAGATTTTCAATTTTTACATCTAGACTTAACCAGTAAAATAATATTTCTGAAAATAATTAGTATGAAACACTTTCAGAATATGTTAACAAATTCTTTGTCTCAGAGATTTTCCTTCAAAGATCCACTTTTAGCATGAGTTTTGAGGAAAATAATTCAGTTTATCTGTGCTACTAAAGAAAAATATTATGAAGCAAGCTTGAACACTATCTTCCTGGGCCATCCACAGTGCTAATTACCAATTTCTGCTTTGTGCAATTTGAAAGGCAACAGGTGTGGACGATTACAGACATCTATGGGTATGCATTATATATTGCAACACTAATTTGTTAAGCTTCAGGGATCCGAGACTCTAGACTGTCTTTAATCATGTACATTCCTCCAGTGTCAGCCTTGTAGACTTTGTACCCTTTGATACCTGCACATGTATTTGTATCACATTTCAGTACTCACAAAAAATCCTGTGCTGTCATATGATAAAAACACTGCCCCTGTTGTATGCAAAGATATTATTTCAAAAGCCTGAAACTGGAAAACCACACCAGAATAAAGCCAACACATTGAGACCACATTGTGTGCATAGGAAACCAGAGACTAGAACTTATTGTGTGGATGTGGCTGGTCCACCTTTGTTGCATCTAGCCATAACCAGACTGACACAAGTGAGTATTTGACACTTGACCTTGGGCCCAGGTCTCTGGAAGACATTTCCCGTCACCCAGAAATTGAGTTAGCAACAATGTGTATTGAAATACAGAATATTGTTAGTGTAGAAACAATAGTGCTAGAAGAGAAAGTTTTCTAGTCATGGCTCCAAAATCGCAAAAAGAATTATTTCAGGCAGGGGAGCAAGGACATGTGTAGCAAGCACCTGAGAGAAACAAATTCACATTTTCTTTCCTTTGCCAAATATTAAACTCTTAATATTTATGTCTCTGGCCTTAAACACCAGATAGACTTTGTAAAGCTGAGCACAGTGCTGTACTAGTGGACATCATGTCTGAGAAAACTGATGCAATTTGGTTATATTGTACTGGAGAAACATTAGGTTTTTTCTTGTACGGATGGTTTCCCAGTGAGAACTCTGACCAGACTACCTTGTTTTCAGTTTAGGGATTTTGGATTCAGACTCTTCCTTTGGATTCAGTTACTTTGTATGTTAGAAGCATTGTCAGCAGATGTCTATCATACAGATCTTGTTCTATAGTCTGAGTGAACATAGAAGAGAGAGCTAAGGAGAGATGAACAGTGGACTACAGTTCACCACATGAACCTTTACCTGAACACAGGCTAAATCACAACTGCTTATGTAAATGCCATATAATTGTTGAATATCACTTGAGCTAAAAAACTCCAAACCAAACCTGTATAACCAAGGAAGGATTTAGGTGGGACATTACCTTTAGAGATCATTCCCTTAAAGCAATGACAGATTTTAGGTTACTTTAGATAAGAGGAAACATTAAGTAAGGTTACACAGAATGAAGGGAAGTATTTGCCTGGTTTCTCTGGTTGGTTATTGGTCCAGTATTGGACAAGTCAGATGTTACTAGATCACCAACATAGGTTGGTTGATAGTGTCTAACTTTCTACAGCTACATGTTCCTCCATGCTCTCCTAAATGATTCTGCCACCTGATGATTCATGTCACTGTTTCTGGTTCCACTTATGACTGGTCTTGCCTCACTGGTAAAAAAATTTGAAGACCCAAAACAAACTGGGGAGTTTCCTGCTGTTGAACAAAACAGTTTAGCTTTCTACCAGTCTAGGTACCTTTTCAACAACAATCTTGTAGCTATTTCCAGATTTGTCTCCTCTTCTGCAGTGCCTTTGATAGGCCAAGGCACCTCAGGTATGGTGTGGTACCTGTTGTCTCAACTCAGATAATTTTACTCAATTTATTGCTAATTAATTAAAAAAAATTAATTAATTGTTGATCTGGATATGGAGAAAAAAGGAAAAAAAGGAAAACATTTCTTTATTAGTTTATAATAAAGAAATACTTTTCATACCTGTGCTTAACTTGACTGGTTCCCCTCCACATCTCAAACTCCCTTGTTTTCAACTCACATTCTTCTATCCATGTGTGAGTGTAGGGTCAATGAGCAACATTTTCTTTCTGCTCGTCCTTCCTGCTTCCCCATTTCTATGTATGGTCACTTGTAGCTCCCTCAGAGGTGTCTCTTTCCTGACCTATATTGCCGGCAGTCTACGTCCAAATGTGCATCCTTTGGCATGGAGTTGTCCTTTTCAATAGTGCAGCTTCATCTTTGTCCCCAAAGTCTCCTTCCACGTGTCCCCTCCATTTCTATGGATGTGTTTTCTCCATTTTCTCATGCCTCCGGTAACTGCTGCTCTTTTCTGAACAGGTATAAGTCAGGGCACTCGGGCCTCCCCTGCCTTGTTGCAGATTTGGTGCAAGATGAGTTGATTACAGCAGTGTCAGAGCTTGCCAAAGTTAGTTGTGGTTGGCCCAGAGTAGCTCAGAGCCTCCTCCACAGAATGCATCCTGCAGCCACCAGAGACTCAGCCAGCCTACCTGTTACACCCAGTATAGTCAGTATAATGTTCTTGCTCTATTACATGACTAGTATGAGAATGGTTCTGTCCCTGAGCCTGGACTTTGTGTCAGGTGACTCATTCAACTAGGCATAAAACGGATATGTGGGAGCATTTCAATTATGGGGTTTTTTTCCATACTGGATATGCAATTACAGTTTCTGTGCTTTTCAACTTCCAAGTACCATTTTCCACCTCCCCTTTTCTCCTTTTCTGCCCACTCAGATTTGAATCGCAACAATGTTCTTGAATAAGGTTTCTAATCATAATTTGAAAAGCCCAACAATTCACAGTTTTGTCTGCATGGCAGTAGGAAATCATGAGGACTGATTCACACAGTAGATAGAGCAGTTGGTGACCACAGTGGTTAGAATTTTTAAAATTTTAACGCAGAGACAAAAATGGGTTTTGGACAAGGAATTAGGGCATTAAGTTAGTGTAGTTAAGACATGCACTTTGAATCAAATTTCAGACTCATGAAAGTTAGACAGCCTTGGATCACATATAATTTAATTGATAGCTTGTGCTTTGTCTGTCAGTTAGGACAGGTAAGGAGAAAACCCTTACACAGACATAAGACAGAATTTGCTGTTGTGCAGAAGAAAGTCTCAACCTTAGTTCTTTATTACCGGTGTAGTGACCAGCTGATGGAGAACTACCACTTTCCCCATGGTAACTTCTTACATCTTGCTGTCTGACCTATGAGACACTCATACAGAACTTGCACCTAAACTCACAGCTCTCCATGTCTGTGAAGAGAAACGAGTTCTTCATGTGTTCTGATAGTCTCATGTCCAAATATATTCCAACTTGTGTGGAAGTATAGGAGGCTGCTCTTCTAGAACTCTTTTCTCTAATCTCTTTCTTCAGTTGATCCCCTTGGAATTTTATGAAGCATTTACTCAGAATTAGGGACTACGATAATAACTTGGCAAGATTATGTGCTAGTGATGATAATATGCCTTTTGGAAAATGCTGCATTTATTTCTAATTACATTAGAGGGTATTTCAATTCTGGGGTTGGATATTTATATAATGAAGAAATATGGTGCTTTAATTTGTCTTTACAGCATTAATATGATTACATTTACTTGCATGCAAATAAATTAATTATTCCATAAATATATTATGTTTAAAACATTACAAAATTATTGTGTGTAATTAAAAGCTTCAAGTGTGATTAACAGTGTTTCAAAGTATTTTAAATTAGTTGTTTATTTCTTGTGAAAAACTGAACACCACTGTGGCATTAGGAGTGATGATAAAGCTTTAGCTAAATCTGTATAAGCAGCCATGCTCTGACTTGTGTGTGATGCTGAGGTCTTGGATGGTAGAATGAAGTCCTGTTGGAGGTGTGGTGGGTTTTCCCTGACTGGATGCCAGGTGTCCACCAAAGCCGCTGTATCACTCTCCTCCAGAACTGGAGAGGGGAGAGAAAATGTAACAAAAGGTTCATGAGTTGAGATACAAACAGGGAGATATCACTCACTGATCAACATCATAGACAAAACAGACTCAACTTGGAGATATTGAAAGAATTATTACTCATCAAAATAAGAGCAGGTTAATGAGAAGTAGAACAAATCTTAAAAACACCTTCCCCCCACCACTCCCTCCTTCCTGAGCTCTACCTCCTCCTTCCAGCAGCTCAGGGAGATAAGAAACAGAAGTTACAGTCAAGTTCATCACACGTTGATTCTGCCACTGCTCAGGGAGAAAGTCCTTCCCATGCTTCAGTGTGGGGTCACTTCCATGGGAGACAGTTCTCAACAAGCTTCTACAAAGGGAGTCCTTCCCATGAGCTACAGTTCTTCAGAATGGTTCAAACATGAGTCCCTTTTCTATGGTGCGCAGTCCTTCAAGAACAGACTGCTCCAGTGTGGGTCACTAGCAGGTCAAAATTCCTGCTAGCAAACCTGCCAGCATGGGCTCCTCTCTCCACAGGTCTGCAGGTAACTTCAGGAGGCTAATCCAGCATGGGCTCCCATGGGTTCACAGCCTTCTTTTGGGCATCCACGTGTTCCAGCATGGGTCTCTTCCACGGGCTGCAGGTGGATTTCTGCACCCTCGTTGACCAACATGGGCTGCAGGGGGCTAGCATGCTTCACCATGGTCTGCACCACGCGCTGCAGAGAAATCTCAACTCCTGTGCCTGGAGCACCTCCTCCCCCTTCTTTTCACTTACCTTGGTGTCTGCAGATTTGTCTCACATATTCTCAATCCTCTCTTCTCTCAGCACAATTACATAGGCACAATAACTTTTTTTCTTTCTTAAGTATGCTGTCAGAGAAGTGCTTCCATCACTGCCGATTGGCTTGGCCTTGACCACTGGCAGGTCCATCTTGTAGCTGATTGGCATTGGCTCTATTGGACCCGGGGGAAGCTTCTGACAGCTTCTCAGAGAAGTCACCCCGGTAGCCCAATCCCACTACCAAAACCTGGCCACACAAACCTGATCCTTGAAAAAAGCCCAAAACCCAGTCACCAGTGGTGTGTGTCAGGGATCAATATTAGGGTCCATGCTGTTTAACATCTTCATTAATGACCCGGAGAATTGGATGGCGTGCACCCTCAGCAAGTTTGCAGGTGACATAAAACCAGGAGTGACTGATACACTCAATGGGTGTGCTGACATTCAGATGAACAGGCTGAAGATTTGGACAGATAGGAATCTAACGAAGTTCAGCAAAATCAAGTGCACATTTCCCCAGGGAAATTCCTGTGGAGAGATAAGCTCCTGTACCAGTAAATGCTTGCTGCTGACCGTCTGGAAAACAGTTTTGTAAAAAAGTACCTGGGTCACTGGCAGACACCAAGTTGAAAAGGAGACAGCAGTGTGCCCTTGCAGCATAGAAGGCTAATGATATCCTGGGCTGCACCAGGAAAAGTGTTGCCAACAGGTTGAGAGAGGTGATCCTGCCCCTTACTGTGGATGAGGCCACAATTAAAGTGTGAATCCAGCTCTGGACATCAGCACAAGAAAGATACGGATTTATTGGAGAGACACTAGCAAAAAGTCACTCTCTCTCAGTTTAAGCCACTGAGGAGAGACTGAGAGACCTGGGACTGTTCAGCCTGGAGAAGAGAAAGTTCAGAGAAATCTGATGGATATGTATAGACACCTGATTTGAGCAGGACAGGAGGGCAGTAAAGAATTAGGAGCCAGACTGTTCTCTGTGTTATCCATGAAAAAGGCGAGAGGAAACGGACAGAAATTAAGATAAAGGAAATCGAGTTAAACATGTGATTAAAACCCCCACACTTCTTATTGTGATAGTTATCAAACTTTGGAACAGGATGTCCAGCAAGACTGTGGAGTCTCCACCTCTGGAGATTATCAAAACTCAAATGGGTTCTGACTAAATTTCAAACCTTAAAAAAATATAGAAAAGCAATAAATACTATTAGAAGTCTTTAAATGCAATTGTAATACGTAAGGTGTTCAGTCTCAAGATCTTTTGAAAATACAAGCCCTTTAACATAACCATTTTTCATACTATGTTTTCATATTCTATTCCTTTTCCTTCTATCCCTGTTATCATTTTCTGACATGGTTGGGGGTAACTAGCATAAATTGAATCTGCCTTATAATAGATACTTTCAAAATTTGGGAAATCGCCAAACCTGAAGGTAAACAACATCAATTACAAATTTCCACTCCGCAATGACAGAAAAAGGAGTTAAAGGGAAAGTAACTGCATGAAAATAGTGTTGCAATTTCACTTATCAGGGAGGTAAGTTCAAAGTCCTGCTCAGTATCCTTCCCCCCCGTCTCTCTAAGTTTTTAATGTGTAAATAACTGATGAACATTTGAAGCTACCTGCATTGACACTTTCAACATACAGGAGGGACATTTGTTTTGTTACACATTGCATGACCTACTTAAAGGATGATGTTAGCTGTACAGACTGCAGGCACAAAAAAAAAGAGGAGATAGATATGCTGTGGGTATAGGACAAAAGAGGCTCAGTACCAAATGCTAACACTGGAGATAAAGGTGAAGTGTAAGCCGAAAATCTTGTTTATGGTCATTCAAACAGATGTGTTTGTACTTTGGATTCATATTCTAGTGAAATATATCTTCAGAGAGGATGTATTCCAGATGAGGGACATTTTTGTAGCACCAAAAACCTCAGATTTGAAGATTGTATTTGAACAAAATCATTATAGCAGGATAGTCCAAATTTCAAATATCAACAAAATGTTGTAAGTTCTGAAACAGTCTTTGGAGCTCAAAAATGATGTGACTATCCACAAGCCTTTGAGACATAACAGGAAAAAAAGAGAGCTCTTAGGTCCCAGGAAAGACTACTGGTGCTGGCAGAATCACAGCAAAGATGCAGAGAGATGAATGCACATCCCACAACTTTACTGAAGAAGGAAATATACCAATGAAGATGAAAGGACAATGCTGAAGAGACCTTGTAGGAGCTTTGCAAGAAGTTTACAGAAAAAGTACATCATTAAAATGATGCAGGGGATGAGGCTGTAGGGAGGAAATCTTCAGTAGGGTGTTACCTAAAAGCCATATCTATGCACATTAGTTTCAGGCTCTTGGTTCCAACAGCAGAAGAACAAACAAAATCCTCAGCATGGTACTCACTGTGAATGAACTTAGCTCTGTCAAGTGTTTGCCATGCAGTAGTACCTAATAAAAGTCAGAATCTTCCAAAAGTGAAAAATAATTGCTAGAAGAGTCTGGAATATATTAACAGTTGGTAAGCAGGAATACTTTCTTCTGCATAAAACTTATATGCTTTTCATTGCACTGCAGAAGAGATCCTCTATTCTTGTCAGATGTTAAGGAAAGTTGACTTTACCATAGCAGAAATGTGTTTAACTCTACATTTAGCTCCTACAAAGGAGACTTTAAAAAGTTGGCGCCAGCTTAAGGCAAATATATGAAAGTATGGGTTTGTGTTAATTGTGGGGGGAAAAAAATATTTCTAACCTCTGAAAATATTACATTTTGAGTTGCTCTAGGACAGGTTTGTTTTTTGGTTTTTTGGTGGTTTTTTTGAAGTAAGTAGATATCTCGTTCAAACATCCTCATGGCATTATTTTCAAATATTAAATATAATGTAAAATAAAATGTAAAATCAACAGGGGCCAGAAGGCAGAACTATCTGTTAAAATAAGGTTTTGATCCTTATTAAAAGGGGCAAAATATTCAAAGATGATAAAATGAAGACAATTAATGTATAAATCTATTACACTAACTCCTTGTACTAGAGGATACACATATCTTGGCTGGCATAGTAGCACAGCTTCAAAATGCTCTGTGCCAGACACATACTTTTTTGTTTCTTGCCTACAGTTACAGACATTGGATATGCTTCATTTCAATGTAGCCAGGAGTCAGTAGACATAGGAATAAATTAAGGGCATGCTCCTATAATACAGGATTAATTTTAGGAAAATGGAAAATAGAATGGTATAGCTTTTACTGAAGTCCCACTTGCTTGTTACTTTACCTGGAGCATAATATTAACAACATCTTTGAGTGAGGAAAGCTGCTTAGAAGCAAGCTAAAATAAGACGAAAAACAGGAAATGAAAAAAAATAAAAAATAAAAATAGTTAGTCTCACACAGTTCATATCACTTGGAAAAAAAATAAATAGGGAAGGAAAAAAGCAAAAAAAAGAAAAGTGCTTTAGTCTAAGGCTGCCCACAGGGTGAAACCATTTTTCTTATAGCTCCTGTGCACAGCAAAGAATTTAATAAGAACAGTTTTCTTGTCCAATGAGAGGTAGACTGATGAGAAAGCTTTCCAGTAGACCCAGAACATGCAGTTACTACATATATAATAAACTGTTTTAGGATGGCCCACTGTTCTGGGATGCCTGATCACACTTCCACAGAAAAAATTGTTCCTAATATCCAAACTAAACCTCCCCTGGTGCAGCTTGAGGCCATGTCCTCTGCCCCTGCAAGGTTCGCCTTAGGAAGATCTTGCCAGTATATATACATATTTGAAGAGAGGGTGTAGAGAAGACAAGGTCAGGCTCTTAACAGTGATCTCCACTGACAGGACTTCTGAACATATTTTACTGTCAGGGTAACTGAGCATTGGTACAGTTTGCCCAGCAAGGTTGTGGAGCCTCATCTCTGGAGATATTGAAAAGCCAACTGGACGCTGTCCTGAGCAACTGGCTGAAGGAGCCCTGGCTTGAGCAGGTATGATCAGGATAGTTGTATCTCAGAACTTCAAAAAGTAAAATTCAAAGAATTAAAGAAAATAAAATGAAGGGTAAAAAGATTATCCACAGACGTATATGGAAAGAGGATGAAAAGATAAAAGGACCAGAGTCTGTGGAGGAAAAGATAGAGATCAGGAATGATATAGGTGTTGCCAACATACTAAATGAATGTTTTGCTTTTGTTTCATTAAGGATGATAATGCATGTAACACCAGTGGAAATGTAATATAAAGACAATGAGAGAAATTTACTAGAAAATCATATATGAGCCATGAGTCAAGTTGGGTCTTCTTGTAATGATTATATCGAATATCTGAAAAATCTATATTCAGACTACTAAAAGAATTAACATATTAAATAACACATTAACATAACTTGGCAATGTAGTAGGAGAAAAAAAATTAGTCAGATAAAAAAAGATAAAAATTAAGCAGACTGAGTCTGCTACTTTATTATAAGGATCATGATTTTTTTTAATAGTTTTTATCAAGGACATCAATATTATCAGACACAGAATGAAATGGACAATGATATATAACAAATATGGGTTTATTGAAGCTATATCACATTAGAGTTATTAAATATCTTTCCTAATAGGATAATTTCTAAGATAAAGTTAATTGAAAAGACTTGATATCTAAACAGGATGATGCTATTTAAAAAAGAATATTCAAGTTGGACATCTTCCATTGGTTAATTAAAAAAATATAAAATAGATGAAGAGACATTTTGGTGATTATTAAATGCAAGTTACTGAAATGAAAGGGAGATTGCACTGTTTCTTAGGTTCAGTCTTGCAATGAATATTTAATAGTTTCCTAATTAGCTATGTTTTCAGGCATAGGTCAAGAAATTCATGTAAAACACAAGTTTGAAAAGTTTGGCCAAGACTGTAGAAAGCAGGTCATGATTCTGGAAGAAATAAATTGTGCTGAAAATTGATATCACAGAAATTGTGTTGTAATATGAAGCGCATAACAGCTCTTTAAACTAGGGGCTAATTTTCTAGAGGCCATGACAGATGAAGAGAAACTGTGATGACAACAAGCTTCCCATGTAGTGCTGTTTTCACAGTGACGTTCTAAAACTTCAGCTAAAATAACTAACTAAATAAATAAATAAATAAGTAGCCCGGAAATCTTAGTAGAATTTTTGCAGAAAGCAATGTTAGTGTACCTGTGGTTGCATCCAGTTCTGGTTATATGTGGTCAGTTTGAACTGGAAGTAGTGAAGATGAATGGAAAATTCATTTTAAAGTATAAGAGTAAAAACCTATGGTTAGCTTAGTCCAGTAAAATAAGTATTGAAAAACATGGTTCATCTGAGTAGAAAATACAGTGGGAGGGAGATATATTTAAGTACATAATCTGTGGACATACACTGCTCATAAACCAATTATTAGCAATTATTACAAAAATACTTTTCACTGTAAAACAATTAAAATTACTCAGTGACCTGTCAGACATGATAGAGGCAAGAAACTCACTGCCTCACATGTCCTTGGATGAATTTCCTGTAAATGCCCTTATTTGTTATTAATGTTGCCCTTAATGTCTAGTATTTTGGAGGTTCTTCTGGTTGCTGTACAGGATTAAGAGATATTCTACTCCTTACCTCTCATAGCATAGCTTGTCTTCTTTTTCGTTGCACTTACACAGCCAGCAGCTATATTAGCAAGTTGGAAGGACCAGCACTTGATATCACAAATTTTTGTTCTTGGATTGTATACTCATGTAGCAGTTTACCAGGGATGTAGTCTGTATCAGTTGTATCATTCCCAGGAATGATGGATACATTCTAAACAGTCGGGCTCTGGATGACGTTGCATGTACCTTGTTGATGGTATGCCATAGGTGTGTTCCATAAATTAGTTCTGGCATGACTGAACCAGGAAGAAAACCACTTGGGTGCACCACTGCTGTGCTCAAACACCTACTGTAGGACTACTGATAACAGGTGCAAGACATATTTACGCCTGAAAACAACCTACCACAGATGCAAATATCTGATCCTGGCCACAGCTAGAAATTAATGAAGACAAAATGCACTGATGTTATTGACAATTACTACAAGCATGTTTACACACATGCAAGCAGGAGCTTGCCTGACCGACACACAGTGTTCTGTAAACAGCTTCTGCTGTAGCTGAAAAAGTACCTTGAAACCAAGCACAAAAGAAGTGACTGGAAAAATAAACTAGACATTCTGTAACTGAACATTTTCAGCATAAATTTTAGCAGTTGCCATGGTTTAAACTAACTAGCTTCATTTTAAGACTTGTTATGGGATCTATAAAAGGCTTATGCTCATGTAAAGAGACTTTAAGTAAATGTACAATTGCATTTCTGAAAAAGAGAGGCTGTTTCCTTAACTGAAACACAAATGAACTCTTTTTTTTTTTTAATTGTCTATAAGGACATATTATAAAGTTTTCTGTGAATAGAAAGGAAACCCGTAATATGTTCCATAAACTTATGGAACATACATAGCATACATAACACTCTATGTTCATAATACTTCTCATTAAATATGTATTTTATTGATGTCTGTAGTTACTGAATATCATAAGTCACACAGTCTTTTCTTGTTCAATGATTCTGTCTGCTACTCAGTATAAGTTATTTCTAGGCTTAGAATTTAATGATCTGTATTTGATGTCAAGTCCCTACTAGGGAAAGTAAAGCCAGGTGATGTTTTGTTTAAAAGAACAAAAAATAATTTCTTTCCATTCAAATAATAAAGCCCTTGAAGCCAATGTATTGAACACAAGTGTAATAAATGCATTCATAATTACTGTAAAATTACATCATTAAGGAAAAACATCTGTTTAAGTACTTGTCTGAATTGTGTCCACCTTGGTCATAAAGGGAATATTGACAGTATCTTATCTGCAGTTTAAAGGTGCAAAAGTCTTTTCCATATTACATCAAATGACAACAATTCTCCATCGTTCCTGCGCAAAAGGGCAAAACTACAAATTAATTCCTGTCTAGACAGAAGAAATAATGGTTTTTATCTAAATTGTCTTGGGCCACTGCTGGGACATTCAATGAAAAGTTCTACTACTAATGAATAAAAAGACAATTTTTTTACAATTAATGAGTCATAGATATTTTAAGCACTGCAATTTTAGGACAGAAAGCTATTAGATTTAGAGAAAGAATGGAAGAAAATAATGAGATCAGAGGGGTGAGCTATTTTCGTACCTGAGAAAGGTTGTTATTCTAATTCAATATTTATTATGCGGTAGCAACTTTAAAATGAAGAACCTAAAGTAAAGATGCTTGGATCTTGGATACCATCTGGAAAGTTCAGCTGAAGAGAATCAGGCATAAGGAAAGAAATAACATTAGTAACTGAAAATATGTCTGTAAAACACATTTTTTTAATTCAAAACAGGGAAAAAAAAAACAGATGGTAGAATTTCGAAGGGAAGATGAGAAATTAACATATTAATGGCCAGATATTGCAGTCTCTGGAATAAACAGAGCTTTGCCATTGATTTTAATGAAAGTAGAATAAAGTATGTCATCAGAAGTGCTGAGAAAAGGTTGCAAACATAAAAGACCACATTTTCCAATTGATGCAGTTTTCTGCTTTGTAAACACAAATGGAACTTAAAGGGGCTAAACATAACTACTGCCCAAGCCCTCTAGTCAGAGGAACAGTTTTCTGGGAAACAGTTAGCAAAAGTAACTTCATTCCTTTGGATTTAAATGATTTTTAAGAGGGCAAGGTGTGACAGAGACAGATCCTCGTTTGCACTGGTTCAGTCACTGACATAAACTAGGGTAGCATGGTACTTTGATCTTCAACACATCTAGGTAGCTCAAATCAAGAATGAAGATCTGGCTCCCCTGTGATCCTGTGTTCTCTCTACAAAGCTCAGTTTGTTTTTAAACAAGGTAGGGTATCTGTCACCAAGACATAAGTACTGCTAAATTGCAGACTTCCATTGGGTTACATGACTATGTGTGTCATATTCTGCATTTACAAAGAATCCTCTTCTAGGATATAGAGAGGTATGTTGTTCTAAAAGGTCTTAAAGACATAAGCTTGTATTTAAGTGCCTAAAAAGGTTTAATTTAGCCCACAAAGGGCATGAGGAAGACTTTATCTGATATAAACCTTTTTCTGTAAAGCAAACACACTATTGGGAGTGGTGTTGCATTTTCATATTGAATTGATCTATTTTACCTCTAAGGGTCATTGCATTGTGTAAGCAAAGAGCAAAGGATCAAATCTTAACAAAAATATAATTGTGTAACATAGTTTGTTATTTAAAAAAAAAATGTAGCTTTATATGGTATTTACTGGTTCTTGGTTTTAATTAAAAACAAATAAAAAGGTGAATACAAATGGAATTGGGAATACTGTGCTAATTTGCATCAGTGTTTAATTTCCTGAAATATAATAATTAAAGTAAACACTAATTACTAAAACTATTTTTCATTGTTAAAGTGCAAAATGTACTTATTTCTCAAGTAGCCTTATGCTTTTACAAGAGCTCTCTCTTGTGGCTATAACTGTTTCTGCATTGTAACTAGCTCAGATATTTTGAGGACCCTTTTAAAAAGAATTTTATACTGCAACTTAAGATAGTAGGAAAAACAGTAACATAACTCTGTACAGCCATGCAGCAGATAGTGATAATGTATCTACAAATTTGTATAAATTATCCAGAAATCTATTAATTCACCAAGGCATAGAGAGTGGTGAAAATAGTTTCCTATATTTTATTCTAATAGGAAGGCTTTAAACAATAGCCAGCCCACAAAAGATGGCAAGAACTACAAATAGTCAAAACACTCACTATGCTGTAAAAGCAAAGATAGGATAATCAAAATAAATGTAACATATGGTCAGGAGAGCTGTTCACATAACACTAAAGAACTCTTTAAAATTGGTGAAGGAAAATGCCAAAGATGCAAATGCTTCTGCTTCTTTTGTGCAACCTCTTTTTATCCACTGCATCTCTCTGTAGCAAAGATATACGTGTACCAAGCAAGAGATGTTCAGAAAGGTGTTTGAGCCAAGCTGTTCCGTGATGTTGTGCTTGGTATTGGGCATCTTGTAGCAGGTACTTATTGAAGTGAATTGTGCTGAGGAATTGGTGCACATCATCTACTGACTGCATTCATGCCTGGCCTGAATCTTTTACCTGCACTAGGATGACAACTGCTTAATTCCCACAAGAGAGGTTTTCTGAGAATTCCTTACTGGCCTAGACGTCTGGGCTATATCCCTTTTCTGGTTGGAAATAACAGATTTTCAACAGTAGAGTTTAAAAGAACAAAAAATGCACAGAGCAAAACAGCTTTGGGAAACGGTACCATAAAGGAATTGTCAAGGTTTAGACACTTTATGTTTAATGCAGAACTTGGACATACGAATAATGGGAGCTAAAACTCTGTAAGAGGGAGAAAATAGCAGTCTGGAGTCTAATACTAGTGGGAGTTACACTCACCAGTATTTGGCAAGTAGATTAATTACTCTTTACTAATCTGTTCTCATCATATGATGATGATGATATCTCTTTAGGAAGGCTATGGGATTTTTGTCTGACCTGGCTTTTCTGCTTCCCAGAGCCAAGTAGTTGCACTAATAACAAATGATAAATCCAGCTTTCAATCTTCCCCAGCTCACTGATATGTTACAAGGTTTCACTGACTCACTTATTAAAGTTTTAGCAATGCTTTGAAATATGCACATGGAAGATGTTATAATCAAAACAGGTTAGTGCCTGATGAAAGGTGTCTGAAGAAATGAAGTTTAAAATATCTGTGAGCCCTTTCATGATTTCAGTGTTTATAATTATATTTAGTGCTTATAAGTTTCCATATAGCTAATACACATTTTCCTAATAAGGCAGAAATTTACATTACAAAGCTGTTCTTTCAAATTAGTCAAAATCTTTTCAAAGTACACAAATCTGTACTTCAAATATCACCAGAAGAACATGATAGATGAAACTCTTCAAGCTCAGAAGCTAAAGCTATGTCAATAGCTATGTCATATTAAACAGAACTCAGAAACCTTTCTGGGCAAGGGGTTAAATAGAATGACTTATATCTATTAGCAAATGCTTCCAGCCACAAAAAGAGAGCAGCTACATGCAAACTGCCAGCTGGCATTTAGACACAGTAGTTGGAATATTCAACTTCCTAAAACACATCCATGAATTAGTTAGGAGCTTGCTAGTTGGCTCAGGTCAAAATTGTTCCAGAGAATGGTCTAAGAGCTTAAAAATACAGACAATTGCATTTCAGACCTGAGAGCATTGCCTGGCTGGTTCTGTTTAAGTTACTAACGTAGATGTAATCTACAAAGCGATTGCTCTTGACATTGGATAAAAGCTGAGGTCAGCAAAGAGTGGAAGGAATTTATGATGTGATTTAAATAGTTTCTCTAACCATGAAAACTTTATCAAACTAGTTTGAAAAAACATGTCATTACATTCTTGTTTTAAAAAAATTTCCTTTATCAAAATTGGAGAGAAAAAGACAAATGGGAGTTAAACCCAGCTGTTATTGAGTTTCCTAATATAAATAGTTACATGCAAAACAAATAAAATTAATGTCACAATTCTCAAGAAGCATTGTGATTTGACAATAAATAATAACAAAATGTCAATAGCTTTATTTGAATAAGCACTTTGACTGACTACAGAAGCAATATGTTTAGGGATTTAAAACATTAGATAAGTAAGACTGACAAGTTTCTGGGTCGGTCTCTCAGTCCCAAAGCTATGTGAAGTCAGTATAAATCTCATTGCCTAGTACTACCAACAGCATGGCCAAATTTACTGCACTACAGAACAATCCTCTTAGACTTGACCCTCTGGCCCTGATCTCTCCTTCTTCTACTGTACCTATATGTGGAACCTGCTTGGTGTGGGGAAACCATTCATATGATGTCCCGATCTCTGCAGGGTGGCAACAAGTTGCTTCAAGCCCTCTGCTGGAACTGACATCTTTTCACTGATATTCTTGATTTCCACAATGGATTCAGTTTAGAACTGGAGCAATAACCAGGGAATAAGAACTGGGAATGGGTATTTCCTGTGGTAAAGCTATTGTGTATATTTTGAGGCTTCTTGTTAAGTAGTGCTCAGCCTAAGTCAAGAACTTCCAGTTTCCCGCAATCTGTCAATGAGTACATGCACAAGGGAGCATAGACAGCTGACTGAAACTGGCCAAAGGAATGTTCCATATTATAGGTTATCATGCCCTGTATATAAACTGGAGAGAATTGGCCAGGAGGGGCTGGTCACTGCTGAGGGATGGGCTGGGCACAAGTCAGTGGGTGGTAAGAAATGGTATTTTTCATCTCTTGTCTTTGGGTTTCATTCCTCTCCCTCTTTTTTCCTTTTTTTTTCCTATTATTATTATTATTATAATTATTATTATATTTTACTTTATTTCCACTATTAAACTGTTCCTATTTCAACCCACGGGTTTTGGCTTTTTGCAGTTCTCTCCTCTATACCGCTATGGGAGGTGATGGGAGGGAGCCAGCAGCTGCTCGGTGCTTAGCTCTCAGCTGGGATTAAACCATGACAGTCTTTTTTGACACCCAAGGCAGGGCATAAAGGGTTGAGATAACAACAGATCTGACAAGAGCATGCTAAAATAAATTTGTTATAAGCATTCATTATATAACTTTAATAGTTACTGTTTGCAATGTTTGTTTATTTGCTCTCAGAGTTTTTGTGCTTGTTCTCAGAGTTGCATTTAACTTTACTTGCAGTATATGTTCCATTGTGCTATATATCACTTCTAGGGGCTCGGCTGAGGTTATCATATTGCTGAATTTTGTAATACTGCCTTATGATACGATGGAATTGCTGATCCTGAAAGTAATCTGGTGTTTGTACTCGGCATTGCCGTCAGCTCTGTACTTCGGGAGCCATCTATCGGAAGCCACTAATAATTACATCTTTTACCTGTTAGGAGAGGCAGTGTATGGAGGGGACATCTTCCCATGTCCTTCGGCAATTACATTAATGTTTAAGAATTTTGAAAACTCTGAATATCCTTGGGATGTTGAAACCAGTATGGTAATATTGCTAGGAGCCGTGAATGTGGTTTAGATCTTGTTTATGGTTAAGCAACTATTAGTGATTACTCTGACACCTGTGACAAGCATTGTGACTACTTCAACTCCTATGACAAGCACTGCAGCTCCCCAAAGCCCGATGACAAGCACTGTGGGTACTCATACCCTTGTGACAAACAGCAGACCCTGGCAATGTGTAATGCAGCTTAACCAGAGAACAAATGCATGTCAGTATCTGTTGCCTCTCTATATAAGAAGAAAGTAATATGAAAGTCAGCTCATTTACGAAAGGAGAATGAAGCAGGGTCACTACAAGAACAGCAGGAAGAGGCAGAACAGGAGGCAAGCACCAAATTCCTATCTTTGAGTGAGCTGTGGGATACGTGAAAAAATTTCAACGTTATCACCTAGCTTCTCCAATGCTGTGATAACAGGGTTAGTAGCCTGGAATTAGAGGACAGGGAAGCCAAGCAGATGGCATCACTTTCCATGGAAAGGGGCATTGACAAGGCAATTGAAAAAGAGACACAAGCCCTCTGTCTCTGGATGCAACTCCTCTCAAGCCTGAAGGAAAGATATCTCTTTTGAGGAAGATGTTGTATGCCATGCAGATAAATGGACCACAATGGAGACAGATATCTAGCACCTGAGGGAATTGGCCCATGATCTGAACAAACATGCAGTCCCCCACAGATCCAGAAGTCCAATGCAGATGACCCATGTGGTGGAAATTTGAATGGAGTGCACAATTGTCATATGCCAACTCATTGGCAGTAATGACCTGAAGAGACAAAAGGTCACCATCAATGGATGAATTGGCTTGCCAAATTTGGCAATGCAAATAAAACCTCTCTTCTTGCTACAGACTTGCATCTTGGCTGTGGAAAAACTGTCCAAAAAGTGGGAAAAACTATCCCAGGGGTTCCAGAAAATCAAAAAAGGATATGTCCCACTCTCCACCTGTACAGATTTGCATGTCAGCTACCAAGAGTAAGTGTTCTTTGTTCCCTGATTCTGATCCATATGCTGATTTGTCAGCTGGAGAGACAAGTACTGACCAGCAGGACCCATTCACCCTAGAAGAGTCCCATATAGCCAGTGAAAAATCTAACAGAGAATAGAGACTAACAGTAGACTACTGTGACCTGAATGAAGTCACACCATCACTGACTGCTGCTGTCCCACCATGCTGAGTACTTAGTTGCTGATCGGGGTTAAACCACAACAGGCAGCCTTACGTGTTTATGCTATGTGCTTACTGATACCACTGAGGACACACACTGATGATTGTTGTCCTGATTGCTGTCCACCAGGACCTCAAGGGGTTTTTTTTTTGGTAGAGTGACATGCTAGTCAATTGGACCCTGCTCTGTATTGCTGTTTGAGATTATTCTGTCAAAGGTGCAGGGCATTATATTTTTCACATCTCATGCCATTCTTGTTGACTCAATGTTGAGGTCTCTCTTTATCGTGGCTCTTCTTCTGATCTGCCTTCTTTTCAGTTTAGTGTTTTCCCCAGACATAGAGAGGATTCATTCATTCTTGTTTCCCCCGTAATTTTAAAAATATGGAGACTCAGTATCAACCCCTAAGGAACTCCAGCTGTCAGTTCAACTTTTAACATTAACCATCTTCTCTGAAGCGTGGTTTGAGCTTGGTGGTTCATCCAGCTTTCCACTCGTATCATGATACATCTCTCCAGTCCTGTTTTACCAGCTTGTCCACAAAAACTGTGTGGAATCCTGCCAAGTAAGCAATTGTTCACTCAGATTATTTTTTCTTTCATCCTAGAAAATATTTTGTCATTTGCTTTGCCTTTTCTTATTCAAATGTATACTTGGAGACTGGGTAGCTACCAATGAAAACTAGGGTGTTGAAGACACTGGATACTTCAGCCTTTTCTGTGTCATTTGCAATTATCTTGCCAGCCCAGTTTAGAAGAGGAACTGTATCTTCCAAGTGCTTCCACTTAATTTCTGAGCATGAAAAATAACAAATATAAATGCCGAAATAAATGAAACATGCAGATTGTTGGCACTTTGGGTTTAGGTATTCATGTGTGGATTTTTTTCCCTCAATGTGCAAAATGAAATTTACCAGCTTTCTATCTTCAAAGCACCAAATGTTTGCAAATTTACAGTTTAAAAAGCATAAATTGTTCTATTTTCTTCAGTAGTCATGCAGGGCGGTCATAAAACAGTCAATAAAAACATGGCAAATCAAGGGTTGTATTGCTACACTAGAGGGGTTTTTTTGTAAAGCAATTATATGTATTGTTTCACTAAAATCTGCTTTAGAAGTCATGTGACTACATTAACCTCATATTCATATAATGAACAATCTAACAAAACACAATAACAAAAAACAAAAAGCCCTCAAACAATAAACCCCTCTTACATTTTTCTGTAGTCAAATATATCTTTTCCTTCTAATTCTTATGACTTTTAGCCAGGAATGTCGACTCTCTAAACTAACTGTATAATTGTAACAACACATGGAACTGTAAAAACAGTCTCCTCTTATTATGCAAATAGGCTACAGAATCCAGCAAAAAGGAAAGGGTTGTGAGTCTGACAATTCGGGATATTTTTATTATTGTTATGTAACCTTATTGTTATTGTTGTTATGTGTGAGCAGTACATTTCTAAAGGGCTAAATAAGTGATTAGGTCCTAAAAATTTTGCAGTCTTCGTAAGATAAAATTATCTTTTAAAAGCTGATTTTTATTGCTAGAAATGTGAAAAAAAAATCATTAACTAAGCTGTTGAAAATGATTATGTATTTTTTTCCATGTTACATAGATGAAAAAAGGCTTTCATGAACTCTTACATTGTACGAATATCTTAAAAGATAAAACATAATTAGAAGTTAAATACAGTACATACTGCAATAAAAATTTTAATTTTCCGGTTTCATAACTCATCTATTTCTCAAACTGTCTTACCTGTTTGTTTCCTATCATATATTCAGTAGATTTTATTTTAAAATTCTCAATAATTGTTTTCTTGATACCACATAAGTTTTTTAATACCCAGCCAATTTATATAGCTTGTCTGTTCACAGAACAGTCTGTGATATGTATCACTTGCCGTCATTTAATATGGAAGCATTAATGGCCTTTAAAATATGTAGAAAATAAATAAGGTTTTTATGCTTCATCAATGGTGGATGTGAAACTGACTTAATCAGTGCAAAAAAGAGTATAAGAGCAAAAAAGATCAAAAATAAAGTTAGAGCTTTGGAGGAAAGAGAGCGTAGAAAAGAGAAACTCAGCAGTGAGAAACAGAAGGCCAAAAAAATTATTTTACAGTAAGAAGTAACAGAAAAACAAACAAACAGAGTTGATATTCAAGAACATGCAAAATGAAATGATAGCTGCAAGAATTCACTTTGTGGGTTATCAGTTGGAATTGCTGCAAGCTGAGTTGATTTAAAGAAACAGAATAGAATAGAATAGAATAGAATAGAATAGAATAGAATAGAATAGAATAGAATAGAATAGAATAGAATAGAATAGAATAGAATAGTTCAGCTGGAACGTACCTACAGCAATCATGTAGTTCAACTGACTGACCAGTTCAGGGCTGACTAAAAGTTGAAGCATGTTATTAAGAGAATTGTCCAAATGCCTTGTAAACACTGATACTGTTGGGGCATTGCCATCTCTCTAGGAAGCCTGTTCCAGTGTTGGATCACCCTCTCAGTAAAGAAATAGTTCCTCATGTCTGGTCTGATCCTCCCCTGCCACAGTTTTGAACCATTCTCATGCATCCTAGCACTGGATACCAGGAAAAAGATTAGAACTTCCCTCTCCACTTCCCTTCCTCAGGAAGCTTTAGAGAGCAGGGAGGTCACCCCTCAGCCTTCTGTTCACCGAACTAGACAAGCCCATAGGACATTCCTTAGCCACTCCTCACATGACATGCCTTCCAGCTCCTTCATCAGCTTTGTTGCCCTCTCCTGGACACATTCAAGGACCTTCACATCCTTCTTAAATGGTGTGGCCCAGACCTGCACACAGCACTCCAGGCGAGGCCACACGAACACTGAATACAGACGGGCAATCATCTCTTTTTGGCCAGCTCATTATGCTGTGCTTGATGCAGCCCAGGGTGCAGTTTGCCCTCTTGGCTGCCAGGGCACACTGCTGGCTCATATTGAGCTGCTGTCAACCAACACAGTCATTTATTCTTGAATAGCATCTGTTCCATGATCAAGTAGGTACTCATTAAGCACAACCTCATGGACTAGCAGTCAGTAAATGCTATAATGTGGGGGGTTTTGAACTAGTAATGAACTAAGCTACGTCATATACTGCCAGATGGACATATGTGGGTATAGTCATGTGTGTTGAAATGGTTCAACATGCTGTTGTATGTATTTTAAAAGGGTCATTTGTTTACAAAGAGAAACAGAAAATAACTACACTTTCTGTGGAAATCTGCTCTTCCCAAATAGCATGGCAACAACAGAAATCTTGATGTTGAAACCTTTACTTGGGTTTTATTTTCTTCCATAAGTGTTGCTGGAAAGAGGACTCAGAACTGATGCAATGAAACCCACTATAAGTACCTTCTTTGAGGCAGAATTATGTAGTAGCACTACATACTTTTATTCAAGTGTTCCATCAAACATCCACCAGATGTCAGTACATACTTGCACAGTCCTGTAAGTGGTGGGACAAAAACCTTTCTAACACAAATCTTATCCTTCTGGTACACAATACAGGACTGCAATGTTGCATATCACTGATACTGCTGAAAAAAAAAAAGTGCAAAATAATGCAAATAAAATCCTTATACTTTTTAAATTACAGGTAAAAAGTAGAATTTTGATTCTGATCAAAAAAGAATTTTGATTTGTTCTATATCCAGTATTTAGCTACTGTGACTAGCTAGCAAGACTCCTGCTAGCTATTTACAGCTGCTCTGAGCTTTTATTTGCAAAAAAAAAAATGGGTCAGAGAACTCCCCTGTAGACACTATGACCATTCATAGTCTTAAATATGAGAATATGAGAGACAAGGAAATTATGAGAGATCTAGACTTCTTCAATCTTAATAAAAGAAGACTAAGAAATAATTTTATTGTTTCCTTCAGCAATTTATATTCTCTTACAATATATTAGAAGATAGACTGTTCTTAGACAAGTACAGCTATAGGGTGTAGGACAATGGATACAAGTTGCAACAAAAAAAACCATGATTTGATGTCAGGGAAAAAAAACACAACCCGNGTAGGACAATGGATACAAGTTGCATTTGATGTCAGGGGAAAAAACCACAACCCACAATTGGGCCACACAAATGTTTGAATCATTTGTCTTCAGATATTCAAATATCAATCAAAAAAGTTCATGAGCAATCTCATAGCATTTCAGAAGTAGGAGACATTAAGGAACATAAAATGTCACTAGGCTCCAGCTGTCCTGTCAGATTTTTTTTTTTTTAAAGATAGTTCATAGAAGTAAATAAACTAGTCTCCTGACTACAACACTCAGATATTTCTTTTCTCTCAGGTGGTTTGGCAGCTGCACTGAGATGCTTCAGTGATTTTCTGTATTTCTTTGCATGAGACATCTCCACATACAAAATTCATTGGCATGAGAACTTTTCTCAATGACAGTTTAGTGTTTGAAATGTCATCATTTGGTTTTGTATCATTATAAAACTGACAATTTTGTTTTATTTCCTGATGCATTACTAAAGAGGCTACATAAGTCCAGTGATTTTTAACTACAGCTTCAGTTAAGAAGATTTTTCAGGACCGAGTTTGCCTTGCTTGAAGAGTTTAAGAATATACATTGAAACATCACCAAAAAAAAAAAAAAAAAGGGGGGGGGAGGCTAAAGTTAATATCTAACCCAAATGAACAGATATTTTTTCTGAGTGTGTAATACGAACAATTAAAAATGTAATAAGATTTTATTGAGAATTATTCTATGATACTTAACAGCAATCAAATATATTTTGCCCTGAAAATCTATGAATGCATTAGAGCATAATCTTATTTCCAGTCACTTTTCTTGCCAAATTACTTTTAAAAATTTCATTTTGCAGGTCAGTAAGCACAGAAGGAGATGTAGCAGCTAAACTTCTTTTAGGTTTAGAAATTAAAATTATTTCCTCTGTACTTTGAAGAGAAAACCTTAAAGAAAAAAAAATAAAAAACCCCAAAACAAAAACTAGGAGACAACAACTTTAAAGTGTGTATATTTGCATGCACACACACTTCTACATTTCCAGTATAAATTCTTGCATTCCCAAATTTTCCTGCCTGTTGGCATTGTCTTGTGCTTCTGGCTTTCTTGGTCAGATTCAGTACTTTAGCAGTAAGCTGTATTTAGGCTTCAAGTAGTAAATGAGATTTGTATCTGTTGGGCCATTTCCTTATCGACGTCTCTCCCCTAAACACATAGTTTTAAACTCCAGCAACATTGCTGTGAAAGAGGTAGTTCTTGGTGTCAGCCAGACCAGCAGCGTTCCAAAGCCAGCAGCTGCACAAAGGGATATGAATGTTTATGTGAACACACATACAGGCATGTACTTGCACATGTGTATATATGCATTAAAATCATACAATAACTTGGGGTGGGAGGGTACTTGCAGAAGTCATCTTGTCCACCTGTGCAAGCTGCCACCAGAAGCTGGACCAAAGTTACTCAGGTTACTGTATTTGGAAAATTACAGGATATCCCTTTAGAAAAGATTTAATAAAAAATACCAGTATCTTATCTGTGAGAAGAGCATAATTTTTTTGATTTCTGATTATATCGGTCACAAAATCCTAACAAATATTTGAGTTAATCTGTACTCACAGAACAATAACATATTTTAATTATGCTTTTTCAGGGAATATTTTTAGTTCACAGCAGTCAAGTGGCCATCTAAAATCCCCAACTCCTCCTCCTTCTCTTTCTAAGCCTCCTGGTCTTTCTCGGAAACAATCTATGGATCTTAATCAAGTTAGCATTCTCTCTCCAGCTGCCATGTCTCCTGCAAGCTCTTCACAAAGTGAGTCACAACCTAAATTCTCCATTAAATCTTAGGCTTTTGCATAAATGCTTCCTGAGATAAACTTCTTAACTTGTGGAATGATGAAACTTAAGTGTACAATGTACCCTAAATTGTATAAGTTGTGCAGTTTTAGGCAGGTCTCTTGTTCACTGTATGGATTTTTTGTTTATTGTAACTGTGTTTGTTTTCTGTATATATATGTATATGCGAGCAATACTTCTGTTCTTGAACAGGCTGCAGTCACAAGTATCGAGGCCCTGCTGCTGAGAACACAGCTGCGTTGGGCAGGGCACGTCTCCAGGATGAAGGACCACCACCTCCCTAAGATCGTGCTCTATGGTGAACTTGCCACTGGCCGCCGTAAGAGAGGAGCCCCGAAAAGGAGATACAAGGACCCCATGAAACAACATCTCAGCCTTGGCCATATTGACCATCATCATTGGTCTGCTCTGGCCTCCAACCGGGAGGCCTGGAGACAAACCATATATAATGCTGCTGCCTCCTTTGAGGACTCACGCAAGATCACTCTCAAGGAGAAAAGACAACTCAGAAAGAATCGCATCCAGTCGATGCCGCCTGGGGAATCTTTCTCTTGTCCCTTCTGCAACTGGACTCGTCTGTCGCGCATTGGCTTTTTCAGCCATCAGTGAGCCTGTAGCAAGCGCGGGTAGAGCCCTTCGAAATCTTTGTTCACAAAGCCAAGCCACATTACACATGTATGCACCCTCTGTGTATATGTTTTAATACATTTTATGCAATTAGCATGATCTCATGTATGAAAGGCTGGTAGATGATGTGATGAGATAAAATTCCAAAGTGTAAATTTTCTGCCTCCAGTGAAAAAGCAGTATGTTAGATCAGTTTGTCTTTACATAATTTAAGCATCTAGCTTATTAAATGTTATAGGAGCTGGTGTAGTTGTGTATCTATGTATGTATATAATCTGGTAAGTCCCAAGGTGATAATACAATAAACGATAAGACAATTTTTCTAAAAACACTCCTACACTGTTTTACAAATCATTGCTGATTGCAAATGTGGTGCTGATGATAGCACCACATGCTCAAGTGTTAAAATGCAAATCTAAAGCAGAAGTGATGTTGTAGTTTAAGTATTTTCATTAATACTGACAGATTCATTGTAATCACAGCTACAGATCATAAAAAAATTTTAAAATATATATGCGTCTTGAGCCATTTCATGAACTGATTTGTATAAAGAGGAGACCATAGCTGCAGTTTCTCAGTTTTCTTATGAATAAATGTACATTGCACATTCCAGTATCCTGCACAGTATTATAATATGCTTTTTGCATTAAATAATTTAAAAACTGGGTAGTTCAAAGGGTGCAACTTTTCTGCCTTCTTGTTTTGCATAAAGAAAAAAAAAGAAAACTTATAAAAGTTTTCTTCTATCATGTTGACTCTGGTTTTATCTTAGTGCTGTGAATTGTGTAAATCTGCTGCACGCAGTTGTTACGTTAAGGCTCTGGTCACCATTCACATTATTTCCTTTCTTTCTGCAGGACATGAAAGCTAAAAAAAAAAACTTTTTGGGGATTTTGTTTTGTTTTTCTATTGATAGACTTTGGCTACTGCATCCACAACAAATACTGCTGTACATGCTACATATAAGCAGAAGGAATTACACAGTAGCTTTTAAAGATGCAGTATTATCCTCTGATTCTTAAATAATTGCTTCATTGTTGATCAAAATTTGGCAAATGGCAGTTTAACTACCTGATGAAATTTAGATCAGTCTCATGATGATTGAGATAGTACATGTTCTTTGCTGACTCTGTTGTTTTCCATGATAAGTTTTTAACACTATGCTATTGTGCAGACAGTATACAGTATTTGTTTAACAGTTTAGGACAAAAACATTAATTAGGTTAAAGTGGTCACTAAGAAATTGTTGTTAAAAAAGGTGTTCTCTTTAAGAGGAAGCCCCTTTTTGTTTCAAAAATACATCAAATCTTCATCCCTTCAATCTTCTACAGGTAATGGGTATACTTGGACACAATAAAAATGATAATTTCTTTCTATAGAGACCTGTTTACTGCACTGCCCTGCACAGATCTTTGGAGTCAGATCATTTACAGCAAATTTAAACCGCTTATTTAAAATGCTTAGAAGAAGAGAAAAAGCTACTTTCATAGAGATACCAGGTGGAAATTATATTCCTAGCTCAGAACAAAGTAGTTAATTTTCAGGAACAAGCTAAAATGCTGCCATTTGAATTCAAAAGATTAATGCTAAAATACAATCTTCTATTTTCAGGATTTGCCTGAGCTCTTATTGCAAATCATTCTCTATACTGAAATTATGATTATACTGTACAAAACAGTACAGTAGAATCACTGAGGGGTTACACATAGAATGCCTAAAAGCTGAGCTCAGCATGCCCAGGTAGGTACAGTAATAGGTTTAAATTGCTTCTGGTAATGGAAATAGAAGCTAATGTAAGATAGGGAGTTTAGAAGGTCTGTAAATGCTTTCTTTCCACTAAGCATACACACAAACATGAGCAGAATATTGCTTATCACGTCAGAGGTGCATTTAAAAGCAGGACACGGACTGCTTGTGGAATCACGTGGACTTCCAGGATCTTGAAGTCAGCTGCCAGTTACAGGTGCAGAATTGCAGCTACAGTGTTCCACGTGTGTTGCACCATGCTTCAAGAAATTATTACCAGTAAAAGAACAGCTGTAGCTTTGCCACTTCCACCTCCCACTCCTGTACACACTCCAGAAACATGGAAAAGGGAGGCACAGGAGGCAACTTTGCCAGAATAGAGCTCTTCTATAGATCTGAATGCTTGTATTTGTAGGATTCCACACTGAAGTACCTCCTTTCAAGCTAGCTCTGCCACTCACGTACACCAAGAATATTTGGCTGAAATCAGCGCAATTAAAGCTGGGGTAAGGGAGAGGAATCAAGGCCACCTTGCTATCTATTAAAATCCAGTGGAATATTCTGAAAGAGGAAATAATATGCAGGGCTTTTGAAGGCTAACATTTACATTTTCTGTATCGGTACAATATCTACTGTTTTAATAACTAAAATGTATTTTTCTGTGGACATTTCTCACTATAATTTCACACAGGTTTGTTTTTGAAACATAAGACTTTTTCACAAACAGTAGCAATTGTAAACTTACTGATTTTAAAGGAATTAAAAAACAAAACAAAAAGAAACCTCTAGGGAGTACATCATTATGAATGTTATGTTCATCCTAGAACAGTGGGAAACTCAGCAGTTTAGTTGAATTGTGCCTTTTGTTTTTAACCTTCAACAGCTTGCAGGTGGTTCATTTATTTTTAACCCACTCCAGCAGCAATCACAGTTTTCTCCACAGCAACAACCTCAGCAGCCTATAACCTGTAGCCCTCAGCAACAGGGAGAACAGGTGTGTGCTAACAGCCCTCAGTCTGGGGTGCATGGATGAAATAGTTTTTCCTGTTCTCCCCATTTTCACAAGTAAATGACCCTTTACCCAACAGATCTGTAGCAGAGAGGGAGGAAAGTCTTCCTCCTAAATCTTCTCAAACAGCAAGGTCTGCAGTGGCTCTGTTGCTATGGCTGGAACTCCTTTATTTGTATCCTGTATAGAAGAGCTGTAACAAAACAACTGGCTGAGCATTGTCTAACTATCATGAAGAGAGCCAGATCATTACATGAGTGCTGTAAAATCAGCTTAGTGTTAATTTTTATCATAACTAGCAGATACATCAGATGAACAGAATAAAAAATGCTGTCATGATTATTACAGAGTTAACTAAAACCTTTTACTTACACTGCAGTGAGGTGACTTACAATCCTCACTGCTGTAATTCAACAGAATTTTCTTTGCACCAGAGGAAGCATCAGTTGGCTTTAAAGCTGTAATCTTAAGACATTTGCTCTACTGCTGCCTGTAACTGGTGTTAAAGTCTTGAAGCATTGAAAAAGTATGAAGTTTTGATTGAGAACTATTCTCAAAATGACAAATTCTGAGTGGTTAGTTTTACCTGCACTTAAAAATCATTACCAACACTGATGCAAGAGTTTGAGAAAATTAGCTGGTCTGCTTTTGTGTTCATCTTCCCAGACATGCAAGACTTTTGCTTACCAAATAGTCTCTACTGGATACTAAAGTTTGTCATAATAATTTCACTTGTGCTACTGTAGACTGTTCATAAATAAGATGCCTGTCTCAAATGTTTTATGGTGTATAGTCTCCTGTGTCACAAGCCTTGTTCTGGAATGTGGGACACTTTAATGGGAAACTTTAAGATTTGTTCACAGCATCCAAATGTCTGCATGTCAGTTACTAGTTAAATTACTGAAAAATATCATGCCAGCTCATACTGTTGGGTTTTATAGTCTAGACATCGAACATCAAGGGCGTTTACAACAAGGCTGGTGTAAGCTTAGTCCTTCTTGTGGCAGAAAGTTCTTATGGAGGAAATCAATCTGTGCACTGGCTAAATTGCCCCAAGGAATTTCTCTCTTACTGTGTATTATAGAGAAAGACCAGGGGGCTGTTACCTAAAATGAGCTATTATGAACACTAGATCCCTTACCTTTCATAAGGACGAGAATGTACGTGCTCACAGTGCTTAGTGGAAACAAAGCCCATGAAGACCAACTATTATCTTGGCTACCAACAGAATATATGCATTCTCAACTCATTCTTAGGGTTTTCCCCATATGATGGTTTTATGACTCTGTAATTCTTAGTCATCATTGAGGTGATGATGTCTTCTTAATGTGCAATCCTGTGGTCTGGTTTACTTAGATCTTAGTGGTATTATATCATATGGTTATGCTAAAGCAGCATCACAGCTCCTGAAGTGCACCAGGCTCTTTATCTGACTGACAAGCCATGCAGTTTGCTTGGATTATGAATATAATGCTTTATTTCCCTATGTTATAAAACAATGCATAATTTTCTAGAAGAGCTCATAATTCAGCACCCTTTGACTTCAGGAGATACTGTCACACTCCACTTACTCCATTTGAGTGATTACTTGAGAACTACTCTGTTCTGAAAATACAATTTTAAAAGCAGGGGTTTTATTTTTTATGAAATTAAGGAGTGTGTGGCACAATATGAACACGGGAAAGTAAAGTGTCAGGCTTTGGACACTTTGATTGATTAGGACCTTTGCACATGGGTGGCTTCAGGGTCCTGAAGACTCTGGGGCTGGAAGTGGGACAGGAAACAGTCATAAGATTACAGCCATAAAGGGTAGCGTCTACTAGACTGCAGGGAAGTTCACAACTACATGGGACTTCTGCAGCGTAACAGGTGCAGTACCATTTCTGCCAAAACAAAGCTGTTTTGGGGCAATCAACATCTGTTCTACTTGTAATGATTGCATTATAGCCTGTATCTACATGCTCTGGACAACACAGCATTAAATGTTTTTAAATGACACTTCAAAAGTTTGCCTTCACACTGGCTTCATTTGCTTATTCATTGATATCAAAGTTTGGTAATAAGGATCAAGTTTTTCATTTTTGCTAGGGGACTGACCAAGGTCCACTAAAGATCAGGCATTACCTGCCCAACAAGCTGTCATAATTAACCTGACTGGAGCAGAGAATTTTATGCAACCTCAAGCCACAGATATATGCTTGCTGAGGCTCCTTTTGTAGTTAAGTGTGTATATCCATAAATTCACACTGAAATGAAGTTTAGTCTTAAAGAAGTCGTATGTTACATGAGAACCAATTTACTGATTATTATCAGCACGTGAATAACAGGAGAAATACTGGACTTCTAACACATGCACTTCTCTGTTTTGTTTGGCAGTTAAGTGCAGTCGATTGTATGACACGAAAATAAGATACACTTAATACAAAAAGAAAATGTTGGGAAATTCCATGCCGGACTTGACCGAGGAAAATTTCTTTAACTCTGTGCTTAACATCCAGTGTGAGAAACCACTCTGTGTCTCCACAAGCACTTCATAATCTAGTTATGTTCTTATTCTGCACTGTTTCCAATTTGACTCCAAAACTAATTCTATTGATCCCCCTTTCCTGTTACACTGTATTCCTATGTCTTCCTTTCCCAACTCTGACAAACTCAAGCTGACGTCTTTGACCTGCCTGCCTTCCTGTTCTCCTTTCTCAGTGTTGTCTCAGCCTGGCTCTGCCGTGCACAGACCTGGGCAAAGCCTTCCTCAGCAGCGACTCCAGCTTTCTTTGGCCTTGCAACAGCAACAAGCCCAGCAGCAGCAAAAGATACAAGTAATCCAGCAACTTCACCCTGATGGAGTTTAAAAAAAACCAAAACGAAACAAAACCAAAAATACAATTCTTGGCTCCAAAATCTGGGCAAAGCCTTCCTCAGCAGCGACTCCAGCTTTCTTTGGCCTTGCAACAGCAACAAGCCCAGCAGCAGCAAAAGATACAAGTAATCCAGCAACTTCACCCTGATGGAGTTTAAAAAAAACCAAAACGAAACAAAACCAAAAATACAATTCTTGGCTCCAAAATCAGATATCTTGCCCTTTTGACTTCTTTAACTCATGTCACTATGGTCTCACAAATTACAAAAAACCATGAATTTTGCAAACTATCATGCAAGATTTATAATCTGTGGTTCTCTCAGCTTGGAGCACTGAATTTATTTTTATTCATTTAAGCCACCCACCTTCCTGATTTGCAAACATTTGAGGGGTGCTTGTGGCACATATCTTAATCAGCTCTGCCAGGTGCCAATAGATTTTAAAATGGCATGAATGTAAGCACCTGCAAGTTCAAATGTGGCACTGCTACAATCAGTACATGGAAGCAGCAGCTTTGCAAAGCATTCTTTCTACCATTCTGTCATCCACATGCTTCATGAAAATGTTTGAATATTTTTTCAGCACACAGTCTCCTCTTTGTAATATACACAGAAAATACATACGATGCATACACTGTGTTAAAAATGTACTCTGTAACCCAAACATTCACCGAAGTTGCTGAGTTACTGCAGTTACTGCAATGGAGAGGAAGGGCAAAGAAATAAAGCTGAGCACATACACACATAAAACACTCAAAAAGCAAAAGGAAAAGAGGCACACTGGCCCTTCCAAAATTATGAGATTTGCCTCCCCCAAAAAAATTGATTTAATGGGGACTTTTTCAGATTAATAAGGAGAAAGATTAAATTAGTGGGTTTGATTACTGGTGGGAAAATTAAGCTTTGACATTACACTAAAAAAAATATGAACTGATTTTGGAAGCCAACCCTACAGAACCTAAAAATTTCATCTACAAAGCAGCTAGGATCTGGTTTCCTTAAGTCACTTAAATTACCAGAATGTTTTATCTTGTACTTTTTACCACTTGACAGCATTGTACATAGAATAAGGGTGAAAACCGTTTTAGAAAAAATTATCTTTGTAAAGGTAGTATTTGTATCTGTTTATTTAGTATAAAAGGTTTGTGAACACTGTAACAAATACAATTTTTACAAATCCATTTTTTAAAAGCCCTCTCCTTTTGTTCACTTGGGCATTATACTTTTTATTACTTTGTCAATCAGCTTCTTTACTTCTTTGTGTCTTGTAATTGCTCTGGTGATACAATCCTGAAGTTTGGCTCCTGTAAGAGGACTTCCACCTAAAAATAAAAGGGAGCAATTTGATTTTCTACTTATACTTCAGTTATGTACTTCTAACTGTGATTTCCAAATAAGAGTATTAATACAGTAATACCCATGACCAACACCTTTCACCTGGGGATCATGCAGCTTTCCCAGCTCTCGCCTCAGGCAAAGATAATGGAAACAAACTAGAGCTATAACAGGAGACATGCTTAAAGTCTGTCCTCTGCTGTATGTAGGTCAAGCTGTGACTTCTCTTTAACTTCAGTCATGCCACCATCTTAAAAACTAATTTCAAGAGCATGTAATTTAATGAGTATTTGAGCAGACACTCCGTTACTATAAAGCACCCAAATCCTACAAAACACAGTAGATACATAGTCTTTTCTTGACCTAAACATTATCATCTCCATAGGTTTCTTTGTAATAAATTTGAAAGTACCTGGTTTATGGACAGAACATAGTCTGCCTTCTTCATCAGTGACAATGGTTACTGTTCCAGTTGCTAAATCTTCTTCTTCAGCAGTTGGATCAACAATGAGTAATGTGCTTGTAAAAGAAAAACGCACACAGACATGTTTGTAAATATCGCTCCGTTAACATCATTGCAAAATACAGGTAACATTAGTTCTTACTGTAGTCTTACAAAATACTTGTAGATGGATTTAGTGCCCAGGCTTACTTGTTTTCTTATCAAAGTGCACCAATTTAGAAAAAATTAAAAAGTCAAAAAATATGGGAGATTCCACATAATCGAGTGTATATATCTCCTGAAAGTACAGCTTTCTGCCTAAAGTTTCCTAGATTTGTGACATCCGTGTATTGCAGGAAAATGCCACTAAACTGCCATTTGAAGGATGCAGTCACTTACTGTGTAGTTACACAAAGAGTGGCACAGGATGTAGGCTACACTAATCTCTACCAGACACATTAACGCAAAACTCACTTCCAATGGTAAATTCACCAAAGTAGTTCTCAATCTCTTACCAGAGAATTCTGACATCACTCAGCCTGGGAATAGTTAAAAAAAATGGGTTTATGGGGTGTTTGACTGTCCTTAAGGCATCCAAAATAAACTGTCATACATCACAAGATGCATATCTTTGAGAGATTAAATACGGTTATTTTTGAACCATTTAAGTTAAAATTAGAGCAAAATCAACGGAAAAAAAAGAGGATCTAAACTATAAGCAACTTTGGTCAACAAGAAAAACCTGAACTTAAAGCTGAACTTTAAAACCTCACCAATATTTCAGATTGCCATTTAATAGCAATTGTAACAAAAACATAAGCAGTCCTTAGCTACCCTGTACAAAAGTGCTGCTTTTTAAAGTCTAACTCCATGCACTGTGACACATCAGCCCGTCGTGTGATGCAGGGACACATGAAGAGTTCAATGCATCACTTATTTTTTATGTTCAAGTCAACATCCCAGGAGCCAGCTGTGAGGCTGCACCAGATTCTGCACCAGCGCTCCTCACCCATGGCCACACTATCCAGCAATCTACAAGTTTTATTTATTCCAGGAGGGCTTCTAAACAGAAGAAAAATGCCTCTGAAAGCCAGAGCACATAAAGCATTTTATTTAGAGGGCTGTGTCAACAGCTGTAGAAAAACTAACAAACCAGAATTAAAACAAACAGGCAAAAAAAGCAACCACACAACATAGGCACACAACCCCTCGATATTTAGTTTTAGGAGCTAAAGGGAGACTTAAGTAGCTTGTTTGATGCAACAGTTGATTTCAGTGAAGGAAACAAAGCCTGGGAGACATGCATGGAAAGCTTTCTCGCTAAGGCAATTTTTTCATCTATGTGTAAGTGAGTGTGACTTGTGTGTGTGTGCAGTATGTTACCCAAACTCTCTCACTTTCAGTCTACATCAAACTTCAGAGCCATCAGAACTGTTATTAAAGCAATTAACACAGGCATTTTCTGCTTTCAAATGGATGCCACAAGAAATTACTGAATTTCTTACAAACAGCAGCAGAAAATATCCTTAACATACTTGGACTAATGAAGAGCCAGTAAACAATTTCAGGTGAGGAGTAAATTATCAGATGTGATTATTTTGAAATCTCATAATTCGATTCTCTTCCTACATGAACAATGACTTAAGAGTGCTGGTCAGACTTCATCTTGGGTAATTTTGTTTTCAGTTACCCAGAGGTTATGTTGTTCCAACTGGACTGTTACTTCTTACTTCCTCTGTTGACTATGTCCTTAGTATAAGGGGTTTGAAAACTAGCATTTTTTATATCAGTTATTTACATAGGCTTCTAAAACATTAATTGCACTGGTTTCATCTCAGGGATACTTCAAAAACCTAAAACACAACTTACGCCTGTACTTTTAAGCATATCTTCTAGGTTGGGAAGCAGTTCTGCTTAAAGTCACCGGAAGAAGCTATGCAGACTGTGTTTTGTTCTGCATATTCATTCACATCACAGAACTACGGGTCAGTTCAACAAGTGAGGCCTGGATTTAAGATGAGTTAAACCGCACTGCCTGAGGCTGCACACTCATCACTACAAGTGCAGAAGCATCACTGGTAGCATTCTCTGTCTTTCACTCAAACTTTTACAGACACAGTTGTTTTCATAAGTACAAAGCAGTTATGAACTTACTCATCAAATATAGCAAATGATGTGGCAACTGGATGCTTTCTGATAGTCAAAGGAGTCTTCTGTTTTAAATTCACTTCTGACAAACCAGTTTCTTCACTTACAATAACCGATGGCAATTGTACTGAAGACATAAAAAATTACATTGGTCTAATATTAAACATTGCTGGGTTTAGCAGGCCTAAAGATGTCCAAGAGTACTGAAATATTTAAGCTGTCCTTTTAACCCACCAAAAATCAATCAGAATAGAGTTTTGGCTATGTTAATTTTTCTCCTCAAGGTAACAGAGGCATTATCTTTACACAGAAGCATTTTCTGTTTCCAAAACGCCATGCAATTAAAACAGTTTGGAGTCATATTTAACAAAAAGTATTTTTTCCCCAAAAAGCCTACTGGACATATAAAAACCAGGAATATAGTCTCTCCAGGTGTTACACACCTGTGGCACCCATACCATCATTTCCACTTTGCGTTTTAGTAATTTAGCACTCAAATGACAGGAAACAAACAGTCCTAACGAACTGTAAACCAGTTACCTATTAATCATGGTTCAAAACTAATGCATTTATCCAAGCAACACTAATCAGAACATGTCTCTTGCTCTAAGGAAGACTTACCATTTTTTAATGCTGCTAACAAAGCAAAGACACTGGCATCCAAAAGGTTTCCATCACAGTCCAGGCATATGATATCACAGTATAACACCCAAGCAAGCTATCAAAAAAAGATTGCACATGTGAGATATCACAGCAGCTAAGCAACTGGTACAATGTGTAAGAAATTTTTGGCCACATTGAATACAGATACTTATTTCTATCATGCCATTTTTACACTTCAGATGTAAACCAAGCTATGAAGACTGAAAAGCAAAACAACAAAACAACCTATAACCCCAAATACATTTTTTTTAACATCTCATTACTGAGATCTTCTTAGTATCCCCCTCTTCACTTTGATATACAACTTACCTTGCCATTTGCAATACACAGATCTTCTTTCACTATCATCTGTGAACTAAAATAAGATGAGAGAATAAGCCAGGAAACAGAAAACAGTCTTGCAGAGTTGTCTGCGTTTTAAATGCACTAAGATGGTTCTTACTTTTCAATCACATCTGCAATGAACTGGCTCGCTGCTTGAGCCTCTTCACCAGGTGGTCCAGAGCGAAACCTCTCTGAACAGAGGGATGGGAGTTCTACATTTGGTACTAGGTATCAAAAAAGCAGGCAATGGGATATCCGAAACAGATATAAGTCAACAGTCACTCTTAGTACCATTTTATGTACTTCAAATGCAAGGCAAGACCAAAAGTTTTTCAATCAAGCTGCCCTACTCCCTTCAAAACTGAAGTTACACATGAGTTGGTATTAAAGAACTTGTAGTACTCTGTATTCAGAAACTAGATATTTCATGGTAAAACACCTAACTAAAATAATCCTAAACTAACTAACCTAAAATAATCCTAACTACCATTTTCTGTTTATAATCCTGCTATGGCTATCAAGACCCCATACAAACTCTTCTTTAAGTGTTAGGCACTTTTCGGTAGATCAAAAAACAGCAGTATTTTCATCCCACTGCCTGACTTGACTGGTATGCTATCTGTTTTTCATCAGCCATTAAAAACTGAGGCTTTAGACTTGAAGCAAAAATATGCATAAACATTCGTGAAAAAACTCCAAGCTCACTGAAAACAACATACTTTGGACATGCCTTGCAAAAGAGGGATTTGATCTAACCTCTCAGTTCCACAAAACTATTTTATTTCCAAAGAAACTCCAAACAGGAGCGGGGAGGTACCCCCAGGACTTTTACAGTTTTCTGAGAAATAAACAGGGTTTATTTCAGAGTTTTTATGAGTTACATTTTTCATCTACTGGGACTTCAAAACAGAAGTTAACATGCCTTTGCACAACCTTGCATGCCACGATCTTTTATAGATTAACTACCTTCCCCATCTTAATATATACACTTGCCCCTGCTGCAGGTCTGTTTCTAGCCTGGCCTTGAATCAGCAACAAAAAACAAGTTTTACATGGAAAACTCACAAGCAGAGGGCATTCTAAAATTTCTGAAGTATCACTGCCTAGATGTCAATTTGGAAATACTATTTTACCAAATCCATTCTTTTAAGAACTTTCCAACACAATCTGTCATTACAGCCTCTTAGTTGAAGCAATACAAGACCCGAGCAAGATCCACACTAAAACACTCACCAATATACCCCTTATTAGAAGAATCTGCTGCAGGTGCAGCAAGTTCCTGGAGAAACAAAAAAGACAAGGTACAAACAGTCATTTTCCTGCCAGTTATCATTCCAATGAGACTTACAAAAGCCATTTTTAATCAGTCCTTGTCTGTAAATTTCCCATGGAAAAACTCAGTACAGGGGCATGCAGTGATTTGGCTCATAGTTCATGGTAGGTCAGCAGTAAAGTTGAGGCTACAAGGCACTTGATAGTCCAGTCAGCTAATCCCCAGTGCACTTATAGATAAATATTCAGTAACTTTTCAATTATATAGCTTTTATCTAGAAATAACAAGGAGTTTATATTTGTATACATCTTTGCCCATACATGATAGGCATCACAAAAATACATGTTCTCAGACTATACAAGCAGGATTAGGTAATTAAACTCTATATTAACTTTCACATCTGTCACAAGACTGTAATTGTGTCTGACTGGCACATTATTGTAACTCTGTGGACGATTCATTCTAAACACCAATGCACAAATTCAGATAACAGATAAATTAAAATAAAAACCAACCATACCGCTTTCACTCCACAAATCACTGTGGTATTTCCTAACTTCACCAGGGCAGAACCATCTGCAGTTGTAATTGAACCTAAAGAGAAAAAATACTGTTCAATAAAATCTATTTTTCATTCAAAGAGCATTATTAACATCCACCCTCACTAAGTGTTAACTTTCCATCATTTTATACTAAACAGAGGCTAAGCAACATCTCAAATCCAGAGTGGGACAGAATCTCTGTATTAAACAATCACAGAGAATGACTGAGGCTGGGACAGCTGGATCTCACCTGGTTCAACATCCCTACTTAAGGAGGGCCACCTAGAGCTGGTTGCCCACAACTGTACCCAGATGGCTTTTGATTATCTCCAAGGAAGAAGACTCCACAACTTCTCTGGCCAACCTGTGCCAGGGCTCCATCACTCTCACAGTAAAAAAGTGTTTCATCATGTTCAGAGGGAACATCTTGTGTTTCAGCTTGTGCCCATTGACTCATGTTCTGTCACTGGGCACTAATTAATAGAACCTGGCTTTGTCTTTCCCACACTCTCCCTTCAGGTATTTATATATATTGCCTGGCATTGGACACAACACTCCAGGCGTAGCCTTACCACTGCTGAGCAGAAAGCAGGATCACCTTGACTGCTGGCAATGCTGTGCCTAATGCAGCCCAGGATATAACATTGGCTTCTTTGCAGCAAGGGCACATTGCTGGCTCATTTTGCCTCTGCTCAAGGCAGTTCCCCACCAAGCTCAGAACACAGCAGAAGCCAGCACTCAGTGTCCCTCCCAAGATGCTCAGGCATCAATTTTGTGCTGGTCAGTGTATGCCTTGACGCTGCCTTCGGCATCTATAACATGCTGCTGACCTTAGACAGAGACAAGATTCCACAACCACCTACTCTGTGCTGCATATACCTGGACAGGAGCAGATCCGAGTAATTACACTCTGCACATCAGCCCAGGATCAAGACTAAAAACAATGTTACAGTATATTACTGTACCATGCATTCTCTTTTATGGTTACAGAAATGGTAAATAAAAATCCTTTCTCTTCCTTGTTCCAAAGAAAGAACCAAGAAAAACTATTAGCAAGCCATTAAGGTCACTATTATAACCTGATATTAATAATATCTCCCTGCTATTATTATTATTATTATTCCAAATAAGCACTTGCCTATGTTGACAGTGGTTGCTCGGAATTCACCTAACTCCCTTCCATCAGGTCGACAGTTCTCTTTCTAAACAAAAATTATAAAGTTCAAATTAGGACACATATTTTATTAAATAATACAGTAATATTTATGCTATAGGAGAAGATATAAAATAATATTCTCTTCTTTTTAGCCTTAAAAATGCTAGGGAAAACTTGGTCACGTTCTAGCTGGTTTTTCATCAATTGATATGTAGTTTGTGGTTATCGGCATGCAAAAAAATCCCTGTTTTTTAAAATTTATTATAATTTATTTAGAACATATAACAATAGATTTATTGTTTCAAAGGTAAGTACTACAGGCTAGATTCAGAATATCATCCAAGCATGAATATTTGTTGGTAACTTAAAGTGAGACTTTCCACCTGTCTGCGTTGTTCAGGTTTCGTAGGCAATTCCCCTCCTCCATCCCCACCTAGTGGGAGTGAACTAAAGCAAAACAACTGAACTGAAGAGAGTGAATTAAAGCAAAACAACTCCCCCAAAAATGTAACATTCAAATATCACCAGGCAGAAGCTGCACAGTACATGATCCTTAAATTAGAAATGGAACAATATTCCATCATATTAGATCTGAAGAACCGCAAGAAAGAAAAAATTCATTATAGGCAATTTATACAGGCATCTCATGTTTTACTCACCAAAAATCTTCTGTAATATTCCAGTGGTTCCACAGTTCTAAAACAAATAGAAAGAGAAGTTCACATGCAAGCTCTTGAGTGGGCAAGAGAGAGCAAAAAAAAAAGATAAGCAAGCACTAACCCACAACAACAAACAATTTGAGAATCAAGATGCCTAGCAAAGGTGCTTAGCAACATGGTTACAGAAAGATGAGGAAACTCTGAACTGATCTAAGATGTTTTCCTACACTCAGCTTCAAAATGACTCCTCCTTACAAGGAACCTGCTTGTACATATGCCTAACAAAAACTACTAGCTTTCACCTCAATAATTTTAGTTATAAATCAATAGAAGTGTTTACTGACAGAAGGGTGTAGAATGGCTTTCAAGAAATGCAGGATGCATAATTTTATAACCGTGTATGAAATATCTGTTAGTTCAAGGACCGCAGTCAGATGTACAAAATGGTATAAAACAATTTTAAATGCTACAGTTTTTCTTAGAATTTTTGAGAAAATATAAAATTACAAAATATGCTTTGTGCAGTGCTTCAGGTGAGAAATAATTAACGCTCATTATTAATTGCATACTACCAGCAGTGTTCGTATTATTAGTATTTTAAGCAGGGATCATTAATGCAAAAAAAACACCCCACTTTTTTTTTATAAAAGTGTTCTTAAGTTTTGTTAATATAGTGCTTCTGGAGGAAAAACCAAAAAAAGATAAATGGAAAGAGTAAGTTTTCCAAATTCAAACTAACATACAGAGATGGTACAAACATAATGGCAAGCATAAATTAGCTCCTGTTGGCTCCACTTATGTTAGTTCTGTACTACTGGTTTTCTAAAACCCAACACAAGGCCTGTTCTCTTCCAATTCACGTAAAAGCACTTGCCAAACATTGTTTTGTGCATTTAAGACAAAAATACAGAAGCAAGAACATTAGAACAGGCTGCCCAGAGAAGCTGTGGATGCTCCATCCCTGGAAGTGTTCCAGGCCAGGGTGGATGGGGCTCTGAGCAACCTGGTCTAGTGGAAGGTGCTCCTGCCCACGGCAGGGGGGTTGGAATCAGATGATATTCGAAGATTCCCTCTGACCCAAACCACTTCACTATTCTAAAACGAGTAGTTATAAATGGGAAGCCACTGATTTCCCTACAGCTTTAACCTCCTTGTAATGCTATCAGCTGTGTCGGGGAAGGTTTAGGGTGGATATTAGAGAAAGGTTCTTCACCCAGAGAGTGGTTGGGTGCTGGAAGAAGTTCCCTGGGAAGTGGTCACACTAACAGAGTCCAAGCAGCTTTGGACAACGCTCTCAGGCACTTCGTGTGTCTCTTGGGTGTCCTGCGCAGGGCCAGGACTTGGACTCAGTGATCCCTGTGGATCCAACGCAGGATACTCTGCGATTCTGTAACACCAGGTAGCTCCGGGCCACACCGAGCTCCGCGCTTTGCCGGGCCTTTTCCCGGCTGGACACCCCCTGTTCGCTCAGCACCCCCTGGCACACGTCGGGGCCCCGCA
>VYXB01007294.1:0-93336 GCA_013397135.1 Pachyramphus minor | reverse complement strand
AAGGTTACATAAAATGCTCTGTTACATAAAATGTTCCCTGCACTTCTCTTGCAGTTGTCTGAGCACGAATACCATGTCTGTGGTACTCCTATTGGCTCTGAAACCGCATTGGCTCTCAGGCAGAAGTTCTCCTGCTATGGCCGGTATTAACCTGTTCAGAAGAATTCTTGCAAGGATTTTGCCAGCAATGGAGAGCAGAGTAATGCCTCGGTAGTTTGAACAATCTGATTTATCTCCTTTCTTCTTGTACAAGGTGATGATGACTGCGTCACGGAGGTCTGATGGTAGTTCGCCTCATTCCCAACAACTCACTACAAACTCATGGAGCTTAGCATGGAGTACTTGGCTGCCATGCTTCCAGATTTCAGGTGGAATTCCGTCAACCCCATCTGCCTTGCCAGTTTTCACCTGCTGTATGAGTAACTCCACTAACTGCAGTAGAATTGCAAAAAAGATGAATCCTACCTTGTGTGACTTAATTGCAGCATATTTTATGCTTATGATATGCACCTATATCTTTGTCAGCAAGACTGCTAGCAACCTGATTTGCAGCTGTGCTTTTTAGACTTTTACTGTCCTACCCTCCTGAAACCACAAGCTATAAGTAGGAGGGAATTCAATTATCCATAAATTAGAAAGACACATTTTTGCTATTCCTAATAAAACCTGCATCATCTAAGGTATATAAAAAGGTTTTTTACCATATCCACCCAATTTGGATTTATCTATGCTTTGCAGAGAAAGAAGACAGAGATTCTCTATCAACCTGCACCTCATGGAGTCATTCATCACCCCCATATCTCCATTGGCGACTCAGAACTCAAAACAGTCCAGCAATTTAATTACCTGGGAAGCATCATCTCCTCAGATGGTAAGATCGACAAAGAGTTAGACAACAGGCTGGTAAAGGCGTACGGTGCTTTTGGTAGACTCCATAAAAGAGTTTGGTNTCTTGAACAGGCTGCAGTCACAAGTATCGAGGCCATGCTGCTGAGAACAGAGCTGCGTTGGGCAGGGCACGTCTCCAGGATGAAGGACCACCGCCTCCCTAAGATCGTGCTCTACGGTGAACTTGCCACCGGCTGTCGCAAGAGAGGAGCCCCGAAAAGGAGATACAAGGACTTCCTGAAACAACATCTCAGCCTTGGCCATATTGACCATCATCATTGGTCTGCTCTGGCCTCCAATCGGGAGGCCTGGAGACAAACCATCTATAACACTGCTGCCTCCTTTGAGAACTCGTGTAAGATCACTCTCGAGGAGAAAAGACAACTCAGAAAGAATCACATCCAGTCTTTGCCGCCTCGGGAATCTTTCTCTTATGCCTTCTGCAACCGGACTTGTCTGTTGCACACTGGCCTTTTCAGCCATCAGCGAGCCTGCAGCAAGTGCGGGTAGAGCCCTTCGAAATCTTCGTTCGCGAAGCCAAGCCATGATGCAGAGTAAGAGAAAATATTAATAAGGGCTACAAAAAAGATGCATAAGCAGTGATTCTCATTTCCCCCAACTCAGACCCTACCAGACTTACACTCCCTCAGAATAGAATTGACATGAGCAATGATAATATTTAGTTTTGTTTAGGTTAGAAAAAATATGAACAGGAATTTGGTCAGTATCTACAATGCTTAGTGACTGCAAAATTAGAGCCTCAAAGAGAAAAAAAGGAAATCGAAAACTAAAACCAACACATGTTTGGGTTCAGCTATTTAAGTTTTGCAGCAAAAGGGAGGAGATTTAGTAGGCCTGGACTTACACAGATAGCTTTACGGTCTCAAGGTAAGGCTTCAGCATCCTCACCATACCTCAGACTTCAGCAATAGTGAGATCTGTGGATATTGCCCCTGCATAGCTGAAAATTAGTACAAGAGCAGCACTGCATCTAGCAGAGAAGTGGGTGGAGATGGATGCACTGGCAGTACAGGAAATAGCCCTTGACCTCAAAACCCCTTCATGGCTTCCCCATCCATTCAGTGCCTGAAGCTGTTTGAATCTGTGGGGGGGGAAAATTGTCCGACTCACTCAAAAAAACTCAGCTAGCTCGATGTTTTCTTCACATATTGAAGAGAAGCCTTGGGCAGAGGGAAACATCTAAATGTAAATCTCTGATGGCTCAGAGAGTAAAATTAATTCTGGGAGGAAGTGATGTACAGGAGGAGGTGAAGAAGGATTATAGACTACTTTCCTAGCTCTGCTGTCAACAGCTTTATCATTGGGGCCAGGTAGTGCCACAGAGGGGCATGGTCACCTTTACTTACAGATGTTCAACAAGCCAAAAGGAAGATCAGAGACCTCAGGAAAAGGATGCATCACAGTGGTACTTTTGTGGGGTTTTCCCTTTCACATTTGTGTTCTTTTTGTTACTTCTTGGATTATCAGACATTTTCATTTGGGAAGCTCCATTCCGACAGCTTCATCTGAGCAGCTTGCTGTACTCAGAGCTGAATTGTTTTTATCAGATAGGCAAAGGGAATCAAATTTTCAGTTCATATTAGTCAGTATGGCATTATGTGTTTCAGGGGTACTAAACTCACTTTTATAAGCTGTCCCTCTTTTCCTCAGGGACCCAAGCCATAATTCAATAATCCTGGCTAACCACATCACAGTAACAGCCTTTTCTTTGTTATTACTGTGTAAAATTACTATTGAGGGAAAAAATGCAAAGGACCTCTAAAACTCTCCAAAGATGTAAAAGAATAATGAATTGCATTCACTGTTTATATCTCTTAACAAACCTAGAACTTCATTCTCCTTCTGAAAAAGTCTTGAAAGAGAACAAAATAGGATTCACCACTGTTACCACTGCAACTTATTTTCAGTCATTTCAGCATGTGCAGCATATTTAACATTTTTAGGACTTTATCCCAAAGTGCTACTAATCTCAATGGAAAATTGGATTAGAAAGCTTTGAGTTACTCTAGAAAGTTGTCATATACTATAGATGTGTATAGAGATGTAAAAGACACTTAAAGAAAGAATCATATTTTTTACTACATCCTCTGAATATGAAATGAGGTGTCTATTCAATTTTGTTATAGCTGTTCATTAGATAGGAACAGAACCATAAAAACCTACATTTTGACTATCAACCTGTATAAATATATGGATCCATACATACACACCTGCACATGTGCATGTACAACATGCAGACACACAGTTCTGCAAATTTACCTACACCCTCTTGCATATATACACAACATAAGGAATAAGTGCAAATTTTTTTATTAATTCCCTGCAGTACTGATATACTAACCAAGGTGGCTCAGCCTCACCATTATGGGCCAGACACCAGTTTTGAACCCCTCCCCTTTCAAAAGGTTTGAATACAGACCAGTGGAAGATATATGGGTGTTAATACCTTTTCCTGGCATTACTACTCCTTTCTTTATGCAAAGGTATGGTCACTACTCCAAGTGCCTTTGGAAGGACGAAGTACAGTGTTCTGCTGCTAAGGAAATGGTGAAGGACAAATCACTCTCCTTCAGGGTCATAGAAGAAAAGGCAGCAAATTGGATGGCATTAGCTGGAAAGCTGCATAGTGTAACTAACCAAAACCATACCAAGTTATTAAGTTCAGTGCATGATGACAGGGAGAGATTCTTTGTAAGAGATCACCTTACATTTTTGAGATTTACACTTTTTTTACTTAGTTTCCTCATAAAATTAAACAAAACATAAAGAAAACCTTTCTATTTTTTCCCTTCATCTCTGTAACTGTTTTGTGCATCAAAGAGATTTAGCAAAAAAACAAAACTAAAATAATTCCTTTGAAAGGACAACCAAGCGAAAGCCTTTTAGACTGTAGCAGTATTCTAAAAAGATACAGTTAAGTGCAGAAAAAGATGAAAACACAAGTTTAGATTCACATGCAAAATGCTCATTAGAGCTCTACTTTGAAACCCCTTTGAAAGGACCCTCTTTCTGCGACAATGAAAAGCGAGCCTACTTAAGCTAACTTCTAAAAACTAATTCTATGAAAATCATAGAATCACTGAATCTTGAAAGATTTTCTGGTTCCAGCTGCCATGGACAGTGACACCTTTCACTAAACCAGGTTACTCAGAGCCCCATGCAACCTGGCCTTGAACACTTCAACAGATGAGGCATCCACAGCTTCTCTGGGCAACTCGTGCCAGTATCTCACTCTAATCATAAAGGATTTCCTCCTTATGTAACATCTAAATGCACTCTTTCAGATTAAATCCCTTTTGTCCCTTTGTCCTACAGATGCTGATAAAGATGCTTTATAAGCCCGCTTTTTCATATTAAAAGACTGCAATGAGATAGCCCTGCAACCTTCACTTCTCCAGGCTGAACAGTCTCAGTCATTTTTCTTACTCTCTTCTGGACCCACATTATCAGGTTCAGGTCTCTCTTATGATGGGTACCCCAGGTCTCTCTTGTGCTGGGAGCCCCAGAGCTGAATGCAGAGTTTACTCACACCATCTGCAACTTTCATTAATGACAAACAAAAATTTCCCTTATCATACTGGGGTTTTTTTTTTCAGTAAAACAGAAAAGATTTACCAGGATGGTTTCTATGTGTATCCTAATCTATTTTAGTAACTATGTTGGATGTGGGCCACAATATGTGAGAGATTATTGAAGCCACCTTATCAGATAAGCTTCGTAATCAAATCCTAAGTGTAATGAAGTGACATGGAAACTACCACCAGCTCAATTACATTGCAGTGTGCTTATACTGCTAATACACTTGTGAAAATTGTCTAGCCCATTAGAAAATTTCATTGAACCCTGTCAATTACTACAAACACATTTTACCATTTTTTTACCCAGGTTTTGAACCCAGGTTTTAAAACTGAAACAATTGTTCTCATAACCTTTTAATGGTTATTCTGCAAATGGTAACTTTATCAACTTATATTAGTTCTTGCACATCTGCTAGTTCCAGCATAAAAAGCCTTGAAAATGAGCTAACTGTAATATTCCAGACTTTGATTTAGCAGAGTAATGGAGACATACTTATTACAGTAAGGGTTAACGTAGACTGAACAAGAAGAGCTTCTGCAGAGTGGCAGAAAATAGGAAAGGAAATCAAATCTGGCTACAGTACAGGAGATGCCACGCAAAAATTACTTGACAAGCTCTGATTGAGGAAAGCGTTCTATCTCCAGATGAGCATACATAAGCCTGGAATTTAGTAATGTGTTTGTGAAGTCATCACAAGTTACCTACCATCATGGGAGCCATATAATTCATAAACAGATGTAGAAATATTCAGGATAGCTATAAAAGGACAACATTTTGTTTCAAATGCTTTCCCCCTGGCAATTACATATGCTGACCTGCAATAACCTACTGGTTTCTTGGCGTAACTTTTCTATGCATTCCTACTCTCACAACAAATTCTTTCCTTGCTCCATATGGAACATAATTTTGCAAAATTAGAATGTTAAATGCTTTTAGTCCTGGAGAATGAGACACATATGAGACAGTCATATATGTTAATTTACTTAGAAATGAAAAAGGATTTTAGCAAGAGTATTTTACACAATCATCATGACCGACATGCATGATTGTCTCCTTCCTAGCTTTTATTAAGTATCCCTTTAGATTCTGTCTTTTTATGAAGAGATATATCCCAGAAGTACCAAGCCTAAAACAAATACATTATGAACTACTGAAAAATTGAGCTCTAAATTTCAGGAAATGCTTAGTTTTCCAGATTCCAGAAATATTTTTCTCTATGCTAACTGCATAGTCAAAATAACCTGTTTCAGTACAAGTGCCCACAATTCAAGCATCTGAAGCTGATTGGAATAATCCAGTACAGTCATATACAAAGATGCAAACCTCAGATTTGCAGCATACAAACTCAGGAAGAATTTGGTAATTTACCACAAACATACAAATTATGACAAGAATTCTGACAAGGAATTAGCATACCAAGCACAATATCCTCTTACATAAAACATACAGTATAATAGGCAAGATCTAATCTCTGTGGTATTTGCCCATTTATGTGTTCCTACAATACTTTCAGCATGTGACATTAATTTTCTCCCTGGAAAACTGTCCCCCAACACTAATATCAGCTTCACACCATTCACACATCCTTAGTTCCCGACCCTATAGAGTCACAGGCCTGTTCATTAAGACCACTTTAATTTAAAAAAGTTTACTTCCTTAGGTCTCTCTAAGAGACCTCTCCAGCTGGCTGTTTAGAACTGGATTCAAGCTTATGTTGATGATCTGCCTGAGTGCAATCCTGTGTCTCTGCTGACTCTGAAAGGGAACTGGAGAGACAAGTCTCCTTAAAATTAGCCTTTATAAATATCCCCCATGCAAATGCACACTAATTTCCAAAAGAAGGGTTACATGGTGTATATTTATACCTACGTTTTCCGGCACTAACTTTCCCATCTAAGCCAACCCACAAAACTTTGTTCATTTTTATTTTAAAAATACATCGTAATTATCTTAATAAAAATTAAAATTATTTGATAGATGCAATAGAAGCAATTTCTTAGAGTGATTGCTAGTTCAATGCTCAGCAAAGAACTGACTGTTCTTGACACAGTTAAAAAACACACAAAATGATTAAAATATTGCTCACTGACTCTATGTCTAATGCTCTCAGAAACAATGTTTTTTAGTTCAGTATCTTTGAGCCTGAAGAGGGACAAAAGGTCACTTCAGTATCACTGAAATATGTTAAGTAGAAATTGTTAAATGCTAAGAAGGCAATCAGGGAAGGATACCAAATTAAAATGGAAAAAAAATAAAAATAGACTCAGCCTACAAATACTAACAAAACCTGGAGGTATACATAACTGTAAATGGAAAGAACAAGGAAGTGGTGTGTGTCAGTCCACCTAATAGATGAGATGCCAAAAGTGGCACAATGTAAAATCTTTCATTCAGAATATCAATATCCTCTTCTAGCAATATCCTTTGAAAAATACCTGAAATTCACTTATCCTTGTCCACTCATAAATAAAAAGTCTTAGAAGTTCAAGATGCAGTAACATGGAAGTTGAAAGGGAAATAACTGAATCTGTAAACACAAATAATTAATTCTCCATGTAGATGAGATGCAGGATGTACGTAAGAAGAATCTAACACAGAAAACAGCAATAAAGTAAAATAAAAATATGTCTAAAAATCAAACCTGTTTCATTACAACACAGAATGCTGAATAAATGCCTCCTCTTTTGTATTAAGATGATTTATTACAACTAAAATATTTTGGGCATGTTTAAACTGTATCACAACATAGTAGAACTTTGACCATGACAGTTCCCAAGCAGGGGCAGCTCATGTGCAGCTCTACATGATGTTACTTGGGTAACTGCAGCCCCTCCCTTGTTCACAGTAAATCCATGCCATGGTTAAAGCATGAAGAAAAGATGCAATGAAATATGCAGTGCATTAAATTAACAAGGCACCCAGCCTAAGTGTCCCTGGGAACATAAAACCAGTATAATGCAAGCGATTATATCTGATTAAAATGTGTCACTTTTACAAGCTAAAGAGTGACAAACTGAAAGCGAGTTATAATATCAAAGGTTGATTGCAAGGCATCTGAAGACCTCATGCAAAAAGTTGTTTGAAGGATTTATTGATCATATGTAATGCAGAATGACTATTGGCAGGGCAATAGAATCTTCACCAACTGTGTATGTTAAGGAAGGTAGCTTGCTATTGTTATGTACAGTCCCACAGTCTCAAGGGAACCCTTGCATGGGCAGACTTATCTAAAATGCTTGTATCAGGGTGCCTAAAGATTGTGACATTACAAGACTTCAATAACCAGATATACAAATGAACCCCGAGGCATTCATAACAGTACCTCCCCATGTGGATTCTCTGATGTCTGACTAGGATGAAGTTGCACTCCTGCAAGGATACTAATATTGACATTCATTTTTGTTGAGCTTTATATTTTTGAGACTCACAGTCCTTTCTTCAAAGTGACTGAAGTTGGCCCTGGGACTCAGAAGTTATTGAGGAGACCACAAAATCCTGTATAAAATATGATTATCTAAGATTATTTCTTTAAGAAACCAAACTTTGCTATTGTGAAAACAGAAATCATACCATCATTTGCAGGGACCATCTGGACAATGCTGTTAGTCGAATGGTTTAGTTTTAGGTAATACTGCAAGGAGCAGGGATTTTGACTTGACCCTTATGGGTCCCTTCCAACTCAAGATATTCTACAATTCTGTGATTTTAAGTACTGTGTTCTGGCCATCTCTTCTCTAGCACAGTTCAAAGGCTCAGTGATTTACAAAGTAAAATATACTATGCAAGATAAGTGTTTAAAAGCCATTGTCTCTAGAGGTGAATAAAAGTGAAAGGACATGATAAATGTACAAATCTGTTCTAGTAGGGAGTAAGATCAGGAGGTTTTTTTTCCCCTCTGTACTAACAGAATGCACAAGGATGTTTTCAAAGGAATTGAATGACAAGATATTGAAACGTAAGGTTTGCCTTCAAAACTCCCTTTCATGAGCTGTAACTATATTTGAAGCTATTGTGATTTTAAAAAAAATGCAGCATTTCAAAGACAGCAAAACAATACACCAGAAAAAAAAATCCAAACAGAAAGACAGCATATAGAAAGAGAGAAATCACTAATGATAAAATGCATAAACCAATTTCTAAATGTCAGAAGGACAAAGTTTAGCAGAACTATACTGTCAAAAAGCAAAGACTAACTATTCCTACAACATGTCAATGTGCCAAGACTCTTAATGAAGCTCCCAGCCAGTATATGCTGCCTTACACTTATTATACTTCCCACAGTGGTGACAGGGATTCTTTTTAAGTATTACATTTTTAAGACAGGGCAGTTGTTTTAACAAGGGTTGTCAGAAACTGCCCCTTCCAGTTGACATTGCTTCCCAAGAAACAGTAGCACAGAGTCTGCACACTGACAGATTGCATTTTATTAATCACAGCTAGCATATCTATCACTGTTACACTTCTAAGTCCCTACAGTTTCCTCCTTAATTATTCTGAATACTAAAACACAGCACAGTTATAAAAATCAGCTCAGTTCTCTGTTTTGACCTAATAATAAATATCTAGAAGCTGCTTTAACCAGGAGATCAGAACCCTTCTGAAATTATACTTCTCAGCACATTTCTCTGACTGCAGGAGACACAATTACAAGTCTCCCTTAATCACATCACAAGGCACTAAGGAAAGCTTGTATGTTCTGTCCTTAATCACACCTCAATACAACACAATCTGAGCCAGAAGTACCACTAAATAACAAATCTTCCTCACATAACTGAAAGAAACTACGGGATCTATTTTAAAATTTGGAAAAAGAATCCTTGGAGGCTGAACAGAAAATCCAAGGCGTTTTAGCTCCTCTGTTAACTCTGAACTGCTTCTTCCTTGACCAACAACTGACCTCACACCAAAAGCTGGCATCTGCCTGGTACCCTGCCTTCAGGTGTCAGTGACACCTCCAGTTGGCAGCACATGGCCACTGCTAAGGAAGCAAGCATGGTAGGGTACCGTGTTCCTGGCTTCAGTGCCATGCTGCACATGTCATAGGCTTATGCATTTCTGTGTGCACATATGAGATCTAGTGTTGTGTCACAGTACTTCCACGTTATTACATTGCCATGTGTTTCATGTCTATGAAGACTCCACGAATGACACCATTATAAGTTTAAAAGAGCTTGTTAGATGTCTGGTTGACATTTAAAGGATGAAATTCATTTATGAAATTAAAATGAAATTAAAGTAAGGAGACTGAACTTCTCAAGCCATTTAAGCTCTTACCAATGACTATCCACATGGAAGTCCATTTTACTTCTAAGGTATCCATCTATGAAGCACTCTGGGCTGGGACCTGTGCTCTCTATGAGACACTACCCATAGTTCCAGTAATTAATTGATTACACAAAGGCTTATGAGCGTGTTACAAATTCACACAAAAACCCCAATACTTCCATTGCATCTCTACTCAGCATCTAAGTTAATCTTCTGCTTTCCTTGGGAAAAGGGAACACAGTTTCTTTCTGTTATGACTTGAACATCTAGTGCAAATCAGGACACAGCACTCGATCAAATAATAATCCATTTAACTAAGAATAGGTCTTTCTCAACCCTGGCATCTTATGAAGTAGATTTCTTTCTCCTTGGGATATTGGGAGCCATTTATCCAGAGGAAGATATAGATGTAAAATGTCCATGTGCTTTAGATCTCTCCTGTGGCAGATTGCATCAAAGAGAAGTGAGTTTGGACTGAAAAAATGTGGATGCTGTTTATGTTGAGGGCCCAAAGAAATATGTTCTCTAGGCTGCTGCACAGAGTCTGAAGACAAAATAGTTAGATAGTGGAGGAGCACAATTTATGTGGAAGTGATACTTATCAGCAATGAAGACTCTACAGACTTGGCTGGCAAACAAGACAGATTTGATGAAATTCTGCTCTTTTCAAGGGGAAAACATATTTTCAGCGTCTTGTTAAATGTAATTTGAAACAAGATGTGTGACTTTCTGGCACATCTATTCCTCTCATTTTTTGTCAAATGGTTCTTGTCAAATTAGGTTGCTTGGAGTTATAGGTAAGGAACATTTCTCTCATTTTCTCTTCCTTGGGGAATTTAGCACAATGTAAGTGCAGCAACCAAAACATAAGCATCAGTTATGATTTTGCCTACAATAGCTTTTTAAAAGTTACTGTCATTTCTGTGGCAAGGAGTGCTCTCTATGAAGAACAAATTTTACTGTCTAGCTTCCTACTATCACAGAAAGTAGTTTTATGCCAAACTGCCGATATTCATATTTTCCATTATTCTGGGCTTTTATCCAAGAAAAATAGAAATGTAAATATTGAAATATTTTCTCTATTTTGGTACAAAAAAAATTAATAAGGAACATTGGTGGACTGCATGGAGGGGAAAGAAAATTATATTTAAAAATAGCACTTTTCTTTCCTAAAAAATTTAAATAGACTGTTTTCTTTCTAGAACATTAATAAAAACTGGAAGCTTTAGAAATTCATGACACACAGGGCTAAATCAGTCTATTACAGATTTCTAACATATGCACCTCATGCATCATTTTTCAGAAGGAAATACAAATTACACTGAAATAAGACTTTGTACTTACTGTAGCTAATTCATCAAATTTTCCAAAAAGTTCATTCAGCAGCTTCACCAGCTCTTGTGCAGTACACTGTGATGCCAAACTAGTAAACCCCACAATATCTGCAAACAAAATGCTGTAAAGAAGGAAAAAGACACAGAAAAATCAGTACAGAAGACATCTTCACATTCTTATTATACTCTTCTATAGCACGAATGTGACCTAAGCACAAACTCCAATAACCCCTGAAATTCTACCAATACAGTACTAGTTGGAACAAAAATGGCAAAGATTCAGACAAATAGGCATTAATTTGGTCCTGTCAACTGTTGCTGAGAGCCCTCAGGCGCTTTCAATGCCTACATATCCATCTGGTGTAGATACTGCAAAGCACTTCATTCGTAGGCTCCCCAGTGAGCACTCCAGGAGCACACAGAACAGTTTCTCCTCTTTGCAGCTGGGATCTCCTCAGCTCTGCTGGTTTCAAAGACAGTTTTTCATGCCTAGAGTTCCACAGCCAAACAGATAAACCTTGCATGAGGTTTACTAAGTATTGAAAGACAGGACTTAATAATGTGTGCAGTAGCTCCATGACGTGGTCCTACAGTAGCTCCCTGTGAGGAGCCAGTGTCAAGCCAGTATTGTCTGTACTGTGCTGACTGGCTCAGGTAAATGTCCAGCTGTCCAGCAAGGTTTTAATGTCCAACAGCTTAATCTGCTTTAACAATCCCTACCCATCAGTGTTGATCAAGGGAGATAGCTGAAAGAAGCATGGGTACCAGTGTGATTGAGAGAATAAAAATTCTTGTGTAAATCCAGAAACTTTAGAGAGTTTGGTGCCGTGATTCTTTCAATTCTTTAGATTCCTCCTTCTGTTGCAGAGGTACAATGCCAGCTGCAGGAACACACTGCATTTATCTCCAACACCTAGACTAGAAATGTCAAACGATTTACGTAAATGTTAATAAACAGTCCCATGATGCATGACCATGGTATACACTTGACATAGTGTAAAACTTAGCTTACAAACCATAAGTTGAATTAAGCATTATGTACTCCCCTTCACCTCAGCAAACTTTCACTCTTTAAATAAAACAGCAATATTAGAAAAGCAGGCCTAATAAGTCTACTGCTTTCCATTCTCCATAAACAAGTCTCAGCTCCCCTAGAAAGTTACAAAAAGGGCACTTCTGACTCAGACCCTGCTTCTATAATTTCATTTAACCCAGCTGTTAAAATCTCTTGTCCACCACAGCACATTATATAGCACATCACAGCACAAAACCAACTCATCCAAAGTTCAATGGTTTTGGTCTACAAACAAAGCCTCTATATTGTCATGTTAATCTTTGAGGCAGCATGATCCACTCCTTGGAGCATGAATTATGAGAACACTGCTCAAGATGGCCCCAGTTCAAGGAAAAAATAACTATTCCATTTCTATGCTGTTTACACGTAATAAAAAGGTTTCTAAAACAGTCAGCAGCATTTAGGTAATTTTACTGATTCCTGTCTCTGATATAATTACCAGTCAGGTAGTGGGTAAAGTAAAAATCATTAACTTAACAGTTCAATGACAACAGCAAAGTACTTTGCATATTTGCCCAAGGGGATCTACTTATTCTATTAATTCTGGATTGACATCCTTATTGTTTGACAGCCTTAGCTGGTCTTTCAGGAAATTCACAAGTTAGTATCAAAAAATCCTGCTAAATTCCTTGAAAATTCTCAAATGAACTTAAATGTGCATCAATGTCTTTCATACAGTTTGCTTTATGGCCCTTTTTCTTATTACCTAAATTCACATCTGAATTCATGCAGCTGAAAAAGACGCAGAGGAAAAAACGCCAACTACAACGGCTGTGATCCGATGTGTGATGTAGTTTCCTTATTTTAATTCAATACTCTCAGTCTGGAGGGTGAGTGTAGATGCTACTTTATAATAATAGCTTCTTCTAGCTTCTCTTCCATATCTCATCTATTCTACAATGATTGATTTTATTTTTCTATTTCCATTTTAAATATGGCGGTCCCTTTTTTTTTCCCCTGTCTAACCACATATACAGTAACAGTGATATTTCTGGCAGCACCAACAGTGTACATTTGCAAAAAAAACCTGCATGGTGGGGAGGGGTTAGGCCTTTAAGGTAATAACAATGTTATCTGTTTAGCAAGGTCTTTAACAATGAGGAAAACATCTATATACAAAAAAACCAGAAACTGTTCTGTGTTTATGAAGACTATATAACAATACCTGAACGGCTCACAGAGCAACCATTACAATGCTGACATCTACACTTACATCAAAACCTCTCAATTAATTAAGCACAGGGCACAGGAAACAGATTCATGCACAATCTTTCAGTTAAAAGGAAAGTTATTTTACCTTAGGAAGTCAATACGGGATCCTTGCTGATCCTTTAAACATTTAAAAAATACTTCCACCTCAGCATTTGAATCAAAACACTGGTAATTATACAAAAATATGAAGTCCATAAAAGTATCCACAATACATAACTGAACATACAATTGAAAATCGAGCTAAAATACGTAATTATCGTTATTCAGTCATTCAGTTGTACTTGTGAAATATTTAATACTGTAATTAACTGCATGTATACATTTTAAAGCTGATAGAATAGGTTAGGTAATATGATTACTGTTACACTTTCTTGGTGTAACAATTATTTTCAAAATTTGACTTTTTTTACAAAATTCATAACTTTTTTAATACAATATTCTTAAAATGTGCAAAATACAACTTTCATGTTTGGACATGGCACAGATGGGGAAATGCTGTGAGTAGAAGTTATGCCTTTCTGTAGTTGAAAATCTGTTCATTTCTACCACCATGAAATGTTACAACCGTAGCAGATACCACATTTCCTTTGAAAGCAGACTGAAACACAAATGACCAAATCTGATGTTGCAGGAGGGATGGTAGGAAATAGCCAGCTGAGGAGCAGGGGCTTTGCATACCCAAAGTGCAACTGGGGACTGCAAGCCTGCTGCTTCCATGGTCTGCTCTCAGGAGTGGCAGTCCACAGGAGGGTGACCTGTTGTAAGACCCCAAGACTGAAGCTATGAGATCACGAAAGTTTTCCTCTAAAAATACAGAAGGCTCCAAAAATTCACCCAACAAAGTTTCAGAAGAGCCCTGGGTTCATCTAACACCTTAAGAGAGAATGCAAAAGAGAAAAAGCTGCACACATTTTCTCAGAGGGTACTTTTACTGGCAAACTTCAGAAAATAAGAGAACTTTAAAGGGTAACATTCAACCATTGACTTAGTACATGCTAACCCATACAACTTAACAAAATCCAGCCCATTCAGTCCCAAGTTACCCAAAATATTAAGAAAGGAGAATAGGAGGAGAAGAAGTAAAGAAAAGGAGAGTAAAAGAGAAAAATTATAGCTGTCACTGGAGTCCTGTGAGAGTCCAGTTTCCACCTGTCCAAGTGGCAGGGTTCGGATAAGCAAAGGAAGTACACGTTGCTGCTTTCATTTGCTTTGGCCCAGCTGTGGCCACACACTCTGCCCCCAGGTGGACTTCTGGTGTGCCAGCCAATCCTGGGCTGGGTCTGAGGTGGGATGTGGGCAGTGCTTCCAGTGTCCAGGGACTGACAGCTGCTCAAGGGCTGCCCCAGGAGACTCGCAGAGGCCGGGGCTGTGAGACAGGCCATTACCTCACCTCCGTGAAATTCAACCTGTCCCCTCCCACCCCCCAAAACACACACATACACTTGAATTGGTCCAAGCCAAAAATTAATAATCCATTGTCTCACACTCCCCCTCTCACACACAGACCTCTGATATTCTGAAAAGCAGCACTGAAACTTGACAGCTGGTTCATTTTGTTTTAGCTAGTTAACTGACCGATATTATCTCCTGCACTTCTTCACCCATCTGTCTCCATCTGTTGCCTCTTCTCTTACAATATTGGACTACCAGTATTATGGGGCAATGCCAACACTTACTCTTTATTGTATAACATCTAAAAGCACCTTGATCTGTGATGTGAAGTCAAATCACCCTTATGATGTAATTTTTATGATGTAATTTTTTTACCCCCTCTTATGTTCTACTCAGGTTTTTGGAATGTAAAGGACACAGAAGGCCTTCATCAGGAGGTAGCAAAATCAGCACAGGGAGTGAGAACAGAAAAGAGATTTGATTTCTTGTTATGACGGTGTAATTCATAATGATTCTAAAGAAAGAAATTATAAGACATACAGTGCCAGAATTCCAGTGATAGACCTCAAGTGTTTCCAGGGCCAAATCATATTTTCAAATACACTCAAATATATTTGAAATCTAAGTTCCCACATTGTCACTGAAATTCCCTTTCCTTTGATTTGAATATATTAGTCACACAAAAATACTAAGACCTTAAATTTAGGCCATGTCTAATATACTTAGAAAAGTTAAGACAAAGCAACTACAGGAGTGACATCGGTGTTAGAGCACATTAATCATTCCTGTAGATGCTCTCATCCAAGAGCAAAGTAGCCTTGCTTCACAGTAACTTAATCAGTAATTGCCATGTAGGTTCACATCCTCAGAGATGATTAAACTAGAGTAAACTATGGCTACCTTATTTATGCAGGAAAGATTCCTCATAACGGAATGGCATAGAAAGAGATTGTCAAATAACTTTATTTTTTTAAAAAGTAAATGTTAGCATATATGGGAACAAGAAGTGAAAAGCTACCAATTAACAATCGGTTCTCTTAATAACCATTTAGGGAGATGTCTCTCCCTGCTTTAATTCCACAGAATTAAACAATTTAATTCCACAGAATTAAGAATGCCATTGGGGCACTCTAATGAAAAACCAAAAAAACCCACCCCAATCTCAATTAAACTGAAACTAAGAAAGAACACAGAGAAATGAAAGTGGAAAGAGAAAAGAAATGACAAAGGTTGCTTCTGTTTGCTCAGTAGCATAGCTTGCACATGATTCAAGCACTGCTCTTCACAACAAGTGATGTGAATGTGTTGGTTAGGAAGGCTAAGTAGCTATTACAGTGCTGAGCCTGGTGTTGTCGCATTGCCCAGGGGCTCAGAAATGCTTCTGTTCCTCTATCCCACAGCTAAGCAAGGGGAACACAAGCTAACATTGTTTTTGCCTGTGTGCTATACCAAGATCTCTGCAATCCCATGGTCTTCAAAATATTCAGCTTTTGTCCTGTAGTTTTCAGTCACAGAACCTCATAAAATCATAGAATGTTAGGGGGTTGGAATGGACTTTTAAAATCATTTAGTCCCAACCCTCCCTACCATGGGCAAGGACACCTCCCACTAGACTAGGTCGTTCAAGGCCTTATCCAACCTGGCTTCAAACACTGACAGGATCAGAACATCCACAACCTCCCTGGGCAATCTCTTTCAGTTTCTCACCACACTCACAGTAAAAAATATCCTATATTCCTAATATCTAACCTAATTTCTCCCCCTTTCAATATGTACCCATTACTCCTTGTCCTATCAATACAGGTCCTAATGAAGAGTCCCTTCCTGGCTTCCTAGTAGGTCCCCTTCAGTTACTGAAGACTGCTATGAGGTCTTCACACAATCTTCTCTTCTCCAGGATAAACAGCTCCAAATTTCTTAGCCTGTCTTCCTAAGGAAAGTGCTCCAGTCCTCTTATCAGCTTCATGGTCCTTTGCCGGACTTGCTCCAACAGTTCCATGCCCTTCTAATGTTGGGGGGGGGTGTTCCAGAATACTTTGTAGTATTCCAGATGGGGTGTCATGAGGGCAGAGTAGAGGGGGAAAATCAACTCCCTCTACCTTCTGACTATGCTCCTTTTGATGCAGCCTAGGATGTGGTCGGCTTTCTGGGCTACAAGTGAATGCTGCCAGCTCATGCTGAATTTTTCATCAACCACCACCCCCAACTCTCTCTGCAGGACTGCTCTCAATCACTTCTCCATCCAACCTGCAGGGGTACCTGGGATTGCCATGACCCAGGTGCAGGACTTTGCACTTTGCTTTGTTGAACTTCATGTGGTTTGCATCAGCCCACCTCTCAAACCTGTCAAGGTCCCTCTGGTCCCTCCAGTGTGTTGATTGTACCACACACCTTGGTTGTCAAATTTGCTGAGGATGCATTCGATCCCGCTGTCAATGTCACCAACAAAGATGTTGAGCAGTACCGGCCTCAGTAGTGACCCTTGAGGGACATCCCTTGTCACTGGTCTCCACATGACAATGAGCTATTGACCACAACTCTTTGAATGCAGCCATCCAGTCAGTTCATTATCCACTGAGCAGTCCATCTATCAAATCCATGACTCCAATTTTGAGACAGTGTAAAACATTTTACATAAATCCAGGTAGATGACGTCTATTGCTCTCTCCCATCCACCAATGCTGTAGCCCCATCACAGATGGTCACAAAATTTATCAGGCATGATTTGCCCTTTGTAAAGCTATGTTGGCTGTTAGCAATCATGTCTTTGTTTTTCATGTGCCTTAGCATAGTTTCCAGAAGAATCTGCTCCATGATCTTCTGAGGCACAGAGGCAAGACTGACTGATCTGTAGATTCCCAGGTCTTTAGCTTTCCCCTTTTTAAAAATGAAGGTTATATTTCCCTTTTTCCACTCATCAGAGACTTCATCTGACTGCTACAATTTCTCAAAAATTATGGATAATGGCTTAGCAACTTTGTCTACCAGCTCCCTCAGGACCTACAGGGGAATCTCATTAGGTCCCATAGGCTTGTGCACATTATAATGTTCCTTAGATGGTCTCGAATCTGACTCTCTCTTATAGTGGGCTTAGAGTCTTAATTTTGTTTCCTGACTTGGATGGCATGGCAGGAGCACTTGCCATTGAGGAATGAAGCATAAAAGTAGTTGAGAAACTCAGCCTACTCTTTGTCCAGGGCAGTCAGGTCTCCCATTTCCTTCTGGAGAGGGCCCACATTATTCCTAGCCCTCCTTTTGCTTACAACATATCTATAAAAGCCCTTCCTGTTATCTGTAATATCCCTGGCCAGACTCAATTCCAAGCAGGCTATTGCTTCCCTAACCTTGTCCCTAGCTTCCCATGCCTCCCAGGCTACCTGTTCTCATTTTCACTTCCTGAAGCTTCTTTTTTCACTGAGTTTGCTCAGCAGCTCCCATCCATGGAGGTCTCCTAACATTTTTGCCTGATTTCTTCCTTGTTGGGATGCATTGCTCCTGAGCTTGGAGGAGGTGATCCTTGAAATTCATCCAGCATTCTTTGGTCGCTCTGCCTTCTAAGACTCTAGCCCATGACACTCTACCAAATAGGTCCTTAAAGAGGCCAAAGTCTGCTCTCCTGAAGTCCAGGACTGAGAGCTTGCTGTGTGCTCTCCTCACTGCTCTGAGAATCTCAAACTCCCCAAAATTGTTGTGCTCCAAGGCAGCCTTGGCTGAGCGACCACATTCACCACCAGCTCCTCCCTTCTGGTGAGCACAAGGTCAGTATGGCACCTCTTCTTGTGTAAGGTAGTTGTCATTGACACGCTTGAGGAACCTCTGGGATTGCTTGTGTCCTGCTGTGCTGTCTCTCCAACACATATCAGGAAATCCCCCATGAGAACCAGGGCTTGAGACCATGAGGCTGCTCCTATCTGCCTAGGGAAGGCTTCATCTGCACCATCCTTCTGATGAGGTAGCCTATAGCACACCCCCACTGTAACATCCCCTGCCCTCCCCTTATTCTTTACCCACAAGCTCTCAGCTGGCTCCTCATCATTCCTCAGTCAGAGTTCCATACTCTCCAGCAGGTCATTGATATACATAGCTACACCCTGTCCTTGTGTTTCTAGCCAGTCTTTTCTAAAAAGCCTAAAATCCTCCATGCCAATGCTCTAGTCATAGGAACCATACCACCATGTCTCCATGACACCAATGATATCATACCCACACAGGTGTACACACATCCTTATTTTTTCTTGTTTGTTCCCTATCCTACACATGTTTGTGTTTAGGCATCTGAGCTGGGCCCTGGATAAAGCCGACTGGCTAGCTGGAATATCTGGAATGCCTTTGCACTGTTCTGGGCATCCACTACAAATGTTGGTATCTGACTGGCAGGATTGGGATGGGTAGGTACCTTCCCCCAACAGATTTAGTCTGGCAACTCCCTGACCAAAGATGATTTTTCCCTTTTTTCATAGATGGATCCCAGTAACTCCCAGTAAACCAGACTTGGCAAAGAAAATCCCATGGTCTGAGTAACCAAAACACTGTCTTACCAATCATACCATGACTTTATCAGTAAGTTCACAGGGGGAGAAAGTTTGGCTAATCTGGTAAAAACTTAAATCTCTTTGGCTTTTAGACAGAAAAGTTATTTTAAGACCCCAGTCCCAAAGCCTCAAGCTATACTGGGAGCATTCCTTTTATATTTAAGACTCCAAGAGTTCACCCACTGAACTCTTGCAGAGACTTTGGTTCTTAATACCTTGACATAACCTAAAGAGAAGAACACTCCACACATTTTCCCAGGAGATGCTTTTAATTTTAGGAAGGTAATAAGGGTTTTGACACAGGTTTTAAAGGGGTGACAAACAACCAGGTTAAGAGCATTCCACACAGCACCAACTCACAAAACCAGAACATGCCAACCCACAAAACCTAGCAGAATCAAACCCACTGGTTTTAAGTTGCCCAAAATATTAAGTAAGAAAAGAGCGAAGAAAGAAAGAGAGATTAAAAGAGTAAAGAAAGAAAGAGATTAACAGAAGAAACAGGAGTAAGTAGCTATGACCAAAATATCCTATGGAGATCCAGCTCCACATGTGAAATGTCAAGTACTGGGAGAAAAGGAAAGACTGACTCCCTCCCCGTGCTCCTGTATTTATTTCTTCGCTTTGGCTACTGTGGCCGTGCCTCCCAGGCGGGACATTCAGGTCTCTGACCACTGAGTACCTCCCAGATGGGAGTGAGAGGTGGTGTAGTCAATCAGAGGCTCCAAGGGGCATGGTGTGGGCGGGCTCCCAGGCTGCCCTTTCTGATTGACAGTTTCTCCATTTGAGTTCTGTGCTGCAGCCCAGCTGTGTGAGTTTTGAGACTGCGGAGAGGCTGCTGGCCTTGCCCTGCCCCCCACATACCCACACAATAATTGGTTCCAACCCAATAATTTAAATACTACTAATAACTGATCCAATGCCTCACAGTTATTAGCATCATAATTTGCAACAGCATGTCAATATTCTAATTATATCCTAGGGGGAAGAATAATCAATTAGAGGAACCTTGACAGGTGAGAGAGGTGGGCCTGCATGAACCCTGTTAAGTTCAACAAGGCCACGTGGATCCTGCATCTAACTTGGGACAATCCCAAACACAGATACAGGTGGAGGGATTAATAGGTTGAGACTGGCATTGCAAAGGAGGTGGATGAAATATTGTACATGAGTCATCTCTGTATGCTTGCAGCCCAAAAAGCCAAATATATCCTATAAAAAGAAGTGTGGCTAGAAGATGGAGGGAGGTGATTCTACCCCTCTCATGAGAGCCTACATGGAGTACTGTGTCCAGGTCTGGGAGTTTCAGCACAGGAAAGACATGGACCTATTAGAGTGTTGTGAATGTTCAGCCTGGGGAAGAGGAGGCTCCAAGGAGACCTTATAGCACCCTTCCAGCACCTAAAGAGGGTGTATGAGAGAGCCAAAGAGGGACTTTTTACCTGGGTCTGCACTGATAGAACAAGGGGGAATGATTTAAAACTAAAACAGGTAGACCGAGATTAGATGCAAGGAAGAAATTCTTTACTATGAGTGTGGAACAGGTTTCTAAGAGAAGCTGTGGATACCCTGTTTTTGGAAATGTTCAAGCTCAGGCTGGTCAGGTTTGGAGCAGTGCAATGATGAACCTCACCCTAACACAAGGACTAGCGATCTTGAATTGTTTCCTTCTAACCCAAACCATCCTACAATTCTGTGATTCTAATTTTTAGTGGAGATTTCCTAAGGACGTTTTTTTAAAGTTACCTGGAGTATTTGATTTGATACACCAACAGCTATTTCTAACTGCTTCTGGTATAAAAATTCTGAACAAAAACAAAGCAGCACTCCAGTGAGCAAGTTCTGGAAAGGAAGCAATATAAGCAGCCATTTCTCTCCTCTGTCACAAAGAGCCAAGCTGGTTTAGCATAGCATACATCATTATCTCATACTCCTTGACAATCTGGAGAATTTATGTGTTGACAAGCCCAGAGTCATTGCTCCAGGACCTTCTGTATTCCTTTTTACTCCCTCCATGATCCCTGCAGGCAGGCATAACCAGCACCTGCCGGGTGATTGCAGCCCTCCTGCAATACGGCAGGAAGTGGCTGCACCTGATAGAACCAAGCCTGGAAAGCCCTTGGCTTGGTTTAAGAGATTTAAACTACTTCCCAACTGTGAGTATTGACAGAGCAACCTTTTTCTATGTCACTCTATGGGGTATTCAGAAGGAGAAATTCTGCCAAGTCACCCAACAGACTTGAGAGCTTGTAGGTGATAAATTTTCACTTTTAACAGCACTCATTCATGTTTTGTGCACTTGATTAGTCCTGCTGTTTTCAATGGAGCACTTGTCTAAAGGAGCAGACTGTAAAATAAAGAGGGGTTGTGTGCCCTATTTTTTATTTCCATTTGGGTCATTTGTTTAATCAGAGTACAACTTATAGTAAGAATGGTATTTTAATAACACACAGTGCCTCAGAAAGAAACCTGTAGGACTTTTTTTCCCTCAAAGGTCAACTGTAAGGAAAGTTAATTAATAATTTTGTCTATGACTCACTGAAATATTTAAGAAAAACATGCTCAAAAAATTAAAGCGGGCTGTTGTCCTAGTTTGAACAGTCGGGACCAGTTCATCACTGTGTGGGTATAACCCAAACTGTGTATTCTACACCCTCTATGCCATTTCCCAGAAGCTACAGACTATCTGCAGCAGCTGCCCAGAGCACACCTGACCCCTCAGGTGATGTGCTGGGTGTTAAGAGGCCTGTGAGATGAGATGTTCCTGTCCTCACACCCAGCACACCCATTCACCCACTGTGGAACTCCCCATCCTGGGAAAGGGGTTGGGCATTCCAGCCTGAACCTGAAGATCTATGATCTTGGGGGTCTGGGGACTTCTAGTTCCACTCGTGGGATCGAGAGGAAGCCCAGAGCCTCGACCGGACTGGGACCACCGTTCTCAGCTGGATTGCAACCACTGCTTCCAGCCAGACTGCAGTCACCACTTCCACCTGGACTGCAACCATCGCTGGCATAGGCAGGTTTTCTCTTGTTTTGCTTTGGACTCAGAGGGGCCTACGGGAGGTTCAGCACGGGCGCTGAAGAACACCATTCTGTTCATGCCCCAGGGTGCTGGGTTTTTGTGGGTTAAAACCAATTTTTCACCTATAAAATTGTATTTATTATATTATTGTTATTAAAAATTGTCATTCTGACTTTTAATCTCCTTTGTTGGTTTTATTTCTCCTGCCGGTTTACCTTTAAAACAGCACAGCTGTCAAAACTAAACATAAAGGGAGGGTATGTTTTTACGTAATAATCATTTATGAAAACTAGTTCACTATGAAGTCTTACAAGCTCAGAAAGACTACATACAGGAATCTGTTCATAGACATCATTATCACAGCTTTTTAAAACATTAAAATGGATACATTAAATTCAAAAATTATATAAGTTCTGATGATTTCTAAAAGACAGGGCAGATCAGAAATATTTGCATATATATAGCTACACATTGTGTTCTGGCTTCAGACTGGGTCACAAGAACCTCTAAAATGCTCCAGGGAATCTTTTTATTGGTAGCTTTGAGTCAGACAGTGTGTTTCCTGAAATTAATATCTCTTCTTACAAAGCATCCAGTTCTATTTCACACTTGTAAAAATAAGGCTAAATGAAAATGCTGTACCAAAGGCTCAAGAAATTATTAGCCATTTAATGTTCACTTTCATTTTATGTCTTGAACACTGAGTTACTGAGCAAAAGAAGAAGTTGTCTGTTAATTTAGCAGTATCCATCCATATGTTGAAACAGTTTCGTGAATAACTAATGGAATGGGAGAAGTCCACTCCAAAAGAGACAAAATCTGTCGAGGTCTCCATACAGGGTATATATTTGAGCTGAAATTCAATGTGAAATTTTCTTAATTGAATTACAGCTGCATGGAGAGATTCAATCAGGACTAGTGAGCATTTACAGTAACCACAGTACAAACATATATAATCTGTAAATTCCTTAGCCCTGTAGGAATAAGGAAACAAGGAATAAGAGAAGGAAATATTAATCTTACATTACTCAACTTTGTCTTAGAAAAGAGCTGTTTCTTTCATGTCACAAACCATACTCTTTTAGCACCACGGAAGAGCTGCTCTCTTGGATAGTCTTTACATCTGATTTGTCATCTGGTTCCCCATATAATTCATGGTGTCCTTGGTTGGGATTACTCCTGTAAAATAACACCTGTACAGTGTTGAAAGGGGTCTTCAACTGTACATGGACTATTTCCTTCTGTTAAGCCTCAGGTATTACATTAGTTGTGATTATTTTACTTTCCTGATGGTTGAATTTAATGTCCTCACTGAGTTAACGCTATAATAATATTGAATGTGTACTTGTATGCCTTGTGTTGTATATTGTATTTGCATCAGGTTGTTTGTCTCCATTTAAACCCATGTACTTATTTCTTATAGCATAGCAATTCTGTTCAAAAACTTCATAAGGTAGCAGATGTACTACAGATCTGGGAAGAGCTCATCAAAGCATGACACAACACTGAGGGCTCCATCTTCAACATGAAGAGCTGTGTTTTCATTCCCTTCTAGAGGCACAGTCAGTTGCATTGCATTCATTCAACAGCTATTCACCAAAATATTCACCAACTAATTGATAAACCAGGGCTGTTGCCGTGGTTATCTGAAATGTGCTAGTATTTTTTCCCAGTCCATCATTCACTTCTTAAAAAGGTATATGTATTTCTATTGTAACATATCTACCTGTGTTTTTCTGGGAAGAGGCAAAGAAGGTAGCTGGATGAATGTCTTATTTTTCACATGGAAGAGCTAGTGATTAAATGCACTTTGGCTTTTTTTTTTTTCCAGGCAGTTATTTAGAAGACTGAAACATAGTTTTTTTACTTATGAAGGTATTTTTTTGCTGTTGGGGTGTTTAGTGTTTTGGATTTTTTTAACAGATAAGGAATGGAAAAATCACATAGTTTAATAATTGCATGCCTAACTCCTTCAGGCTACCCTTTCTGAAGGACAGTGCTCTGACACTTCCAGATATTTGCTGGGAGAAAAAGAAAACATTGCAATAAGAAAAGTAAAAGTGCAGCTCATTTTCTATTTTCTGTTGTGTAGCTTTGAACGTTAAAAAATCCTGGAATTTAGAATTATAGAAGGGCTTTTTGTTGGTTTGTTTTAATAGTAGTGTTTTACAGAATGCTTGATATGAAAAGGGCAAGTCACGAGAATATAGGAATGATCTCTTTGCCTGGAATGGCACTGAACTGCTGCTACCCAGAAGAAAAAAACAGTTGTTTTCATCTCCTTAAAAAAGTAAAGCACACATTTATTTCTGGAGTGAAATTCCGGTCTACTGGGACCTGCTAGCCACAGCTTTGCTGGGTATTTTCTGGACAGTCTTTCACCCCATATATATATATATATATTTATGATACAGTAGTTGCTTTACTGAAATAAAAGGCAAGACAGTTTCTTATAGTACAGACGGTGAGGGGAGGTCTCCTGTTTTCAGTTCTCTTCCCTGAGGATCTTACATTTGGCATTAAAATGGCACCATTTTATTTTGCCTCCATTTGCCCCAAAAGTACCTTCTTAATGTCAGAGAATGAGTTTATGTCTCCAGACAGGGTATTTGGATTCCAAAACTTTTATAAACTCCACATTGAAGAAGTGAATAAGTCACAGAAGCTTTAGTGGTTATGTGAAAAAACATATCATGTGGGAAAAAAAGAGTACTCCTGAGTTTACATTTCTAAAAGATTTCAGTACAAGGGAGGACTCAAAAACATTATAACAAACCAGTCCAGCTGCAAAGCAGTGCTGTTTAAGATGACCACTCACACTGCAATGAATGCAGATACCTTTGACACATACAAGATATAAATATACTAATCACGATATAATTATTATTGGCCTGCCTTGACCTTGAATATAAGTGCAACCAGCAATATACATATATTTCATAGTATTTTGATGGTATAACTAGACAAAATTTTTATAATTATATAAGGAATGTGATCACCAAAGGGCCAAAGTACCAAGCACCAAAACATGAGACTTGATTAGCACAGGTGACTGCAAATAGAAAGATGGAAGATTGGCAGGAAAAAGAATAAAATGCAAACAGCACTGTTACGGAGTACAACACCGTAAAAGCATGAGGCATAAACAAGGAAAAGAGGAGGAGAAAGACAGCTGACTGGATTTTGAATGTGTCCTTCAGGAGCTCTCAAGTCTGACTTTGGCAATTGAGAACCATCAAAGACTGTAAACAACATTGCTAATTTTCAGCATCAGCTCTGGGGTACTGGACATTTAAAACAAACTTTAAACTGCTTGTTAAAAACTAGGAGTTTTGGATGCAGAGTGATGAGATCAACCTTATGTAACAGTTAACCATTTGCATGAAGTAAGCTACTAATTAATAATTTTTAATTCAGTAATGTTCAATTTTACAGTGTAAAACTGACCTAATTAGTCAGTCTTCTGAAGTGTCTCATCACAGGGAGATAGACTGAACCTCAAGAGAAGGAACTTACCAGTGGATGAGGGAGAGGAGAAGGTTCTAAGAGTTTACTCCTTTGCTACATGAGTACATGGTGCAAATGAAGGCAGCTCTGTGATGTCTAAGCCTTCACTTTGCTTAATGCAAGCATGACAGCAATTGAACCTCTTTGACACTGCTTTTGATGTGGAAGCAAAGCACTTGGAGGCAGTATGATAAAATACAGACAAGGCTTTTAAGGAATTTGTTTTGGATGGCAAAGAAGAATAGCAAATGAGAATGCACTTTAGAACAAACAGTATAAATGAGAGCACTTGCAGAACAATCTTATACTGAACGAGAGCAAGAAGTAGAACTGAACTTCCTCAATAACCTCTGGGGGGAAATGCTCATATGATGTGGACAAATACACATTCTTTTAAGTTCACATCACACTTTCTTTCTGTGTTTCCATGCTATTACCCAGAAATCTATTGAAATAGAAGTAATTAATCTTATTATAGAAAATATAAATGCGTAAAAGCTACCATGCAAAATAAATACTCCTATTCACCCAAAACATAATACAGTACAAAACCAATAACTAGTCATCTGGAAAAAGTTGTCTGTCTCCCAGCACTACTGTTGTAAGACATTTATTGATTCATGATTGACTCCTGAGAAGACTATTAAGCCTTCCTAGTGCATCCATTCTCCCAATCTGTATAAAAGATAAATCTTCACTGTACTGCTTGGTCTTTTTTCTCTGAAACCTTGTACTAAAGGTGTCACTGTCCTTGTACTAAATATTCTCTTCTTTAGTTTATTTCATGGGCAGAATCAATCCTACCTCACATTGTCATGCCTTTGAATGTAGATCTTATGGAAAATCCTTTCAGGAGGCTTCAGGAAATCTTCCTTCATTTCCATTGCAACATTCCTGGGCAAAAGACTCATCAAAAGACGTTCCTGAAAGAAAACATAAACAACATCAGTTTTGTGATATAGTGTGTGACAATTTTTCAAAAGTTTTAAACTATTTAGCTAGACAATCTTTTCCTAATCTAACCTGCTTCCTTAAAATTTCTACTGTATAAATAAGATGAATCATTTCTCTCAAACTTCTGCAAACTCTGTGGATGTCTTTTTTGAAGTCTTTTGCACTAAAAATCCCCACAAACAAAACAAAACAAAATGCTACACAGAAAGAGGCAGCTTAAAGAGCAGATAATACTCCATAATTTTCATTAATATTATATTGCTAATAGTAACAACTTACTTAATTATTAGTAGCATTTATTTGTCTGGGAAAGACTTCCCAGGATTTTTTGCTATGCTTTAGTGTGTTCTATTTTGTCCTGGATCTAATGAAAGTGTTACATTACAAGAACTATGACAGCTGGTTATTAAGTAGTGAGAGCTGATGATGGATTTATCCACTGTCTAATTCAACAGAACAGTAATAGAGGTACAGTTTTAGTGGCATCTTATCCAGTGTGGCAAGGTCTGTTCTAACCAGCTCAGGAATGAAATGCAGTGGTACGAAACCATAGTTAGACACATATCTTCTTGCAATATTCATAGGGAAATTTTTTGCATGGGTCACTAACCTGCTTAAAAAGGATCTCTAATGTTTTGGATCTTGTCAGTATTGACTGTAAAGCCTTATGTAGTTTTTTCCACATAAGAATATGTGGAAAATTTGCCAAGTACCACCTGGCAAATCTACATCTGTTGTTCTTAGGTGCTGTAAAGTGTCCTTAGATACCTACTTAAGTTTTATTTTCACACAGAAAATGCTTGCTATTTAAAATGTAGTTCCAGTTCAGACCTGCTAGTTTCAGCCATGGCAACAGTCTGAATGAATTCACATAACCACATTCAATCTGATTCAGGAATTCCAGGTTCCAGACAACAAGAGGAAAGGCTGGAGAAAGGAAGATATACCCTTGGTGTATATGCCAGGAAATAATTAAACAAACTGGATAGAAGTAAGTCCATGTCCCCTGTCAGGATGCATGCACTAGCAAGCACTGGGTGAACTGGTAGATGCCATTTTAAGGCCATTTTTTATAGTCAAACATGGTGACTGGGAGAAGTGCTTGAAGACTGGAGGAAAGAAAATATCACTTCTATATTCAAGAAGGGCAATAAGGAGGACTCAGAGAATTACAGACCAGTCAATTTCACCTTGGGTCCTGGAAAAGTGATGAAGGATCTCATCCTGGAAGCCATGGTGGCTGGACCAGATGACTTCCAGAGTTCCCTCAACTATTCTGTGATTCTATTATCTGACAACTGAGAGCCGCTGTAATGGCAGCTGTGAGATATCAACCACATCCTTCTTCTATTTACATGATATTAAATAAGTAGGGAGCAACAATTAACACTGCAAAGAGGGTATCTGCACAGACAAATGCTTTGTATTGCTTCCATACACATGTTCACCAGCCAAACCCACCAAATAATACTCAAAATTTCTAATTTTACAGTGGCTCAGTTTAATGAGGCTGAAACTACTGCCAAACATGGGAGTGAGGAGAGAAAGGGCAACCTCCTCCCCAGAAAGTTCCTCTGCAGATGGGTCAGGCCTCTCCGATGAAATCCGAGCAGATCTGGGCTGGGGAAGAACAGGGCGCGGGGAAAAGTGGAGGCAAACCGTGGCCAGGAAACAGCCAGATGGCCAGGTTGAGAACAAAAGGATCTCAGAGCCTTTCCAACACACACCTTACCTGAGTTAAGGCAAAAGTAAAGTGCCCCCTTGTTTCCAAGGAGAGAAGAAAAACTCATCACCCATTTGCACAGTTTTAAGAGGGCCATCACCCTAGGCAAACCCCTTCCCACTCTGCTCCCTCGTTCAATGTCTTTCTTTTACAGCAATGCAGGGGAAAGAAAAATTCCCTGCTCGTTTTTTTTAGAACAAGTAAACCTATAACATACAGTTTCTTTTGGAAGAAGACACACTGAATATTTATTTCACCAAGGAATAAGTTAAACTTTACAGAACTGCCCTGGTACTTACTGTAGACTAAAGTTTCTTAATATATTTGTGGCAGTCACATTGTCTTGAGGCTAAGGATCATTGAGTGTATTTCCTACTGTTCTTATATGTGTACTAAGAATATTGCAAAGAATATGATGAAATTAAATATTTGTTAACAATTTATGGTTATAACCATTTCTGATTAACCAAAGTGTCTCACATTTTGGTAGAAAATGGCATCTACTATAATTTTTATTTTAATTTATTAAGTATCCTCAACATCTACTGGATGGACTATATGACCAACACGTCTGTTCTTGAACAGGCAGCAGTCACAAGTATCGAGGCCATGCTGCTGAGAACACAGCTGCGTTGGGCAGGGCACATCTCCAGGATGAAGGACCACCGCCTCCCTAAGATCGTGCTCTATGGTGAACTCGCCACTGGCTGTCGCAAGAGAGGAGCCCCGAAAAGGAGATACAAGGACTCCCTGAAACAACATCTCAGCCTTGGCCATATTGACCATCATCACTGGTCTGCTCTGGCCCCCAATCAGGTGGCCTGGAGACAAACCATCTATAACGCTGCTGCCTCCTTTGAGAACTCACACAAGATCACTCTCAAGGAGAAAAGACAACTCAGAAAGAATCACGTCCAGTCAGTACCACCTGGGGAATCTCTCTGCTGTGCCTTTTGCAACCGGACTTGTCTGTCGCGCATTGGCCTTTTCAGCCATCAGCGCCTGCAGCAAGCACGGGTAGAGCCCTTCGAAATCTTCGTTCGCGAAGCCAAGCCATGATATTTTAATTTATTAAGTATACTTGTATTTCTGCAACAGAATTGTATTTGGGTAACCCAAAATTTGGGTTAAAATCCTGACCAAGTATTTTGTCAACAGTGGATCTTGTGAAGCTCCTTTGCCAGCTTCTTTTGTCTTACAATTGATTTACAGTTTTAAGTGAAATGTACTGGGGTTTTAAAATGAGCTGGCCACCTATCAGGCAACAGATAATCTATACAAGGGAGAAATTTGGACTGATGGTAAAATTCTCTGGTGCTTAAGATGGCATAAACTCGAAATGATGCTGGAATTTTTAAAGTACTGTTCTGGATACGAAATTTATGATGTCTCATAAGGACTAAATATTCTCTGTCTCTTCTTCAGTGAGCAAATTAAACAAGATTTTTGCCATTTAAATTCCAAAACAGTTATGAAGAATAGGTTTTCATCTTCTGTTTCCTAGAAAGTCAAACTTAATCAGACAAACAAGCAAACGTAAATTATACCAACAGACTCTTACAGAGACTAATGCTGACTGAATATCTCTTCTATGGCCTGCAAACACAATGAAAATATAAGATGTAAATAAAAAGATCACAGATAACTTCTGCAGTGCATGGCAAATAGCATGGAATCCAGAGAAGTAATAAGAATCATTACTGTGAAAGCAACATTGGAGACCTGCAAGATGCAGCACTTGACAGATTTGAAATGTGCAAATGTCAGATGTATTAAGGGAGGCTACAAAAATGATGATTCCTACACACGTTAGCTTGACAATTACAAGACCTGGAGGAAGCATATGAAAATTCTTTATCAAATTGTCCTGGCCTGCTTTTTCATTAGAGATGAGTCAAAAAAAAAGATGGATTACTGAGGAAGAATTGTAGAGTCTTTACAAAGAGGGTTAGAAGCTTCAAACTCATTGAGCAAGGAAAGACTCAATTATGGCTTTCTCAAAGGCCAGCCTCTTCTGACCTTTCAAACCAAGAAGGGAAGCAGCATCACAACTGTAAGGATTTGTCACTGAAGAGGAGACTGAAAAATGTGAGAATGAATCCCACAATGGAAAGTATCAAACCACTGAAAATAAATGAAAGGCAGCTTTTAGCTTGCTAGAAAGAATATAAGGAAAGTCTCTTCTATTTAAGACAAAATTTCATTTGTTGAGCAAAGTGGTATTGCCCTTCATGTCAGTCTAAGGAATGCTGAAGGATTCAGCAGAGTGAATTCATGTACAGAAAATATAGCTGTTGGAAGTTTTGGGAAAGGGCTCCACATGGATGTCTATTCAGCAAGTCATACCATTGTTGTCTGATTTTTTAATTTGTTCCCATATGGCTATCTGATTATAAAAATAATTTTAAAACCAGAATAAAATGAAAACTAGATGTATATGGCTGCAGAGGGCATTGAATGGAACAACTGACATAACTAAAGCAAGACCAGTCATATTTGTGGTTGTTGCCTCTGACAGGGGCCGGTGATGAAAAAAAAAATAGAAAAGTAACACAGGGAGCACTAATCAATTAGCAACAACTTTTAGCAAAATAAAACAATGTTTATGTTGCAAAACTTCTTACTGGTGACAAATGATGTTGTAATGAGGTAACCTCAACATGTGACATATTCCTAAACACAGGGTCTAGTAGAGACAAAATTGTTTCACATTTTTTCCTTTCTCACTGATTCACATTGTTGCTTAGGATTATTATAGCTGTTTTCTACCCATGGCCCCATGACCAACTTGCACTATTTTAGGAATTTGTACTCTCTTCTTCTGTAAATCTTCACTCCTCATTAACATGGTTTAAAGTGAAATTTTTTTCTGAGATTGTAATTGTCAGTCAATGATTTTGCATTCCTTGCACAAATCTCAATAAGAAAAGAAAATTATAGATGAGGGTCTATATTTCCTTCATTCACAACATTTTACATTCCTAGTCCTAGTCTGGTATTTTGAAACTGGGCCAAACTGGGCTGCCTCTGCCAACTGTCTCATCCTCATAAACAAGGATTTCTGCACTATTAATGAAGACATAACTGTTTTTGAAAAGGATACTCAATCTGGAAAAACATCCAAATTTATTTTTCCAACAGCAATAGATTAGAAAAAAAAAAATGTTCCCCATTGTTAATGGCCAAAAAGACTCTATATTACTACTTACTATTTTGGAACATTCTCAACCCTAATTGTAAGTTCAAACTCCTGGACTGCAACTTTCACTCTGGCTTGGACCTGAGGGAACATTTTAATAATCATTCAAGACTTCACTAGACTAGATGAAGACAAAGTTGACCAGACCTGGTGTTGCTGGCAGTTCTGCTTTGAGGGAGTGATTGGACTGGATAATCTCCAGAGTTCCTCTCTGAATGTTGTGCACCAAGGGAGACAACAGCAAAAGGATGAGGAGTGCAGGGTGCCTGCAGCCTTCTGTGAAGGCCTGAAGAAATCCTGCTATCTTGACATGGACAAGTGTGGCTTCTAAAATAGCAGGGGACTCAAGGTTCAGCACCCTGTAGCAATTGTGCAGTTTCTCTTTCTTGAGAGGGGAGCAGAAAGAAGCAAGTAGAGACTATTGAAGCAAAAAAATTCTGTCATCTGTGTGCTCTATTCTGCCCCAACACTGTCTTCAGCTTTCTTCAGTTTGGATGCTTCTCAGCACAGCTCCCTCTCCTATCCCCATCCCTGGCCTAGACAGCCTCTCCCACAGGCACCCTAGCTCTGCTTTTGTGGGAGTCCCCAGTACATGTTCCCAATATATTTCTTGTGCCTGTTTCCAAATGAAGATACCCATCCCCCTTCCATTTTGAAGATCCTTGTCTTTCTTATTTTACTGCTTCTTCCCAATACTTATGACTTTCTCAAACTCCTTTGAAATTTTCACCTTGATTTAGAATAATTTCATGCAGTTCCCCAAAAAACACTGTGCAGTTATTCCTACTGTACAAAATGATCCATTTTGACATCTGTATGGGAAATGACTGTGATACATTTCTAAGTTCCTTCAGCAAGCTGTAAATCACTTCATGAATCCACTCTCCCTTCATCAGAAAAGAAAGCTCAAACACAGAAATAATATCTTAAATGTTCCTAGCCAGCATCCTCTCCTTTCTTCCCAACTGCATGGTGTGTAGTTGTATGACTCCTCAAAAACGTCTACGCATTAACTGGATACAGTTGCTGTGCTTCTCCAAGCTTAATTGTATTCTTGTAATTTATCATATGAGATATAAAGAAAACAAAATGGAAATATTATTTATTGTCAATGTAGACTATCAAAAGAAACAGTTGTCATTTTTTCTGAAGAGAAGCAATCAAGGGAACTGTAGCATTGCTTCAGAGCTGAAGGCTCTTATTTTTCTCTGGTTCTTTGAATCTCATTTCTCCTTTTCCTTTTGTGCTACTGGATATGCACATCCAGTGGAATTCACTTTGAGAGTGAAGTTAGAGTCTGGACCTGCTGAAGGGCCATGTAGAGAAATGCACTGCTTTGCATGTTTTTTTCAGTCCCATGAGAGCAGGGCTTTAATGAACACAACTCTGTCTCTTTTAGCCAGCTTTATTACAGTCCTCCTGAACTGCTCCTTCCAGACATGTGTGTGTGGCACTGCTGCCCTTGCCCATCACGGAGCCTGGGCCCTAACGTGGATGGCAGAGAGCTGTGTCTTGTGGAACTTGCTCTGAATGGGACTTGGAGGTTCCCAATCTCAAGCTGGGGAAAGCAGTAACTCTGGATGGCACTCCAGATCCTGGTCCTTTCTCACAGTCCCTAGCACTGAGCCACATAATTCAGGAAAGACTCCACGCTCATGGTACCCTGTTTTTTGCATTTTCATAGGGACTTTAAAAATGGAGAAAGAAAAAAAAAAGGTAACAAAACCAGGTTTGACATATTAGTTTCTTGTCTGATAAAACATGAATATTTTTGTTTGTTATAGTAACAGTCCAACAATGATGACAATCAGGAAAAGGAGGAGGAGCACTTTGATCATCTATACAAGATTTTTTGCAATATGAAACATGAAATCTAACCCAACAATTTTTTCAGTCTGTCACAGATCTTCTTTTGTTATTGCTATACTTAAATGAAAATTGCCACCATAACTAAAAACCTTTTTTTTTCCCAGAGAAGACAAGCATCAGATACGCATATGAAACATTAGTAAGACTGTTTCAAAGTCAACTCATCTATATGATTTTGAGATTCAACTTCTGCTTAGCAGAAAGTCTAAAGTACATTCTAAATATTGCCAACTGCTACATAATTATACCATAATAAGCTCCATTTTGAGTAATTTTAAAAGCTACTTCTTAGTAGGTTTACAGTCTCTGTCATCCCTATGTTACACTGCACATCCATTTTAATTCCCTGTAAGGAAAAACAAAAAAAAAAGGAGAGAAAAGAAGCCTAGTGTAATGCATGGAAGAACAAATTTGTGTATAAGTATTAGGATTTAATTATGCTTTCTGTTTCTTTGAAAACAGACAGAATTAGTGAATTATTGTAAATTCAACTCTCCTCTGCCCTTTCCTCCAAATGAGTAAATGAAAAATCACTGCTAAAGATGGTGATCTTTCTGAAGCCACAAGGTGGCAATGTTTCAGAGTGTTCCTGAGATATCTTGAAAAATAGTATTAATCAGCAAGTCATTACTATAATAATAATCATAAAAGACCATCCACATAGATATCATTTAATGCACAGATTTTGATTAGTAAGAGGATAGCTAACAACACATAGTTATGCAAGTGGTCAATATACTATGTATGAACTGCAAGAAGGTTTCAGAATAAATAGACCTATACCAGACCAATTTAACATCTTTCCATGGTTAAGTGATTATTTTTGTTTAAATAAAGGAAAGGCAGGATGCATCAACATAGTGTTTAACAAGGCATTGATAGTTTCCGCATAGAACATTATTAACTACAACGGAGGGGTGAGACCTTGTGAAAAAATTAGAGGAGCATGAAGTGTTGGCTAAAACAGAGGGCAATGAACAGTATGAAGTGCAGAAACACTGAGATGGAGAGTGGGCATAAAGAGACTTTGCTTGAATGTACAAAGTTCACAAGACAGCATTCAAGAAGGAGAATGGTAACAATGAGAAAAACTCAGTAGTACATTGTACCTTTTATTTAGCATCCACAAAAATACGTAAGCTAAATGTGTTGGAAATCTCTGCATGTAAAAAAGCACCAGACACCCTCTGATTGTAGAATGTCCATGGAGTATTTGTGTGACACTATCCTAAAAAGGCAAGTCCGATTCCTGAAAGAACTGGAAGATTGATAGTGGGGTAACTTGAGATCAGCTCCACAAATCTTGTTCAAACAGGAACAAGAGCTGAGAAAGGCTATGAGAATAAACAAGGAAGTGAGAAATATAAAAAGTATAGCCTGTCTTACTAGCTATCCTCTATCTATTAAATCAGAATGCTCTAGAAATACATCAGTAAAGATTAATCACCAGAAAGGCAAGCTAACAAAGTTGACACCAGATATATACTGGCAATGACTGTACAATCCAAACTACCATTAATCTTTTGACTTTCACCTTATATCTTTAGTATCTACTTCCTCTGAAATCTCACTGGAAAACTTGACAGGAAAAATATTATACTCATTTCAGTTAATGGAAATCTTCCTACTTAAAGTGAACTTGAGTGAGAAGCTTAATTCTCACAACCAATCAGCGCCTTTATAGTTAGGGCATCTTTATTATCCTCACTACAGTGTGGGCAAGCAGCCATACAGATATAGTCAGACCACTCTCTAGAGCAGATAACTTGAAACCTTTTTTAGGCTTGGCAGGGAAGAAGGAACAGTATTTCTGCAGTACATTGCCAGGGACAGGTATTTCTCAACTCCAACAGTGTTAGATTAATGTCTTTGTTTCTACCTATCACGCTCCAGTAGGATTTTAATAAACAAGTTCTTTAGGGTGTATCAATAAGAATGAAGCTTTGGCACAGAACAGTCACCGAACATACTGTTCTGAGTCTTTCTATGTGGAAAGAAAACATTTTGCTCCTTGTCTTGCAGAGTTAGGAAGGCTAGGTTTCATCTTTGAGTGAAAAGATCCCCTCATGTTAGCATTGACTATATGCATAGATATTTTGCGTATATATGTTAAAAATGAAAAGGCACAATTAAAGCATAAATTCAAAAATTTTAATTTATTCATTAAAAGTCTTTTCTGATTCAAATAAAGAGGGGTCTTAAAAATTATCAAAAAGAGCATGAACTATCTACCAATGTCATGATCAGAGGGAACACAGGAGGCCTAGGGAGTCCTGCAGATGTTACATTTGTGAGCTCACGTTTGCTAGAGGCTGAAGTGCTACACAGTCCTGTGTTCCATCATGAACAGGACTGGGACAACAATCCTTCTATTGTATCTCTCCTTCTGAAGATGTGAGGAAGATTGAATCAGAAGCATCATCAGCCTTACCAATGCTACCCCCTTCCAGGGTAAATGGAAGAATAGACATTATCTTCACTGGCTTGCATCTGGTATACTATGTTTCCTCTACAGTTACAAGTGCATCTCTTTCCAGACCACAGCCATGTCTGGTTTCTTCTAGTGATGTGATGCTGAATATATCAATTAAGCAAGTATGTATTCCTCACAAAGTGAAAGTCACAGAGCCCAACCTTCAGCAAGATAGACACAATTTCTGCCCTTGCTAATCCTCCAGTCCCCAGCTAGTGTATTTTTTCTTGAAGAATATGCTACATGTTTCAGTTCAAGCTGGTACTGGGACTATAGCACTCCCTGATTTTTTTCTGCCTCATGAACGTTCTGCTTCATCATGTTTCTCCAAAACTCAGATATCTCCACCAACTCTACATAGACACGTGGCAAATCTCCGTGGTCTCCTCTGGCACCTTGCTGAGAAATGGAGCCAGCATAGGGGAGCAGAGAGACAAAGACCGCTGAAATTTCCATTCTTTCCTTGCTGCTCAGGCAGACACAATTTGCAATTGAGGCTCCAGGACAAGGGCAGAATCAGTAGAACATTAAGGACACGGTGCTGCACTAGCCCTGGTATTTCACGCCACTACTTTTGCCTGACGCAGCATACATTTAGAGTTGCAGTAGCCACTCAGTATCAGTACATGCCCTTTCTTATTACAGATCTTTGCTGGTGGTGGAACAAGCATGAACCTCTCAGTAAAGATAACATTTTGGATTGTTAATGATAGAAACTGAGCTCACTAGTGGGTGTAAGCAGACTAGAATTTAAAAAAAAAAACCTAAACAGGAACTTGAAGTCAAAAGACATCATTTTAGTATGTAATTAAGACATATTAAGTGTTAAGCAATTAGCATTTCCTTTTTCAATTGATATAGCAATATGAAAGCAAGTCACAGCACAAAACAGTAAAATGGAATAGATGCCAGAATCTCCAAAGACTAGTATATAAATAATGCTTTGCTTTGGAAAATCTAGAATTTTTCCAATTTAGATTAGAAAAAATCTAAAAGCGTTTGTCCTTTACTACTTGTCCTCATTTTGTCTTCACAGTGCTGGAAAGTGAGCCTAATCCATTAGCAGAAAATCTCATTGCCTTCCAAACTGGAAAAACAAGTACCAACCACTATTATGCTAAGGAAGCAATAAGTGTATTCACCCACTTAAAATAGCAAGTGAGACTCAGATTTAGTTCATTATTTCTTTGTCAAACTAGGAAATTCCTAATCAAATGTGCCTGAAGGAAAGCTAAACTCCAAATGAAATAAGTTTATATTGAACATGTAAAGGGGAACAAAAACCTTGGAAAGAATTTAAATTACGTGACAGACAGAACGTCACTTTAGAATGGAAAACCTGACAAAAAACTGCCTTAGAATGTATTTGTCTTGCCAGTTAATGGTATGTAATGTAAAGTCTAGCTCTTTTCCATCATAGAAGGTTGACCAAAAGAAACAGGCAGAAAATCCACAAGAGTATGAGTGTGCAAACAGCATACTCTGTCACACATTGGAATGAAAGTGCCCAGCTCAGTATTCTGTGCATGGAGATAATCTCTGCTTAAGCAATAACATATAATTTGTCAAACTGCACATGTGACAAGGCCAGCTGCTGTGATGTGAAATACCTATGTGGCAAAGAAGCTGGTCTGTGGTGGAACCACCTTGCGTTTGAAAACTGGCACATGAAAAGTTGTGTAAAGTTTGTGGTAAAGCACTAGCTAGCTTTTTGTTGTAGTTAAGACTCTTCTAGAAGTGAAAACAATTCTGTGAACAACAATAAAAATACATATAAGAGAACTTTTCTAATGTCATTTTAAAGCTCTCTTATAAATTTCTGCTGCTGAGCGAAGAAAATCACAATTCACTCCTGAGGTTGCTTTACTTCATACTGTGGCATGGTACTAAAATGTATAAAAATATTGCTTTAGTGTACATACAAAACTGCTGTCATGGATATTGTTTTAAATTTATAAATCAGCCATAAGAAACTAGTTTTGAATTATTTGTCTTACTATATAACTGGTGCACTATAGCCAGTGTGCTTACTATGATAATCTGCCTTAGCAACTGTTATCCATGATGTTGTCTGCTGAAAACTGCATGGTTCTGTATTTTTAATAAACTAATAATGAAAGGTTTGTGCATTTCTGTTCACCCCTCCCCCTCCACTCTCTCCAATGGAAAGAGTTTGACAGGGTCAATCACTAACATATTTAATTGACAGATGCTTGTATGAGAACATATTTTGAATTTTCTATTATTTATTCCAAAACTCCTAACAGCCAAAGTATAACTAGGTTTTAGAATCATATGACTTATATTATACTACTTTTAAAATTATCTATTTGTCACAGAATCACAGAATCATTTAGGTTGGAAGAGACCTCTGAGATCACAGAGTCCACCCTTTGTCAGGACACCACCTTGTCGAGTAGACCATGGCACCAGTTGCCACATTCAGTTGTTTCTTGAACACCTCCAGGGGTGGTGACTCCACCACCTCCTTGGGCAGCCCTTTCCAATTCTTGTTAACCCTTTCTGTAGAGAAATTATCCTGATGTCCAACCCGAACCTCCCTTGGTGCAGTTTAAGAGTGTGTCCTCTTGTCCTGTTGCCTGGGAAAAGAGACCAACCCCCGCCTGGATACAATCTCCTTTCAAGTAATTTTAGAGAGTGATAAGGTCTTCCCTGAGCCTCCTTTTCCCCAGGCTAAACAACCCCAACTCCATCAGCTGCTCCTCCTATAAATTACTCTCTAAACCCTTCACCAGCTCCACTGTTCTTCTCTAGACACACTGCAACATCTCAACATCTTTCTTGAAGTGAGGGGCCAAGAACTGGACACAGCACTTGAGGTGTGGCCTCAGCAGAGCCGAGTACAGGGGGTCAATCACTGCTTTGGTCCTGCTGGCCACACTGTTTGTGATACAAGCCAGGATGCCCTTGGCCACCTGGACACACTGCTGGCTCATGTTCAACAGTTGTTGACCAGCACTCCCAGGTCCTTTTCCACTTGGCCACTTTCCAGCCATTCTTCCCCAAGCCTAGCGCTGCATGGGTTTGCTGTGACCCATGGGCAGGTCCTGGCACTTGGCCCTGTTGAATCTCATACCACTGGCCTAAGTGCATCAATCCAGCCTGTCCAAATCCCTCTGTAGAGCCTTTTTACTCTCCAGCAGATAAACACTCCTGCCTAAAAGTTTTTCTGCTCTGCTCAATGTAAGCCAGCATACATTACATATAAGAGCTTAACATGGGTGACATGACTATATAATATGCATACATCTTGTGAGGAAAAAACAAACTGCAACAAACGGCAGTCCCAAGACATCTCATAAAAGACATTTCATAAAATGAAATGTCTAATAACCAAATTAATTGACATATTTAATGTACTGGTTTTTACTGGCATAGAGTTAATTTTCTTCAGAGTAGCTTGTATGGAGCTGTGATTTGGATTTGTGCTGGAAACAGCATTGATGACACAGGGATGTTTTAGTTAGTGCTGAGCAGTGGTTACATGGAGACAAAGGCTTTTCTGCCTCTCACACCACCCTACCATCAAGGAGGGGACACACCCAGGACAGCTGACCCCAACTAACCACAGGGACTTTCCATAACATATAGTGTCATGCTCATCATATGAGCTGGGGGGGAAAGGAGGAAGGAAGAGGGAACATTCAGAGTGATGGCATTTGTCTTCCCAAGTGACTGTCATGTGTAATGGAGTTGTGCTTTCCTGGGGATGCCTGAACACCTGCCTGCCAATGGGAAGCAGTGAATTAATTCCTTGTTTTGTTTTGCTTGTGTGCACAGCTTTTGCTTTACCTATTAAAGTGTCTCTGTCTCAAACCCACAAGCTTTCTCACCTTTATTTGTCCTATTTGCTCCCCAGTCTCACCAATGGGGAGAGTGCTTAGTTGCTATCCAGGGTTAAAGCACAACATTTACTAACATCAGGAATCTTTCAGGGGATGAAATAAAGTTTAAGTTGTTATAGTAATGATCTGGCCTGTTGTGATAAATGTGGATTTTTAACGGCTTTTATAGACTTATGTTACGTTTTGCAAAATAAAGGCATGTGGCTAGAATAATACGATAATACAGTTTAAATATATGAACTTTGTATGATTTACAACTGTATGTTTTTTATTGTGTGCTACTCACTTTATTGTAAGTTTCTACATTTTGATGTTTTAAGTCTAGTAACAAGGTACCACTCTCTCTTATGATACAGTTGTGTAGCCCTAAGCTTAGGTATTCTCTTGTAGCCACTCCCACTGAAAAACATCATCTTATGTTTAGCTAGGAGTTCAGGATAGAAGAGCTGATCTGCCCATAGATGTGTCTGTTACTACTGAAGATTACTACTTGTAAGTTAAAAGGTTAGATTACAAGTCTCACTTTTACTTGGCTAAAGTTAAGCAAGAGGAATCCTGATGGTATGCCAAACAATGCAGCTTCTTGCCCCAACCAAATCCAGATGAGATGTTTATCCTGCATCACAAGAAGTGCAATAGAGCTGTAAAATTAGAACACATTTATTTGCCTTCTATAGCCTGCTTTGCAAGGGGTTACAAGCAATTCCTAATGGCTTCGCGCTGAAGTTGAAGTCTTCCACCTGGAGGTTTTCATTTTACCTGAGTAGCTCTCAGATTTATTATTTGCTTTATGAAGGCTAGACACATGCATGACTATTGCAGGACTGGAGACTAACAGGTGCGGGTCAGTAGAAATCTTGTGGGCAATTACTATTGTGTGGGAGGGAGAAATGTGCCTTCATGACTCCTTTTACCTGAGCAAGGATGGACGAGGGGTGCCACATAGCAGAATAAAGGTAGTCAACAATTTGTCTCTGTTCTGTGTAAGGAACTAAGCAGCCAAATGTGGCAAACAAAGCAGACAAAAGGATGAGTTTCCATCTCTGCTGCTGCTGCTGTTATTTGACTAAGAGGCACTGCTGCCCAACCTGCATAAGTTGGCCTGAAGTCCAGTAGCTCAAACAGACAGTATGAAATTGCAACACTCCTTATGTTCTCTTTTCCCTGATCCTAGTAAAGAACAAATGGATTTTGGATGATGGACTTTCCTGTATAAGATTGTGGTTTGATGACACAATAAATCCATTTTTAAGATGCCTTGTAACATAGAATACAGCACTAATGTAGTACCTGTCAGCTAAAATTAGTACACCTATGTTTTCGAAGATTATACTGGCTAACTTTTGCAGAGGACCAGGTATCATTTTTCACCCTGTAATCTGTGCAAAATCAGGATCACTTTCCTGTTGCACACTAGATAATTTGACAAGAACATGCGTTGCATTTACACATGATTCAGAAATTTTGGATGAAATTTTTGCTGCGGGGTGATTTGCTGATACACTAAGCCAGTATGAATGCTTATGGAAACAAGACCTGTGTTAAAATGATAAATTTCATATTTTCTTCTGCACTGTAATGAAAAAAAGATGCAAGATCCTGAGGAAAAAAAGTATGGGAAACATGAGGAGAACCTGATTATGTATTGATAAACATGTTGTCAGGCACTCTAGAAATTACTTCTGCCTAAGGCTGTGCAAATAACGAATTCTTCAGTTTGGTTGCTGAACTGAAAGGATAAAAAACCCAGCAAACTGTTATCCATTACCAAAACAAAAGTCCAACATGGTTTGCTTTATTCAAACATAATTTTTTCCCATTCTTCATGAGTGCTTGAAATTAAACATAATAGACAAAACCACTGGAGGGTTTCTGCAGGTGTCCTTTTACTCAGAGGTACAGGGGGTAGTACACATATACAAAATGTGTAGTGTCTAGATTAAATTATTTTGAAGGGGATCTGAACCCAACAGGAAATTTGAATTCAAGACATATGAAGAAGCAGTTCAAAGTATTCTGCACTGAGAATCATAGTATCTTTTGTTGACACCTTTTCCATTTCTGTGAATAGTTATTAAGCAAATCTCTGACTCAGTGGTGACCCAGTTACTACATGTAACCTTAAGGACATTGCCTTAAATTGCAGAGGACACTTGGAATGCATGCGTGTATGCATGCGGACATTTGCACACACAGCATTGTATAAGAAAAATTTAGCTAGCTGCACATGATCTGGTGAACATGTATGGAAGCTCTGCAGACCAACACCAAAGTGCCAGTCCATCTCCCAGAACCACCATTACTGCAGTAGAACGACGTTGAAAAATCCTCCCTCTCAGCAAAGCTGACTAGACCAGTTGGGGATGGCAGGCTTCTGGCCCTGAAGCTAGACATAGAGTGGCTGTCTCAGCCCAGTGTTTCCTAACTCCCTTCATTTTTAATGCTTCTTTCAGTTTCTTCTGTTAAATCCTGTAATAAACTTAAATTTCATGCATTGTAGTGGAGTATACAACTCATTTCATGAAAGACGATGCCACCGATAAATACATTTCTCCAGTCCCAATGGTTTGAAAAACTAGCTGTGATTTCACAATTAGTTTTTATGATAGCCAATCCCCCATTCTGGAGATTTTACTATTCTCCAGTTGATTTTCCACCATCATTTCTAATTGTGAGCAAGTACAAAAGTAACATTTAGGTGAGAAAGAAAGATCTAAACAAGTGACTTGAAAGGTCATCTTTATTTTGCAAACATATTTTTATGTACTTACACAATTAAATAACCAGTGAAGATATCTCAGATAGTTTTGTGGGCTTTGAAGTTTTGCATGAAGTCAGATATTATTCCAATCTTCCTCATATGAAAGCAACAGGCATTTTTCATATCAGGGTATACTGCAGCAAGTGTACTTCACCAATGGAAATTGTATACTTTATGCCTAAATTCAATGCATGAATATGCATAAAAATATTTTTATTGTCAGTGCAAGAGTGGGGGGAATGTTACAAGGTTGGCAAGATTGGGGTAGGAAATAGCTTCCATAAATCAGGAGACCAAATAGGCTACAATTCTTCAGCTTGGAAAGAAAGATGAACACTCACTCTGTTGTTAGTGTCATGAAAGAGGTTACGGTAGGATGATTATTACTAATATATAACAAAAGAAATCAAGTCATCAGATAACAAGTCTAGAACAAATAAGAGGAAGTTCTGTTTCACACAGTGCATAATTATAGTATTAATTAGTAAATAATTGGAGTAAAATTCACCACCTCAAAACTGTGGGGACAACAATAATATACATGCACTGAAAGAGACACTGGGAAAATGGGAGTCTACAGGTCTTTAAAGACAGTGGTCCTGTTGCTTTTCAAGTTAAGATGGCCTCAGAAGTTCAATGGTATCACTTCCTTGGAGCACAGCTCCACTTCAAGAACCACTATGATTGGAATTAATATATGGTGAGGCACATCTTTCTTACTAGTTTCCCCTCCAATCAGATAGCTAGCAGCCTCAATCAGCAGCAGACACCTTCTTTCTCTGTGCTGAACACATCCCTATTTCCCATTCCTACTTGGTTCTCTCTTTCTTACTTGGGAAGGGGTGAAGTACTGCCTGGAGGATTGCTTGGGATGTCTAACACTGGGAGTCCTCCAGGGAGATAAGTGCCAATGCCTTGCTTGCTGTATGGGCAAAGGATGGTCTGGAATTAAGAAAATGAACATAGAGGGAGTGCAGTGGGAGTGAGGGGAAGGGCTCAGGTGCTCTGACTGAGCAGGAACAAAACAAGTGTAATTCCGAGGAACAGAACCCACCTCACAATATTTATTCCTAACTGTTAGCTTTGCAGAGGTTGGTCTTGCAGCTTAGAGTTATAGATAAGAAAAGAAGAAGTTTATCTCAAGTGAATGATTATAATTATTTGCTCATTGTCTAAAACTTATTTGGTTCTTTGCCTTCACTTCAGGTGAAATTGCAGTCTAACATTCAGCAACAAAACAAATGGATGATGCAACCATCACAGCGAATTATTTGTTGTGACCACAGAGAACAGATAACAGGGTGAGCATTACATTGAATTTTAAAACAGAGACTGTCCGCTGCCTTTCTCCCCAGCAACACTTTCAAAGCCTACTTGCAAATTCCTGCTTGAGTCCAAAAAATACAACATGAGATATTTCCTCCTGGTCGTGAAAATACATTTATCAAAATTACCACGTGGGATTATTACTACAAATGCATCCCATGAGGAGAATTCATTGTAAGTAGGACGCAGACAAAGAAAATTCACATACAGTTTCAGCTGTGGTATCTGTCTCACACAATCAGCACTTAAACTTCAGACATCTGTGTATGTTCAAAAGACAGGAGCATGTTCCTTCTTTTTCAGTCAGAGACTTGCACAGAAATACCAGAGCAAGGTTTTAGCATTTTGGATTAGAATTCTCAATGTTGAAGGGCTATGGTATTTAGGACAAAGCATTTGAATAAGATAAGAAAGTCTGATGAAAACATTCAGTCTTTTTTAAAAAGTAATTTTGATACTTCTGAGAAAAAAAATACAGGAATGATCACAAAAATTGATCTAGGTCAGCAGCACCCCTTCTCCTCTCTAACACTCTTGAGTGCTGCCAGCTGGAAATTCAGGCTATGTTATGCCACAGCAACTGCAGAATAATTTTGTAGCCTCTAATTGTGTCTTAATTCTCACTCTGGGGCGAGGTGTGCTAATTTAGAGGTGTGCTAATGTAGTGTGAGAGCAGACAGAAAGTATGTTGGTGGCACTTTTGAAAGCTATTTAGAATATTTTGCTACTGTATTACGTTTTACACTGTGCTGCATAAAGTTAAGTCCACAAGTGTAGGAGAAAAGTGTATTCTCTTCCTTTACCTGTACACTGCATTGGAAGAATCTTTGCAGGATTATTTAGGTATACTATCAACAATAATGCTACTTATGTGTAATGCTTTCACTTTCTTGTGTTTCTATATGCATGGATAATATATCAAATAAGACAGACTGCTAATATGCTAACAAGAGAAACACAAAAATCAATTTTATTTTCATGTTGGTCCCCCAGAAGGAGGTTTTCAAAGGCACAAATAGCAGGCTTGTCTAAATCCCATGGAAATGCACTTATGGCAAATTTATGCCTTTAAAAAACCTGCAGCTTTGGATTACAAAAGACAGAATTAAACCTAAAGGCTTTGATCCTAATAGCAGCAAAGATATGCGGTTGTTCAAAGAGGCATCTACTTATTACAGGGTATGTTCAGGTCATAAAAACTCACACACTTAATTCATAACAGAAAGCACTTAAGGACCTGTGTTATTCCACACAAAGGAACAGCCATGCTAGAGATATTGCAAATGAAGGCAAGTAAAACTTTGAGGTACACGAGTTTTGAGGACCCTGACATCTTGTATTTCAAGGTTTTAATATCACTTAAGTCCTTTATTAGCATTAGTAACCATCATTCCACAGAGGTCAATCTAAGTATTCCAGCACGACTGTTTATTATCACCTATACAGAAAGGAAAATCTAGTTGAAATTTTACAGACCAACAGATCATGGTAAGTTTAAGCTTCAGACATTTAAGGAACAAGAGCAAGCTCCACAATATAACATTTTTCTCATTGTTTTCAAATCTGTTTGAAAAGCTGATTGATAAAATTGTGTGAAACAAACCTTCAAATTACTAAGGTAATATTTGAGAAAAGATTGCTATTACAGTTGTTTTTGTTATTAGTTATACAAGATATATTTATTCTTGTTATCAATTATTCAGTTATATATCAGCTTATTCAGTTATCAATGCAGCTTCTTGTGCCTAAAATGTTGGCTTTTTTTATAGGTGTCATGCAAACAGGTTATAGCACACACGCAGCCAGAAGAAAAGTATTTACAGCACATCTAGCACCCATCCAAAAACATCTATGTAGATACATAACCATGATCTTAGATTACAATAGTATGTTAGATTTGACTGAGCCCTAAAATACAGTTCCTCTGGCACTGGAGCTGACAGTAGCTGTGGGGTCAGTCTGCACCTCTCAGCACTGCAGATAAAGAGTGAAGAGTGTGCATGCACTCGTAAGGAAGAGTTGAAGCAGATGGGGGAAAGCAGCACGCTTCCTTCACAACGCAAATGCATACACGTGCTAGCATGCGCTTGGCAGCAATGTCCTAACCTTCCATTCACATAACTGCAGTCATGTCAGTACAAACAGAGAAAAATAAATAAAGTTTAGAAACTGACCTGTTTTTCATTTTCATCCTCCAACCTCAGCCTGTCCTCAATGCAGTTCCTGGCCTGAAGGAACGCCTTCCTCTGAGCCCTTTCTGTCAAAATCCTCACAAAGACCCCATACAAATTTACACTGACAAAAAGGATTGCATTGGCCACGAGCTGTAAGGGAAAAAAAAAATAATATTTTCAAATACATATTTGTATTTTATATTTCTACTCAGTAAAATATATATTCAAAACAAAACAAAACTGTTTGAAAATTGTGTCTTACTAGCCATGTCACTGATGTCCCTTACTGCAGTGGAACAATTACAGCAGCTACCACAAATTCAGGCAAGCAATATTGATAATAGAGAATTTTGCGTCTGCTGAAGTTAATTTCTCTTACAGTGATCTGTAGCTTGTCATTTTCATTCATCATCATTTCTTTCAGCAGCCCATTGGCAGATCTGTCCACCTAAGGAGAGTAGTATCCTCCATATTTGTTCAAAATACCCAGAAAACTGAAATTATTTTCCTATGTCTTCATAAAATAAGGATACTACTGGCCCTTTTTTTATACTTGAAAAGCAAGGCACTGGCAATCATGTGACTGAATCAAAATGTATACCTGGGTAATCCAAGTTTTCATGTTGCATAGTTTGCACTTGGAAAATCTGCTTCTTTTCCCCTATCTGTACTGTTAGCAACCATATTATATTTTTTGAGAAATCATCCAAAATATTGTTGATGCCATCCTGCAGCAGACCTCTCAGAAGGTGCTGAGTCCTTTCAAATGATGACCCTTGGCACAAAACAAGCCCCACAACAATACTATAATCAGGGACCATGAATTACTTTGGAGCTACTTCTATGAACAATGATTTTATGAAAGACACATATAAGAACTCAATTGCCCTTCTGGGTTTCTTTAATGTTTTTTACAATGTGTGATACAGTTACTTAGCTAACTGAAATAACTGGTGGTTTGTACACAACCTCCCTGTGTAAGACAATCCTGTTCATGTTTCTCACCACATCTCTGATGTCTGAAACGTGTCTTCAGATTGTAACTTCTGCAATGTAATGTTTATTTAGTAAGGAGGCACTAAGGCCTGTGTACGTAATGTATTTTCAGAACCTTCCTCCTTATTTACTGTAGTGACTATCACAGCAGCATAAGGGTTCATGGGACTCACAAATTCCAAAAATTCAAAAGTGAGTAGGCACATAAATTGACCAAGAGTGGGCCTAATAAGAGTACAGATGTTACAGCAAGTAACACAATTCATGTTAAATTTCTATGCACCTAAAATAGTTCAAAAAGACCATATAACTGATGTTTGTTTCCTAATTCAAGGTATACATTTCAAGCTAGTACATCTCTGTTGCATCATCTGCTAGTGTAAATTGGAGACCACTGCTCTTGAAGCCACAGAGTCAAGCTGTGCCAACAACACAATCAAATTTTAAGAAAAACAAAGCTACTGACGTTGTAGAGAATGCTTGCTAACAGGACTAGAGTTGAAGGCTTGATGATAAGCCAATATGCCAATATGGTAAGCAAAGATCCAAAATGGTATCCCTGATGTTTTTGGAGAGACTTTGGAAAATGTTTCACTCTAAAAAAATAAAAAGGAATTTTCTGTTGTGTGCAGCTAATGTCAATATATATCTTCACCTCTTGTGATCTCAAATTAGTGTGGAGAATTGAAAGACTCGTTCTTGGTGAGTTCTCCAGACCTTCATGGATTCACAAGTCCTCTAATTCTTGTCTTCAAACCTGCTTGTTATTAGTTAACAGGACATAACAACAAATTCCATGCCAACACTCTCACCAGCACAAAATCAAAAGATTACTTGTGACAATAAAAAGAGCTGTGCCTAGCATTAGTGGTTTTTTTTCTCCTCAGTTATCCAAAAAGAAACAATTATCTCATGAGAGCAAATAGCAGTGAAGAATGATGTTACAGCTTCCTCCAGAGACCGGCAAAATGCAGGTTCAGGTGTCATGAATCAGATGAATTTTAACCTAACAATCTCATATACCAGTTACTTCTGATGATAACACGAGTAGTAAAAATTTGAAGATGAAATACAATACACAAGCATATCATTTCACAATACAGGGTGAGCATAAACACCCTGCAATTCCTATTCTGCTTTATTTTGCTTGGTCACAGAGAACTGTTTGAGATATATCAATTTTCGTCACAAGATAAAGCTTACTGAAATGAAATGACTGTAGAAATTCCAGTAGAATCCTATTTTTAAAGACATGAATGTGGCCACACTCACCTTATTCCTGCATCTTATCATGCCAAATGTAGTGACAACACTGTATTTTAAGCCTAATTCTTAGAAGCACAATGGAATAAAAATAGAAAGGATTTGTAAGATTATATTCAAAGGCAGTGAAGAGAGCCCACAGAATAAACAGACTTGACCCTGTCATACAAAACAGCTGTGAATAACATAGGGTGAAACTATCTTTACGTGCTGATATCAGAGAGGCTCAAGACAAATAATTACTTCTAGAGACAATAAAAAAAAGTCAACTCAGTTTCTGGTTTTCAACTAGAAACATTAAAAGACCATATATTGTAACAATCTGCCAGTTATTCTGGGACTATCATTACGATTTCACTCAAGCAACAGTGATCACCTGGACTGGGGGTAACCAGTAGGTGGGCTCCTGCCACTTTCAGACTCAGCAGGGTAGGTCATTTTCAGACACGCTTTGAACAGTTTAAGATAAAACAGAGGCTTAGCTGTCAGCTCTGGCCTGCAGGGAATCAGCAAAGTGATAAAGTAAACTAAAAGATTCATAGATTTCAAAATGTGAGAAAAGAAAGTAGGGCAGATTGTCTCCTGAGGTAAGAGTTCCTTCCCTCCACAACCCATTTCTACTTAATTACTATTTTTCCCCCAATTGCAAAGTACATACTACTCTTTCTCTCTAGGTTTATCAGATGTGTGCCATTTTTCAGTCCCTTCCATTTTAATATGTAAATATGCACCTCTATCTACACATATACATACATCTATATATATAACTTTCACACATTATGTGTCGTAATTCCATGAAAGATTGTGAGACTTGCTGTTAAAACTAAGGAAATTTAAAGAGGCACAGAGTCATACAGAACTGCTGAAATATGAAGGAATTTAATTTTATGTCATTCTGTTATTTACTATACTACTGCTTAGTAGCAAAAAGAATGCTCTTCAGGTTTCACCACCACCAGAACCATCAAAGAAACAATTTCCCTAATGCAACACAAAGTGATTCAAAGACAATTTTATGCAGTAAATTTTCAAACAATGTTACCCTTTCAATCCATAATGAGATTACAGATCAGCCAGAACAAAAAAAAAAAGAAGCATCTGGGTCATGAAAACCTGTTTCTAAAACTATTTTCTTTTATTTATTGTGGTCACTGAACCTTGCATTGTGCATTCTGCATATCTACTGTCCTTCAATATGAACATCCTAAGCTTTAAGCTTCTCTAGTCCTTCATAGGTTACATTCACTGTCAGTGGATGAATTTTGGCGTGGTTCCTTGCGTGAGGGTGTTACCAAAGGCAGACTTCCAACATAGAGAGCAAATTCCAACATAGAGAGCTGCATAGTCAGTGAAGAGGGACTGGGAGCTCCAGCAATTATTTCAACCAAATGTCTGTCTCTCCTGGTTTTTTCTCCATTATGTTTTTGAGTCTCTGTTTTGGAAGGAAATTTGAACTGTGCAATACAGCAACACCCATCAAGGAGTGAGAAGTAATTCTAGCAGTGAGACACATGTAGCATGCCCATGCATACACAGGGCTTGAGGAGTTCAAATAAAGATTTTCTTTTTATTCCCCAGATTCACCTCCCACTTCTTGAACCTCCCTTGGGGTTAGTTGACAGACTCCTTGAAGGGTCTTTTGAAACTTTTTTCTCTGTTCCAGATAGGACTTATTCTCCACTTCTTTTTCTTTCTAAGCAAGAATTCTGATATGTGCATTCATGCTTTTTCTCAAACAAATGGTGAAAAATTCTTCTATGGTATTTTTATTTATTGTTTGCCTTTTGAGAGGACTGCTTACTCAGCAGACTAATTCTGCTATCAGGTAAGCAGTTAAATACTAAATGGTTCAAACCTGAAGCTGGTTTTCATTGAGGAGTAGTTTTCTGTTTGTATCACAGAATTGTCTCAGAAAAATGTGGCTATTTCATAGAGGTGTAAATGACTCTTGGATCTGCTGAAAACTTTATTACAAAGTGGTATCATATGGAGAGATATTGAAATGCTCAACTGAAGTAGACTAAATGAGAAATATAAATTATTAACAAAGGAAACTTCAGGAGACACCAGAATTTCATTGTGCATTCTAAAAGGTGGACTTGTGTTGTGTAGGACTGAGAAGGGATTTCAATAGTTACCCCTCCCAAAATTATAATTCTGTGACTAATATCAATATTTGGTTTAATCTGAGAAACCTGAGTTCTCATGACAACCCATGAAGCAGAACAGAAAATGTAGGAAATTATGGCCAGCATTTCCAGGTGATAGTTGAAATTTGCAGAAAAAACAAGATCAATTCAATTTCTGTATATCTTAACCCTCAGATACATGATAAGGTGAGAGGTATGTTGGGTCTGAATTCTACTTCCAGTTTTCTCTCTGAATTGAATTTTGCTGCAAGTAATTTCCGTTGTTCCTGTTATGCCAACAACATAATATTTAGGCATTCTGTCAAAATAGTTTGAGATATGGCAATGAAATACATTATGTTAAAATATGACTATCTATTGTGAGGGGTGTTTCTAAGGAAACAGTTGTGAACAGCTTACAAAAATGAATCAGTGCTTCCACCATTAAAATGCTTGAACAGCAAAGCAAGACTGCGCTCTTTATAAAAATCATTGACATCATGAAAAAGAGTTTAAACAAAAGTAGTTTCTTTCTCCTGTTATGGAAAATGTTACCATTAGGGCAATGCTTTATTTACATTGCAAGACTGTACAGAGGAGAATGCACAACTGCCGCTTGATCCTGACATGTTTTTTAAGCTTAGTAATTCATTTGGTCAACTCGCTTTGAAACTTTTTTGAGAATACTTAATGACTACATCTGCTCCCTCTGATTGCTGAAGTGGTGTAACACTGAGAACTTCTCCTCAGGTCCTGACAGTGTCCCAAAAAGCATAGCCTCCTACCAGAGGAGGCAGCTAAACAATTTCTCTCCAATTAATTGTATTCCCATTTAGATTAAATATTCTTCTTTTATTTTTGTTAAGTTTTTATCCCAATTGGGTGGTAGTATATACTAAGGAAATACTGTTCTGCTTGCTATTCACCATGGTTTTCGCATTCATTCACACCCCTCAGGAATCTACAGAATACTTTAAGAGGGGATTAGTGAGCACTTATTTCAGTGATAATGAGTGCACATGTCACGGTAGAGGAAAAGAGGAGTAGCACTGGAATGTCTATAACCATACAGGTGAAGAGAGACTTTTATGATATCTAGGATGCTAGGTCCACAAACCACAGCCAGTTTTTCTGAAGTGTATGTGCAGAATGTGTTGTATGTATGTATTGCAGAAATCCACTCTGTGATTACATAAGATACCAAATATTTGTTTGGCTGAAGTTGCAGAGTGCCTGCTTTCTCAAGTGTGTGACATGAGTCTAGACATTAATTTCAGTCTCCCATTTTTGAGATTCAGTTGTACCTTTCTTATGGAATTTCTGAAAGGAACTTACAACTTACGCCTTTCAAAATAGCAACAAATTCAATCTTTATTTTGATTTACCAAGACTTTTGGATTTTTGTTCTGTTTTGTTGTTTATTTGTTAGAAAGACAGAAAGAGGCACTTATGTACAAGAACTTTTGTTCTTATCTCTTTTTTTAGTAAGAGTAAAAGGCATCTGATTTTTAGAGAATAGAAAAAATATCATACAAAAGCTTACAGGTAATTTATAACAGAGCAGTGGTATATGAAATTTTAGAAAAAAGAAATAAAGGACTGGATGGAAAATACAAGCTGAAATACCTTTAAGAAAAATTTCTCAATCACTTCAAACCTTTCCAAACAATGAATGACTTCAAAGAAGCTGTACTTTAAGGGGGCGGGGGAAAAAAACCAAAACACATATTCTGTTACAAGTGGTTGGTGAAACTGCAACAGTGCTGTGAAATTTCCCAAGCATACTACACTTCAGGAAAAAAAAGGAAAAAAACAAAAGGGAAAATGTCAATATTTACCTGATGCCTGCTTTTATACTTAATGCGTACCTACTGATACTCATCTGTGAGTTTCTTATTGGTAACAGGTGAGCAATATTAGTTATTTCTCTTGGTCTCATATTTGCATGCATAAGCCCAGTTGAGGTCAGTATCAACAATCTTCCCATATATCAAACTAGATCTTACAGATAGATAACTAGACGTTACTTATACATAAGGGAAGAAACCCTGTTCAAAGCCCACAGAAGTGCTGGGGCTATTCAGAAGAAAGCGTCTGAAAAATATCACACATGAAACAAAAACAATTTCCCAGTCATCCATGCTAAAGTCTGGATAGATCTGGCTGATCTTCATGGTTTTTCACTATAAGAGAGGCTATGAATGTTTCTCAGAGAAGATATGACAAATATGACATCTCAGCTGTAGCTTTCTCTTGCTGTTATATTTTGGTACTACTCTCCAGAGTGTGTAACAGGTTCACAGCACAACACAGACCTTAAATGCAATAATATGGTCTCAGTCACTTCGATCTCTGGAAAGCTGACACAAAGAGCTACCCAGAAAAAGTGAAAATATTTTTGCTACTGACTTTTACACATTACATCCCACAAATTTCTTAGTGCTAAGAAGAGACAGGCAAATGTTATGTTGGGCTTTAGGAATGGTATTCCTCAATTCAGTGTTCCTACTGAAACACTCAAAACCATGTGCTGCTCTCTCACTCCCTCCTCCTCCTTCTCTTCCTCCTGGGGCAAGTTGGAAAGGAGAATTGGAGGCACAACAGGTAAAGATCACAGGTTCAGGTAAGAATGATTTACCAGAAACAGCAATGAAATAAGGAATGACCAGCAACAACATCAATGACAGAGCGCACAAGAGAGGCAAACGTATCACATACAACTGCTCATGACAGGGAAACCAGCAAAACCCCTGAACACCCGCCATGCCCTTCCCCTGCCCTCAGAGGGGATATGAGGGGATATCGAATAACATCCAATTCCCAGCCATGGACCTCCTGGCTACTGCAAAAATCAATCCTGTCCTGGCTGGAACCTGGACAGTTACATTTCTCTCCTAATTTAGCTTTTGCATTCTTTTCCAGTGTATTTTGAGATTTGAGATTCTGCATTATAGAACAAATAAACCCCCTGTTCGGCTGTATATTGGAAGTGTGCTAGTGTACACTTCTGTACACTGGGGTAGTTTGTTATGGTTAGGGTTTTTTGGACATTGCAATTGTTCCCAAGCCTTATGAATAGCTGTTATCTATCAAAGAATACTTGGAATATGTTGCTAAAGCCATTGTAAATAATTTCTATAAAAATTGCAGCCAATATATTTATTTATTTGTGCGTGTTATGTACTTCAGAGAGTCCAGGTGACCAGCCCCTGAAGCTGTTCTATATCAATAAGAATTCAACAGATTTTTTAATATTAGTTAGTATAATACTGTCTCATGCAATTACAGTATAGTACAGTAATCTGTTTTCCAAAATTTGTTTGCATTTGCCATGTGCAACACATGGTTCCTTTCCAGTACTTGTTCCTCCACAAGAATCGACCTGAACTCTTTTTTTTTTTTTTTAAGCTGCAGTAGCTAAATACATAAAGATGATGGCATACAGAATCCAAGATAGTTCTGAAACATTTGGTGGTACCATAGTTGCTAGGTGACCGGACCTTCATATCTTAAGTGCAATTTTTCTTCACTTGAGTCCTACGCATGGCTGAGAAACTGCATGTAGCAGCCTCAGTCTGGCACCTGGCTGCTGCAGACAGAAGGTATTTCTTATCTAGAGTACTGCTCTTAGACTACAGATGCAAAATGAGGCCATGGCTTCACTTCAGCAAGGACATTTTCAGATTGCTCCTGTAACAAGCCAGGAGGAAGTCTGGCCAGTCTGAGTGGGACAGCCTCCTTCCAAGGCTCCCAGCCAGGTTCCCTGATCTCACTGGTGTCTCATGGTCCTGTGGCATGGTGTGGTTATGATGCCAAAAAAGCATGGAAAAACTGCTCAGAGACCTATTTTAGTCTTTAAGCAGCAAAGATATTTATTTCAAGCAACGTTGGGGTTGCTAGCCAGCCAGTTCTCACCAGACAAACTAGCTCTGAAGTTGTCAGTGAAAAGTTAGGCAATTTATACGATTTTCATGAGAAGTTACAACATCTTTACATACATATTCATTAGATTTTGACACCTAATTATAATGTATATATAATATATAATTATAATAGACAGGGTTTAGACTGAGTCCTACGTGTTGGGGGCTTGCAAAACCCCTCCTGACTCATCACTCCTTTATTTCCCCGGATGTGTATCCTATCTTTATGTATGACTACTATGTTGACCTTTCTGCTATCTTTATTAGAACAGAACAGATCAGAACAAATTATCTTCTGCTATATTTCAACCTAAGTAGAAACCCTTTCTCGACTTCAGTCATACACATAAAATGTACTCCACAATGTCTCTCTTATGGACCTAGCTTACTGAAGAGCTATGAGTTGAGCTCCTGCACATTCTGGCAGCTGGTACGTGCTTCCAGTTTTTCACTCAGGTTCCCAGTTGTCAGCTTTAGTTTAGCTGTCAAAGAGTTTTCTGTGAAAATTCAAAAATCCTCTACAAAGCTTTGCCAACAAACAGGGCTGAGGTAGAGGGTTCATTCTGCTGGCCAGTAGTAGAGCTGGTGAAAAAACATGGGTTTTCCAAGTCTGAGCTCTGCTCTCCAGTGGTTCAAGCTTGGTCTTGTTAAGCCTAGAAACTGTGCTGCTGGGGATGAAGTACTATCCCCAGGGCTTATTGTACATGCTGTACAGCACTGCACTATCTATTTGCTACTGAAATGGTGGTCTCCTGTGCTGTGCACAGGCTATTTCTAAAGAGAACTTGAATTCTACTCCTGGAAGGTTGGGTATAAAAAACCCAGGAAAAGCAACACTTATCCTTAAAACCTCTAAGTGTTTTGTTTTTTTTTTATTAATTTAGCTTCATGGTAATTTTTAGAGGTCTGGGAGACAGCCATGGATACAAGGAGGTTCCCAAGTCAGTGTATGTCAGTTAGGTATAATCACAAACATATCACAGATGAGGGATTAAGCTCAAGCAGATGCTCAGATATTACGCTGTAATGAACTCATAGTCAGGGAATCATACTGAAGTACATTACTGAGGATTCTAGATAGTAAAATCAAGTAATTTTCGGTGACCCAAGCAGTGTCAGTTGCATTTTTCATATCAAGTACAGAATCTTATGTTTCTTTTATGCCTGCCACTAAAAAAAGTTTGGCTCAAAAATGTCTAGAAATATATAGAAGTCTTCTAACAAATCATCTCTAAATTAAATTGAATGACTGAACTGTGAGACTTTGGTTCTTCCTCACTGCTGAAACACCTGGTCCTTTTCCAGATGAATGAAACCAGACAGATAAAGAGAGGAAAAAGTGCATATGCTGTTGCCCTGGCTGTCTGTGCACTGTTAAGTGGAAACATGACTGCATTAGAACTAAACTGATCTCAGTTGGTTTCAGCTTGCACCAGAAAGATTGCCTGCTAGACCTGACAAATGTTCTCTTATATTGCTTTTTTTTTTCAACTCCATGCAGACAGTTGAAGCAGTTGGTGAATGATGTCACTTTTGGTCAATTGTCCTGAAAAGATGAAAGTGTTTGCCTTGAGGAAACCATGTTCTATTACACAAAGCCTGGTTACTTTTCTTCTATTGTGCTTTACAACTTGCAAGAGCTGTCTCTACAGATAATAAGATTTTCGCTCTGCAGGGTCATTTAAACTACAGTATCTTCTGTCAGTGTCAGCGTTTGAGAGCTTTAACGCTGTCAGAGTTGCAAAGGAGCAACTTAAGAAGAGATGGAGAATGCTAGCCATTTTCTTGTTCAACTGTGAAAATTACTTTTGCAATGAGAAACCAGCTACACAGTATTTCACTAAGCAACTGATCAAAAAGAAATTGATGGAAGATGTTAAAAAAAATTCAGTCACATTTGCACTTCATGGACAGACTGATTAGGAAAACAAGAGAACATACCTCTGTTTAATGATTGTATATAACAAATAAATTTATCAGTCTATTATTTCAAGAGAAGCTGAGAAAAACCTAAATATTTAGGACCAAAGTACCTACCAAACCCTACTGATTTTCAGTTAGTGATCCTATAAATTAAGTTTGTTGTTGGAATCTCTATGTGGTAATGATTAAAAACAGTCTGAGTGTGCAAAAAAATGGAGACATGATTCCATGGTTGGGAATTTGGGTATTCATACAAATCTCATTGCTGGGTCAGAATATTAAAAATAAAAATACACTAATTTTGTGAGCAACAGAGTACTTTTAAAGACATAGCATGAGGGCACAAGACTAATAAATTCTTGCACTATATGATCTTCTTGTCATGTGTTCATTTTATGGTTCTGTTTTAATGTAGAATCATTTTAATGAAAAAAATATTTTGGAAAAAAATCACAATATTGTGAAAGCCAATCACTTAAAAACACTGAGTTGAACTGCAGAAATAAATCAAAGTATGAACTCACAAACCTCGAGGAGTGTAAGACATTACAAGATATAAATCAAGCATGGTTTTGGAAGAGGAGGATTAGATGGGAGAAAAGGGAAAGAAGAAAGAAGTAAAATAATGAAAAAAAGGGGAACCGAAACATGCCTACTCTGAGCAGAAGAGTAGAAAAATAATAAGGGGGTTAAAATTTCAGGTATGATGCCAAATTAGTACAGTCTTGAAGACCATGCTATCTGTATTCTTCTTTTTTCATTTGTTTAGTGTCTGGATTTTTTTCCTCTTTTAATTTTAATTTTCTGCCTATGTTATATTTTGTTCTTTCTCATTAGAGAGAGGTTTGGGATATCTTTTATTTGAATGAAAGTGGTAGGTAAAGATTTTGGACTGCTATTCTTTGAATTGTGAATGAGATACCTTCCTGGTTTTGTTTTTTTTTAGCTCCTATACCTAACAAAATGCTCAGAAACTCATCACGACTTTCATTTGAAGTCCTCCTTCCTATAAATTGTCTAGTGGGTCTATTTCCTGCTTTGAATGTCTTGTCAGTTCTAGTTAGCTTAAGATGGTCCATCAAATTAACAAAAACAGTGCTATTTCCATGTACCTATTATAAAAAATTGCAAACAGCAGAATTCTATGCCCTGGAAAAGAAAAGAGTGGAATTTAACCAAATTCTTGAGAATTCTAAACATTTCTTCTTCTGCTTCAAAATAAATGAGAAAGGATACACAATATGTTAAGCCCCAAAGCAAGCTGTTCACTGGTAACAAAATACTGAAAGTCAAGTGTAAGTACTGTAATATGTCAAATTACGTCATATTACATCTTTCTTAACTGTACACAAATTCCCTCGTAAGAGTTTGCTGATTGTACTCTTTATTGCACAAAGAAACTGAAAAATAACAAGTATAGACACGTACTCTACAGAGCTGCTGTATTTTTGATGTCTTCTGGTGCAGGCTTTGCACGTTGTCTGACGCCAAAGCTGCAAAATAAATCCAGGACAGTATATGACTTTGGTTACAATAGCAAACAAAATGCCCAACCTGTAGTTGGAAAGAGGTGGTGATCAGGATGCTCACACTAGGTGCATTTCAGGAGAGGTTATTTAGGATCAGCTCTAGTTAGCACACTTTCCACTGTAGTTTCTGGTCTCAAAAGCACAAGATGTATTACCAGAATACAGACAAGAGAATCACGTTTTTCTTTCCCTTTCACATGCCACCCACCCTTCCCAGTACAGCAAAAAACAGAGATTACTTTTTTAAGTGATCCACTGCCCTATAAGTGTGGACTTGTATCATAAAGACTGCACAGGTAGAGAAAAAGATGACACATCAGAGAGATATGTGCTGAATCATATTAAGTGTAAATGTGTTTAAGACGAGTTCATAATAAAAACAAATATAGTACTGTAGGTTATACTTTATGTCTATGACCAAACTCCAATATACAGAAAAGTCTGAGAAATGCTAATTGATTCACAGCAAAGCTTTAATGCCTAAAGAAGGATTAAAATATTCATTACCTAGTCATTCAATAACTTGTTAACCATTTTAATATTTTCTAATGTTTTTTGGTACTAGTAGTAGTTTCTAAGCAGTTCCTAAACGAAGTACTTCCTAAATCATTATATGATGATGTCAGAAACAATCCTGGAAATTACAAGTCTGTAGGAGGAGATTTAAAAAAGGTATGTGGTACTGAATTAAAGCTACATAATAATTGTGCAGACATTTAGAATTTTTTTTGACCAGAAATGCAAGTGAGTAAACATTATTTCACACTATTCAATATTACACTACAACTTATCAATTTTTTATTTTTTAAATTTATGTACTTAAGAATAAAAATATATTTTTTGTAGCTACTGCATAATACTAGTTAATTTCTATGACACTGGAAAGAATTGTGCATATTAGATTATTCTAATGAAGATTTTGCTTTACTGTTATCATTAATAGACTATTTTATATATGTTTTGAAACGTGGTGAAAAATAATAATAATATTAAAAAATCTTCTATGTCAAACCCCTAAAAAATTTTCTTTGGTGATTGCTGCAATGATCTGACTATCCTTAGCAGCTCACACACTCTTCTGTGAGAAATCCTAGCAGATTCATTAGTGATAGTTCTCCTGCCTTCAGAACTAAATACCAGTGATCTGATCCTAAATCCCTCAATGAAGTCACCTGAAGTACTTCTTGAACATCAAACACTGCAGCACGCAGTACATAAAAGTTGAGGTGATAGTGGAGACCCTTAAAAATGGAGTGTTGAATTAGTAACTTTGGAACAGGATAAATTCTTGCAAGCAGGATGGACTTCACCAAAATATAAAATTAGTGAGAACAAAACAAAAGAACTGGAGAGTTTTGACAAGGCGGATGATCACACAGTTTAAGAGTTCACATCCCTAGCAGGTGAAGTAACAAAAAAAAAGGATATTTATATGGAGAAACAATTAAGCAAATGAAACAAGGAAACAAACAGCTTGAACCAATCAAGTCCCATCTAAACAGTGTAGCAAGTAGGTAATCAGAACAAATGGGTGTGTGATGCTATGCTGATACAGAAGGGAAGTTGGAATTAATTAAAACAGAGTAAGAACTATCATATCAGAAGGATACAAAAAAAAGAAAATAGTCTGTGGGTCACTGTATTTCCAAGGTGCAAAATACATAGGGAGAAGACAATAGAATCACAGAAGTAGTGCTATGAATTAAAGGAAGGATGCAGCCCAACCAGGTGATTAATATAATTGTATCAGGATGTAACAGAATCTCCATGGATTAAAATTTTATAATTATGTAGGCAGAGCATATTCAAAGGACAATACTATCACAGCCTGAGGAGGATGGAATGAGGGAATATGGTTCATTCACCTGGGAGCTCTCACAGAAAGTATTGCCTCAGAATATGAACTAAAGGGATACTCTTGTCATTCCCATGCAGACTCAGTAACTCTTGCACTGGGTCATGAAACTAAGGCAAATGTTGAGACTCCATAAATGACTGTGTCCTGAAGCAGCTAAATGGGGAACTAACAGGAAGAAAAGCACTCCTAAATGTTCTTATGACCTAATACTTTGAAAAATAAACATCAATGTACAAGTAAGCGCAAAGTACTTAGAGCTACCCTTTCATGGTAAAAAAAAACCCCAAAACCAAAACCAAACCCCCCCCCCCAAAAAAAAAACAAAACCAAAAACAACCACAAAACAAGCAAACTAGAAAAATTTAAAAATTCTTCTGAACTAACACTAGCACAAATGGTAGGAACACTACTTCTGTTCCCTTTTAGGCATCTGCAGTATCTATCGTCTATCAATATATTTCATTGAGTCCAAATGCCAGACAAAACTCTAGTCAGAGACAAAATCCGTGATGTTCATACAGAATTCTGTCAACTTTAGAGATAGAACCCTACTCTTTACATTGAGACATAACAATTGCCCCAGTGCAATTACTTTGACTGTCTCTAAAAGCCCAAATGCATAGTCTCTAATCAGCAACATAGTCATAGAATCATAGAATCATTGAATCATAGAATCAACCATGTTGGAAAAGACGTCCAAGATCATCAAGTCCAACACTATAATAAACTAAATTCTGCCAGTAGTCACTTTGCACAGTCTGGATTACTTATGTATCTACATGAATGTCAGAATGACAGCATGCTTTCTGCTTTAATAGATTAGGCTTCCACACAATGTTCTAAAGACTCAGCTACTACACCTATGTTATTATTGCCATCCTATTTACATATTTCTAATATTTTGAAAGTTATTTTAAGTTCTGGCTTGTACAATGTTGCGTTTGCTATATTGCCTTCCTTTGGCATGTTGGGGGGAAAAAACCCCCAAAAAACCAAACACATTCTTTAAAAGAGGTAAATTTTCATATTGAGTAACTAACAGGTTTATTTTGATAGAATTAACTAAACATAAGAACTGAGATCCAAGTTTTTTAAAGAACTCTAAATAAGTTTATTCATGTTAATATATGTTTGTGATTTTGTTAAGATTATATAAATTATACACAATTACACCCTTACAGGCCTGTGTTAATAAGGACAGTGAGACATTTTTCCAGTGTAAGACACTGGATAATGAGCTCAGTGTAGAAAATACGCCAAGTAATTACATTTTTGCCTGCCCAAATTACCCCCATAAGTTCAGTTGATTATAGGAATCTGTCAGCTGTTAAGCAACTACTGTATTTCACCTCAAGTAACAGCTTTTCAGCAATGCACTAACCAAAATAATTTCTCTAAGTCATACAATGCTTTTGAATGGACTGATATATCTAACTTATCATCTTTACAGTTGCACAATTAACGAAACCTAGGTATTGCTGCCTCTGGTAATACAACATTATGCGGCAACTACTCACAACTGCTGTCCTTTGAGGGACTGGTAAGGATCACCATCAGTTATCTGGGTTTTTTAGTAAGCCGTTAATGCACAATCTGGCATGGCATTTTGAGTAATCAAGACATGACTACTGGTAGACGTAGGATACAGGTGTAAGTGGATCAATAATTTGATTTAGCAGTGCAACATTTTAGCAAAAAAACAAATTAGTTCGTTTAACGAATTAGACTTCTTTGCACAGTTAAAATAGAGAGCCAGTCACCAACACCCTTCAAAGGCACATGTCCTAAGGTTGACCAATGCTCGGATGTCTCCTGAGCGCAGCACAGTCTGCAAAAACAACATCAGCTGGGCTCTGAAAAACTCTTTATCTACAGAAGCACAGTATCTCTATTTGAGAGATTTGAAACTCTCTCTTAAGACAGTTTATCCTTCCAGGTGCAATGTTGTGCTGCTGTAGCTGTATTGTTTCTGATTTCAGTATTTGAACGGATTTTTTAAGCTCTGTACTATGTCCTCATTAATGCTACTACACACGCATTAAATGAAGAGATGGGGGGAGGAGAGGGAAGCACCAAGGCAACTTGGGCCGGCTGAAGCAGATGCTACTTTCTGCTGACTCTTTTTCCAGTCCTGTGTCAGCAGTCACAAGTTAAACCGGCTCTTTGAACTCACCTGGCCAAAAATAACCTATTATATGCAAACAATCTTATTTTTCAAAATTGTGCCCCTTGAGAGATCACACGCTTTTCAACAGCAAGCAACATGAGAATCACCGCTGCATGGAAACATGTTCCAGCTAAACAAAATTAATTAAGCAAGATGCCACAGATATTGTTATTAGGTCATAAAATGTTGGTCCTGGTTATTTCCGCAGGGAAGCCGGTGACAATTATGAAGATGCTGACTTTAAATATGCTTAGTGCATTTAAGTCAGTTACAGTGGCAAAAGAACCTAGAAAAGGAACTTCAAAAGTCAAGTTTCTTTAACAGTACAGGTACCAAACAGTAAGGTAGCTATGCCTCAGCTCTGTCAAGAACATCTACTTCAGGAGAATAGTCCAGGCTGTCTTGGATCAATAATAAACCTACATTCTAAACCCGGCAGTGAATTCTTAGACATCTGGTCTCCTGACAACAGAGCTGTCATCCATGCTGCCCATGTAGAAACAGGTATGGCAGTCAAATACCTCCAGCCTCCAAACAGACCAACTGTGGACTAAGTACAGTAACTTTCTACTACTATGTTGTCTGTGGAGTGCGAAAGTTTTGGATCTACTGCACTGGATCCAAATTCTGAAAGGTTCTAAAGGCTCTCCTGAAAGATCCTAAACATGCAGGAATCACAGAATGGAAAACAGTTAACTATAAGGAGAAAAAAAAAGAAATTGTATCAGAGTTGTAGGCTGAAGGCTGCAACAGAGAGCTTTGGGAAATTGCACAGAACTAAGAGTATAAGAGAGAAAAACTAAGTATTTCCTTGAAAACAGGTATATGTTTCTGAAAAGGAAGCTGAGAGAATGAACATTAAATGGTTTTCAATCTGTTTGGGTTTTTTTTTAGTTGTTTTGTGGGGAGATTTTATCCCCAGCTGAAAACAGGGAATTCCATTACTGGATTTCAAGGAAGATTATGGCTGGGCCCAAAGTAGAAATAAATCTATGGGGTAATATTTTACTTTTTTCATGAAAGTTCTAAATATTTTGTACTATTATTGTAAACTATATACATACAAAGTGCCTTCCTAAGAATGGTAGGCTATACTATAATAATCATGATGATGTTTACAGGTTCGCTGAAAGTATAGTAAAGGTTCTTAAATTACAGACACAAGTATTTGAAGGCTACAGAAACTACCATCAAGTCTGCAGTCATGAAGCCACAAGTAAAAAAGACAATTACAAACAAAGAAATGTGCCTGTCCATGCTCTAAGCATAGATAGACAGAGAAGCAGTAGACAGCCCTCCTATTTTTAAAAGATAGGGGGACAGGCGTGATACTCCCAGTTAGCTAGGGTTCATTTGAAAAACCCAATCACATAACTAAAATCCAAGATTCACAGATCAACCACCCAATATAGATGATGGAAACAGTATTGGTATGAGCCACCTAGGAAAGAAAGCAAGTCAGCTATCCCTTTCTGGGACTGACAGAAACAAACAGACCAGCTAACTGCAGTACCTAGTGACAGAGGTCAAATCACTACAGAGATCACATAAAGAGTTAAGAAGAGAAACAGTCAAACCCAGAGTTCCCAGATGGAGTAATTCTTCACAAAAGATCAAAGCTCAAAATCAATTTTTTCAGCAGTTGCTGAAGGTTATGAGTATCATGCAATATTTTGATGACATTTTTCTATTTAAATAAGTACTCTGAGAGAGGAGTACAAAAATCAAATGTCTTTCGCAGAGACACAGTTCCAATTCAGCAATATTTAATTCAACTGCTGCACAACTTTTATTAAAAAAGTCCACAAACCCTTCATTTTTTCCCACGGCTCCAGCTTTCTTTGTCAAACAGCAGTTTGCCCTGGAAATTTTTATCTTGCAATGCCACTCTGGCAAACCTGCTGAGGAATTCAGATGTGTTGTGAAACAGAGCCTGGCTTGGAACCATTAAGAAAGTTAATGTCAGGTCCACCAACTCTGGCATTAAATACACAGGCTATTATTTAGTCATATTATTTTTGTCATAGAAGTAGTTGATGGAGCCTAGGACGAAATATGACCAGGTATACATGCAAGAACTTGTGGTTTTGACTTTATCAAATGCATGAGTATTCATTTGACTCCTGAGATATGATGAGACACTTTCTGCACCCTGGCTTCCAAGAGGGATGCAGGCATCACTGCCCTGATGACAAAACTGACTGAATGGATCTAGCAGCTCAAGTGACAGGTTTTCTCTATTGCACAGCCCCTGCTCAGCAGTTCTGCTGAGTAAAAAAAACCAAACATATCGAACCAAACTACTAGTGGATCAGACTGAGCCAGACAGAGCCAGGTAGAGGACTCTCAAGGCTCTCAAAAGCAATCACTGGGAATAGCGGCATGCCATGCTCTGCACATTAAGTTGGAATAATAATATACAGAAAAACATAAGGTGTCTTCTATTCCTATCACCTAAAAGAGAAGCCATTCACAGAGTAACAGGATATGGGACAGGGACTTTGGCTGACCTGCAGTAGTGGTTGATGCACACCTGATAGCCATACACATCCCTGCACATGTATCACTGCACAGAGAGGTGTGGGACACTACTTCTGAAAAAAAGAAGTAGTTTCAGAGTGTTTTGTTTAGCCAACCTGATGTTTTCACTGTGGAGATAGTTTATGTGTATATAAAAACACATAATAAAATCCCAAAATGGCACTGTGAGAAACTACATAGCAAAGGACCAAGACCAACGCCAGAAAGAGTTCAGGGAGAAAGAAATGAGGTTAGCTCTGTAACCCTGTCAAGAGATTAGAAATAGCACAGTGGGAAATCCATAGGAGAGCAAATCCCTTTCATCCTGTACAGTTATCCTTTGTTACATAGTTGGTTTTGACTATCTCCTTTCAAGCTGCAAAGGCCTAGATACTTCTCTGCAGAAATTAGAAGTTTGCCTGGGTATAATGTGTTAATTAATAATTCTGAGTTATCTAAAATGCAAATTAGACTGCCAGATATGTTCCACTAATGATCCTTTTCAAGTCAGAACAGCATTTTCAGAAAAATTATTTCCTCACAAATGTAGGTCAGTGACTGTATTTCACTGATCAGATAACAGGAATATCTTAACCTACTTAAAGGAGTTTAAATTTAAACTTATTTCCCAAATCATCCACTGCAAAGTAATACATTTGTGTGATTCTGTGATCTGTGCGTGTTACATTTAGATATGGTTTTATATACATATATATCTGTATGTTCCTAATTCCAGTTTAGCATGACACTCCAAATACTATCACAAAATCAAAACATATAAAATATAAGAAATCAATGCAATAGCCCTTGGTTACTTTTATTTACTTTAATTACAATTCAACCCAGATTTTTTTGCTGCCCTGCCATATTGCCATTCTCACTTCTTGCAGCCAATGTTTCACAAGTGAGTGAGAGATGCTTATGCATTCATATAAAATACACCTTGACATGCTTTATTTGGTTTTCTAATTAAGTGCTTAGCCAAACCTTTCAGCAATATGAACACATGTAACATGTATTCATGTGAGTGCACATCATGATTCTCTACTTTTGCAAATTACTCCCACTTTCCTGGAAATGCACATGCAAAGCTCTCACCTCCCAATTGCAGATAGTATTAATTATCAGAAAAGATCTAAATGTTTACTACGGGGATTTAACACTTTCATCAACGTGCTTCTTATAAAATATTAATTAAAAAAATAGGTGAACTAAGGACAGTATTTGCCAAGCTAGAAAAATTCTGATTTATATATTTACTCAAAGATATACCCATTACCAAGCGATCTATGATGTACTTATCATTAGTATGTCATAGGTCTAATTTTTGTACAGCAGCCATCCAATGGACCACGACTCTTAAGTTCTACCTTTGTTTCTTTGACATTAGAAACCAGAGTATGTCTAGTCAGGGTGAAGACAGCAGCATTTCAGAGTTGTCTACAATAAACTATCTAGTTTGAGTTTGTCGCACTTGGTGTTGGTCCTTCCAGGGACTTCTGAATTAGAACAAAATAAAATTCACAGTGCAAAAATCTAAGTTCACAGCATGTCAAAAGTGTTAGCTGGTTTAGTAGTCTTTGAAGCTGAACCACTGCAGGGCACAGACAGCGTCTTCCTCACCACTGACATCCCATCTTAGGGGCAGTAATGACTGCAGAGAGCAACTTGCCACCACAGGTCTGATCATAGAATCATAGACTCATAAGACAGATTGGGTTGGAAGGGAGCCAACCTGCAGTAGGCAGGGACCATGTTGTTCACAGCCCCATTCATCTTGAACGCTTCCAGGGATGGAAGATTTTCTTAGTTTCAGCCAGGAAAGGGTTATTATTTTGCCATAGTCAGGAGAGGGGGTGTGGCTGAGGGGCCATGGTCAGGACCCAAATGTTATGCTATACAAACTGTGTCATTGCCAGGGGCAGGGGAAAGGAATTCTCTCTTGCTTCAGTGGAGAAGGGTGTTTCTTCAGGTGGGAGAAAACATGGTAGGCAAAACAGTCTGGTATTGTTTTATTTTATGTGTAAATCGTTTCTTTGTACTACACCTTTTGTTACTAATATAGTTGCTGTTACTGTTCTTTTTAAATCATTGCTGTTTACAGCAAATTGTTCTTATCTCAACGCGTGATGTCTGCCTTTTGTGCCTCACATTGGAAGTGGGGAGAGAAGTGGCTTGTGTTTTTTTTTAGTGGGAGTATTAAATTGGGGATTGATGATGATGATGATGATGATGGTCTGCTCTGGCCTCCAATCAGGAGGCCTGGAGACAAACCATCTATAATGCTGCTACCTCCTTTGAGAACTCATGCAAGATCACTCTCGAGGAGAAAAGACAACTCAGAAAGAATCGCGTCCAGTCGATGCCGCCTGGGGAATCTTTCTCTTGTCCCTTCTGCAACCGGACTTGTCTGTTGTGCATTGGCCTTTTCAGCCATCAGCGAGCCTGCAGCAAGCACAGGGAGAGCCCTTCGAAATCTTCGTTCGCGAAGCCAAGCCACGATGATGATTAAATTGGGGAATATTGTTCCCAAACCAAGACAGGCACCAACAACTTCTCTGGGCAATTTTCTTCCAGTGCTTCACCACCCTCACAGTAAAGAATCCTAACGTCTAATCTAAACCTACCCTCTTTCAGTTTAAAGCCACTCCCCCTTGCCCTGTAACTACACATCCTCTCTCCATCTTTTTGGTAGGGTCCCTTTAGGTACTGGAAGGCAGATATTAGGTCACACCGAAAGCTTTTTTTCTCCAGACTGAACAATCCCAATTGTCTCTGCCATTCCATCCCACTAATTACCTTGATGGTCCTCTTCTTGACACAATACAACAGGTCAATGTCCTTCCTGTATTGGGGACCACAGAGCTGGATGCTGTAATGTAGGTGGGGTCTAGCAATGGTAAAGTAGAGGGGCAGAATCCCCTCCCTCAACCTGCTTGTCGTGCTTCTTTTGATGCAGCGTAGAACAGTCACACTCTGCCCTGCTCACCCTGCTAGTACCAGCAATGGTATGGCCAGTCTGCAAGGGGAATGGCAGTTAATTTTAATTACTGCACTGTATGGCCAGTGCATGGTAACTGTGTGATGATTATGGGTAAGATTGTTACTAAATCAATAATTTCTTACTATTAAATATGTAGAACTATAACTGCATCTCATTTTTGTTGCCATAATAGATCAAAGTGCATGGTTTCCCATAGCCTGACATAATTGCAAGGACTTGAATTAATTCACTGAGAGATCATCCCACTATGAAACAGAGAAAGGAGGAGTAGAGGGGGAAAAAAAAAAAAAGAAAGTAGGAAGAAAATTTTAAAACCTGCTGCCAGTATGGGCACCAGTAAAATATCTAGGGAAAAACTCTATAGAAGACAACACTGAACATGCCAGCAGCCCCAGGTACAGTGAAGCAAGTACAACATTGTGAGTGCAATAGGCCATAAAATAAGGATTTCTTTGATAGTTAAATGTACTATATTCTTGACCATAATCTCCATGAAAGTAAGTGTGATATGAAATTCTAGATGTCTGGACACATATCCAGAGAGCAGCTACACTGACACACAGAGAAAGTACAGTTTCCCCTTCCCTAAGACAGGAGTAAAGATCTCCCTCAGCTGTTGCACACAGAGTAAATACCTGAGGTGAGGTTCACTTAATCTTAAGCAGGAAAACACAGAGCACTGCAGTCCTTCTCTAATTCACCTCATTTCTTGGATGCTGTCCTTACACCACACTCAGTTTGAGTTCAGCTTTCCTTCCTTCTGCTGCAATCCTTTCACACTCTATTTGGCCTCACTTCCTGCTGTATAAACCTCTGTACTTATAAAAGGCAGCTGTGACCATTCCTCAAGCCACAGGGAGAAGCCCTTTTCCTGGAACAGATCAGACCTGGGGATATACACACACAGCAAACTCTCTAACAGAACTAACAGTGCTCTGCTGAAGCACTCACTACCAAAGTCATACCTTCAGAGGAAGGTGAGGGACACAGTGTCACGCTGACTGATGGTAAAGCTAAGAAAGAATTACTTCCAGAAGACACAGGAAGCTTTTGAACAAATGCAGCAGGTCCTTACTTCTCTGAAATCAGTTCCCTTCAAAATGTACATACATAAGGGGACATGGATGCATTAATGTTACTATTACTATGATACTTTGTTATCCTACTTCAGTACCTTAATATTTACTGTTTACTACCAAGCACAAGAATAAGGCATTTATCTGTGAGGAGGCAGGGGTATCTAGGAAGAGGATCTGTCTTTCTGGTTTTCACTGACACGCTACCCAGTTCCACAAAATCCTGATGCATGTCTTTGCAGGGAGATTTTTAAAATTTATTTATTTAAATTTAGTTTTCTAGGCAAAAAAGAGTTATTGAAGAAAGGAGAGTGGAAGGTTTTTGTGGGCATTGATTTGCCTCTCTGATTAAGCTCTGTTTGAGCCTCTCTTCCCCTTTTATTTCTCTGCATGGATTTACATAGGGGTTACTAATATGAGAGGTGGTACTCAGTCAAGTGGGAGACAACTATGGAACAGCCTCTATCTATTTTAAGATAATCTGCAGTCCATATTGTCATTCCTGTATGATAGTTTAAGAAATCTTCCCCTTTGAGGAGTATACAGGCTATAATGCTGCTTTTAAGTGGAGCCAAAGAAAATTCTAAGAATAAATTTTACTCTTTTTCTAAAAGGAAATCATCTTCATAACAACTTAACCTATCCAGACCTTCAGTTCTCACAAAAGTGTCAGACTTCTTAGATGAAAACTTAGCATGGCTTCTCATATATTCTGTCTTCAGTGCATTGCTAATGCTCTGGAAATCCCTGGCTCTGATGCTGTATTCCTTGTGCTCATCAGTGTGATTAAGAGCGAAAACTTAAGCTGTGCAGTTGCAACCACATGATAGCCCAGTCACAATCCCTCCTGGTAACACAGATAACACTTATCTATGTGATTCTCTCTGATAAAATCTTTTTTTCCCCTGTGTATGATCTCATCATAGTGAACTATATTATTGTTGTTACTGAGCTTATGACCAGAAAAAAAAAGTCTTAAAATGCCTCTTCCAAAATATTTTCAGGGTACTACTTCAATGATGGTAAATGTATTCTGGGGATATTTGATAAATAGGTATAATCAAACAGAGAATTAACAAAGTAAAAAAATCAGGGGATATAAGCGGAAGTCACTGTAACCATGGTGGCAAGTTTACTCTGGATCAGGGAAAAAAGTTAAATTCTTATTTATGGAATGCATAAATAAACCTCTCTTCTGTTTTGATAGGCTCTCATAATTATCGAAACACCCATCACTATGTTTTTACTGCCACTGCATGAACAAACACAATTATGCTGGTACCATTTTAGTATACATTTCTGATTGTCTAGTACTAGTGTTTCCCATCTTGACCTTTGAAACACAGTGTCTTACTACAGTCTAATAATTAACAAAGTCCAATCACAAACTCACTAGTTATGCAGTGCACAGCCACAGTTTAGGTGCACATTTAGGGAATCCCCATACTGCAGTGCTCATGGAGATGGCTGTAGGGACTGCAGTGTGACTCAAATGACCATGAAGCAAGAACTCAGTCCCGTGAAGCTGCCATGAGCTTCCTTTGCAAAAGAAGAGCTCAAGTTCATGAAGAGGAGCTCTGCACCTCTCTATCCAGTTTCAAGAACTGATGCCTGGAGTTAAAGGTTTAATTCTACCAAAATCTTGAGGACTCGCAAGACTTTTGGATTTTTTGTCCCTATTAAATTCAACAGCTACGACATTTTCAGTACTCAATCCTGAAAGATGGTCCTGGCACAGCTGGAGCATTATTGTAATATAGCTTCTGTAGCACAAGTCATCCATGGGTATCTACCTAAGGTACAAGTAGGAAGCCCAATATTTTCTTGTTGTGGAATAGAGAGAGTTGGACCTCCTTCTGAAGTAGAAAAGTAATCAAAGCCATTTCTCAGAGTTTAACCACCATAGTTTTGCTGTACTCATTAAATGCCCAAAGTAAAAGAGACACACTGAACCATTTCCATCTTTGTTCACTTATGCTTCACCGGTTCTATGTATCACTCCTTATGTGCAGTCTGACAAACAGCAAGTGATTCCTGAGCTGACGTGCATCAAACTAAGGCTCACTGAGAAAAAAATTATTTCCTGCCTATTCTTAACATTTGCTTCAGTGTGAATCAGAACTTTCATCAACATCCAATGTTTTCTGGTTGTCTGCCAGTAAAGACCTTTTTATGAAGAAGTTGTATGAGACAGCTGAAAGCAGTGAACCATAGATTGATTTGGGTGCATACCCACACATGTCTTTGGGTGTCTAATTGTCTCCAAAATCTGACATGTGCATTGCACTTCAAGTCTCTTTGAATATATGGAAAATGTAGTATTCAATATATGATATAGTCACTGTCACATCCTAAATTATTTCTAAAGTGATATTTTGCCTTCCTAATAAATAGACGATACTTTTTACAATTTTATGCTTACATGTCTTTACTTTTACTGACCAGTTTGGTGATAAGACCTGAGTAGGGCACTGCTTTTCTCTCAGAAAAAAATCCAAGAATTTGTTTCAAGCCTCAGAAATTAAAATGCTTTAATCCACAAAACACTAAAAGCAGCCAGAACAGCAATTACTGAAATCTGTACTTACTTTTCCTTAGGCTTTTCTAGTAAAAAGCCATGGTTAAGTCAAATACGGAAAACATTCCTACAGAAGGTCACAGACTCTAGCCCTTTACAGTTCTCTACAGATTTTCCATTGTGCTAGTTTTGTCCGAATTGTCATCCGAGCTGTCTGCATTAACAGACTAAAATCAACCTTTATACTGAGGGAAGAAAATAAATGAAGAATGGAAAGAGAGAAAGGGGGAATCAAAGCAAGAGAAAGTGAGGAGGAACAAAGATAAAAACAAAAAGAAAAAAAAAGGGAAGAACACAAGAAAGCAAGAAATGGATGGATAGAGAGAGAGAAAATAATGGAGTGGGAACTAACTTCATCGGAGACAGATGTCTTAACAAATAAGCAAAAGTTCTCATCTCACTTAAAATTAGTAAAAAGATGGAGTAACTCTTTAAAATGTATTTGTGAGTATACATAATGAAAACAAGCTTCTAATCTAGGTCATTGTTTTGTATAGTACTCGGATATGCGTTTGGTGCAGAAATCAGGAAAAGTTATGCAAATATAGCTGAGGACAAGATCTGCCTCATTTCCCAAAATTACTGTGCCTGAAACACCTCTTTAGTTGCAAAAGAAAACTAAATAATGTTACCACAGTATTTACCATGTTCTCTAAATCTCACCAAGGCTAATCACACTGCAAATACTGAAAATACGTTAGCCAAAGCACAATTAGAAAGGCACTCAAATATTGTCTTTCATCTTTATTTTGGTCTTGACTTTTAATGTATCAACAAGTCATTTAAGCCCAGTCAAGTCAATTAGTTATCTCTTCATATACTACATTGATTACACCATATAAGATGGGTAGAGTTTACACACGGTCTGTTGGTGCTGTATTAATATTTAATTAGGACATGCAAATGCCAAGCTTGTAATGCTGTGATCACAAGGACTAGTATATCACAAAAAGGCAGAACAACAACAAAGGATTCAGAGCCTAAAGGCTGAAAATGCTGCTGGTTACTGCAATTGATTAAATTGTTCAAGGAGGATGTTAGTCTAGTGGTATATGAGAGTATAATGGAGTTTCTGAAACAAGCTCATTAACACAGTCACCTTTTTCACATAGGAATTATATGAGTTAAATTCAATAACAAAGTATACATTTTTTCATAGCTAAAGTCCAAATGTGTCCTGTTAACCAAAAACCTCCCTCTTTCCACAGTCAATAAAATGAGGCAATAAAAGCCTCATTGGAGATTTGGCAGTGATCTTCCAACAGACAGTAGTGTCAAAGCGCTGAGAGGGAGCTGTGTGTCAGCCTGTGGTCAGGTGGTAAAGGCAGGATACTGCTGCATCACACAAGGAAATTTGACATCTTTCTTTTATCACACCAATCACATTTATAGCCCAAACCTCACTTACAACTGCAGTTGTACAGTATATTTCCATGCCTTACTTCCAAATGTCCAGACCTGATTGAAGATGATAATGGTATTTTTTCATGGGGAGAATATGATTTTAAAATTAATATGTTAAAGTGTAAAATAATCTCCCAGCAGACAGATAAATGCTTCTGCTCGAGAGCACAGTGTTTATGAAACAGCAGGCCCTTTAGTTGCCCCAGAAACTATATTTGTAAAGGGCCATAATTTATATTGCCCTGGAGGTTTTTAACATTTGCATCAAAGCTTCAGAAAACAAGAACTATCAATGAGTATTTATTCACACAAGAAGTAAACTTCACTTTCAGAAGGTTGAGTAGTGTATTTTTTTTCCCCAGTAAATGATAAATGATCTTTCAAGAAACAAATAAAAAAAAATTCACGAAGTGGTACTTGTGGTGTGTTTATGAAAAGTCTAGAGCAACACACTTATGATATGCTTTCTGGTCAGGGTTACACAGAGAAATTAAAAAAAAAAAAAAAGAAGGCAAAATCATTAATAAAAAGAACACCAACAGTTTAAGTACTGTCAGCATTTTTTGTTTACTGCTGTTCAGTAATGACTCTGAGATCATCTCAATCATATTAGGCACATACTCCGTAATAGTAGAGTAAAAGAGATCTCCTTAGAAAAAAATATAACATGCAGAAAGATAAAATTAAGCAGGCAGGAAAACTTGAGTTTAGTTCAAATACTTAATGACAAAATGGTCTTGATTTTAGGCCCAGGAAGAGCTCTATTTTTTCCCAATAACTATGAACACAAATCCAGCCATTCAGCTTCTGTGAGAGGTTCACAAATTTACCTTGCACAAAACAAGATGCAGAAAGTGCCAGCACACTTCTTACTGCTGAGCTTAAAAACTGTCTATAGGAGTGTCTTGATGCTCATAGTCAAATAAACCCAACACTGAAGTCACTGGGTGAAATGCTTATTCCAGAAGGAAGCAGAACAGTCAGAGAGCTATAGTTTGATTTTTTCTAATTTCTGCATCAATTTCTACTCTTAAAAAGTGCAGGAAATGGAAGCTGCCCCAAGATGAATGCCTCTTTTAAGGGTCTTGTACAAGCAGGAGTTGAGGAGAAGATGCAGGAGTTCTTATTTATGACCTGGCTAATAAAAATTCAAAAAAAAAATCAAAAAGAGAGGCTTTCCCATAACCATAAAGATGCTTAGAGATGAGTTGAAGGAAAATCTTTATGAAGTCTGTGCAAGAACACTAATGAAGAAAAGAAACAGACAGAATGAGAAATTCAGAGTCCTCTGACTCATTTCCTTTGGGAAGGATATTTCTTTCAGTAAATTTCAGAATAAGTATGCTCTGTCTTTGTGGGGGTGGTTGTACACTACAGACCATTTACAATGTTCAAATGCATTATTGAAATAGCAAAATGCAACCATAGTGAAAATTCCACAGATGAAATCAGGCAAGGGGGGAAAATGGTTATTTTCCCCAATATTTTATAAAACAATGTCGCTTATTTTCCTCACATCAAAAACTTTCTATCTATTCTTTGATAATTTTGATTTGTTCTGCTAAAGTATGCTTCAATTCTGTGTTGTCAAGCATATTGATACAGGTAAAACTCTATAATGTACATGGAAAGGTTTTTCTAACTCATAAGACTTGTGAAGTCGCTCCTGGGAATTATAATCAGTTACCAATATGTTACAGGACAGCTTGCCTCTTTTTTTTCTTTTGACTAACCACTGATGCCCTCAAACTGGCCAAATACACAGAACTTATACCTATTTCTTTTATGTCATGGAACATGGAAGCCCAAATCCTCTGCAGACAAGGCAGTGTACTGCCTCCAAAAAGTCTCCTAATATTTCTTTAGAAATGCCAAAAAGAAAATAAAATAATGAGCATTTAAAAACCATTTTAATTTTTCATATTTTCTGTCACTTACTGTAAATTTCTTACCATTATCGTAATTAAAATACAATATGGCATAATGCCATTCATCTTTATCATACTCTACATCATATACAGAATTATAATAGACAGCCATTAAAATGTACAAATTATGGATGGTTCCTTCTAAAACCATGATGGAAATTTATTCAAAAATATATTTGTAGCTTCACTTTGCCCAAAAGAGAAAAAATGAAGTGAAACCATTTTGATTACGTTTGGAAAATATATAGATAAATAGCTATTCTTAGTTGTGTACATTCATGTCATTGCTTTGGGGAAACAAATTCAGCCATTCATTTACATCTTATGCAGTTAATAATAAAGTCACTGAAGCAAATACATAGAAAAAAAAGATTAAGTGGCTCATAAACATGCTCCATTTAACTGTAACATGAAACTCCTCACTTTTATGAACATCCTGCCCCAAGTCACACAGACCAGAGGAAAAGGTTCATTTCGGAGTAATTGAAAAGAAAACATGACAGTATGGCTTAGCCTAGAGTAAATGGAAATATTATAAACTATTCCTTGGGGCTTTATGATGCTTAAGATAAAGTCTTTACTTATTAAATTCTTGTCCCCATCAGCAGCAGCTGGAGTCAGACTCTTCCAGTCTATTCTGTTTGACCTCTGAGTTTGGGGAAATCATCTCACTTCTCTGTCCCTAGACTTTTTTCTGTTCTTTGCCACGTCTTGCAGAAGACAATGGATTGCCTGTTACTTGTGCATGTGTACAGCAAGCAGTGAGTTGAGAAGCTCATCAGAGTTGACACCTGTAGACATTACCATAACATCAATAGTAAATAATAATATGACATACTGAATTTCAACCTAGAATTTGGTATGTAAAGTTTGTGAGTAATCCCTTGTTTGCTTTGCACTACTGTTTTCTCTGCAATGAGAAAACAGTCATTGGAAAAAGAAGTGTCTTAAGCAAGCAGTGCTTTCCTGAAACACTTGTGCAAAGTAAGACTAGTTTCAGGATATAGAACTAGTGTATTTTATAGCACTGCATCACTAATTTTCAGCAAACACTGTTTAGTGCTTTCCATGAATTCGCTTTAAGACTTCTTTATTTGAATGCAACAACAGTACTGTCCAATCTGCTCTTGATTGTGACTGGATGCAAGAGTACTGAAAAGCACAAATTATCATAGGGTATCAACTTTGATATCAAAATTAAGGCCTTTTCTGAGGGTCTGATTTGTAGCTCAGGTATTCAGAAACAAATATAGCCAAAATAATAGTGTAAAATAGAACCTGCCTATTTTGTGTGGAGACAAGATGGTTTCTGTCCATCCTGAAAGAAACAACATATTCACACAAGATTCCCAAGCTAACATGCAAAGCCTATTGATTTCCCATATCAAAATCTCATATAGTATCTTCTGTACTCCATACCAGACACATCCTTACCTGCTCCAAAACTAATGCATTTCATGGTTCATTCACTGAGTCCAACATACTGGTAATAAATGGTCCAGTTCTTTATGGACACTGATGCAATTTTTAAAGTTTTGAGAAATTTAAAGATAGCCGTTTGTAGGAATCCAAAATCTTTAAACAAATTTTATTTGCTACTATCCATTTTTAAATGTAACTTCCTTTTTTCAGCATCTTTAGCAAACTAGCCCCTCTATATATTTTTTAAAGGGTTTATGAAAAATAATAAAATATGATTGTTGGTCCTTAACAGTAATTCATATTTTCAAATTGTTTATAAAGTTTTGGGACCTATGCTGAAAGCTGTTTCAAGATTCATCAAGGAGAAACATTGTTTAACAGCTCTACTAAATCAAGCAACTTTTAGTTATAACACCAGGTGTAAGTATTTTTCAAATGTCCATGTCTAAACTAAAGCACATATAATTAACTAAAAAGTGAAAAGTTGGGCTGCATTTGCAAAAGCTGTCATCAGCCTAACACTATTCCCACTAAAGTTCATCTGGCAGTGAAGACAACATGGCTGTTGTTACAACATAAGGACATAAACTGACAGAAGAATAAAAAATAAAAGCATTTCTGGACCCATTCGTCTTCCCAGTCTCTTCATGCCAGTGCAGAAGCCCATGCAGGTGTAAACATGGCTTGAGAACTCAGTTATCTGAAAGCCCTTTATGTCATGGAACATCTAATTCACATTAGCTTTCCAGTCTACTCAGTGCAGGGCTTCAACTGTGTTTGGATGGTGAAAAGTGTTGAATCCATATGATTGAGACTACTTTTTTCAGTGGTAATGATGACTAAAAATATGACTTCAGAGTAACACTAGGCCATTAATGACTGTTTTGGGAAATAAAAAAAGAATTGTTGGTCTTTTGATTATTTTTCTAACCCTAATCGCTCACCTATGAGACTTCCTTCCTACTAGACTATAGATACCAGATGTTCCTGGAGTCTGAGCAAAGTCTAAACACTATCTTTCAACATGAGAGAGTTCTGATTCCTGTTCAGAGGGCATTACTTGAGCATCACACATCATCACACATCATCACACATGCTAATGGTTTCCAAGTTATTCAGAACATAAATAGCAAATGTGATGATATCACCAGTTACCACCAGGCTTCGTGACCTCTCTTTTTATCTGATCAGTGTGTTAGCACTTTATGTCACTTTGTGATCCACGCAGAGATGAGATTACATCCTAGAAGGCTGTATTGACAAAATTAACCTGGCTGTGCGACATGGAATTTGTAAGCTCACAAGACTAAGCTTGACTGAGAGATGCCCAAAAACCTCTCGCCTTAGCTGAGTGCTACCCAGCCTTACAAAAGGCACAGGCAAAACTGACCTAGAATAGGAGTGACTCCACAGTGCAGAAAGCGAGTGCACCAAGGTCAGTCACGAAGGCTCTTCTCTTCTGAACAAAAAGAACTGCTCCTGTTTCCTTGAGTCAGAGGAGAAAATCTATTAGCTGGAGTTCCTGTTCTGTTTGCACACACTGTACAGCTGGCACAAACATGAGTCAGGATTTGTATATGGAGCACCCCATGCTGGAACAGTGTTTACAGACCCCAAAAGCATCTTCAACAGGCTGGAGCAAAATGAAGTTTGCTTCTTGCCTTTGGCATTGTGTTTGACTGACACTGATATTCCCCCATATCCAAGGACTAAATTAACCCTTGAAATGGATAGTGGACCCAAGACTCTGTTCCACTGTTAAATGCAAGTCTAGTATCTGTTTACATCTCAGTAATTTTGTCTTCATGTACTGGACCAGAAATTTACCTGTTTAGAGACGGCATGAGATGTGTAAGAAACAAAGCATTCTATCTGCTGGACAAAAACTGAGAAAGCTAACTAAATCCTATTTTTCCTATGGTACTCCTTTGTCACATGAGAAGCCCCAAAACTTAATCAAGAAACTGCTCAGACTGATAATACCAATCAACATCGGCAGTTGTTGATTATATTACAAAAATGTATATGATACAGTATTGATCATATACAAATGTATATGATACAGGTATCTATTCTATTATATCCAGGCCACCGGTAGACCATTGGCATCTACACTGATCCCAAGAAACTTTTCAATAGGATACAGTTTAACTAGCCCTGAAAACAACTGTGAGATTTCCAGTTGCTGGAGAAACAAATATTTCTCCTACAAATCAGTAATCTGACTCCTACTGGTTTTCTTCTCTTCATCTACTCCCAGACAGGCCTGCTGGGTGCCGTCTTTTGAACTACTGTACTAGTAATTTTGAGACGACTTCAGCATTCCTAAATGAAAAAAATCCACTCCCTTGAAATACTTTGCATTCATTGCCATGTTACACAAAATTAGCTCATACTGTAGCCAGCATCTACTTACATGTTGCACTGCTGTCATTTGCTGACAAGTCAAAGCCCTTGGGTCTCCCTTGAAATTGATTTAGGGTCAATGTGACTTTTTCTTCTCTAAAAATAAGAATATTTACTGAACATGTTGAAAGTCAAACACAGTAGCAAGTCTCTTAATACCCTGGAAGGATGATTGCCTCACTTTCTGTTGTTATACGTGCTAATACCATTGGTGCAGAGGCCCTGCGAACTTTCATTGCAGTTCCACATAAGACATTCATATTACCTCATAAGCAGTCTTAGTAAAACAACACTCATGTTTGCCCACAGACTAAGAAAACAAAATTGAGTTTGCCAGGCTTAGATATTATATCTTTTCCCCAAGAGAATCAAAAATCTTTATGATCAGTAGCTAATCCCAGTTTTTCAGTATATAATCATGTTGAAGAAATGGGACTTCTGCAAATGATAGCATAGAGATTTGGAACAAAGGTGTATGACTTCAGACTCACTAACTGACAAGACAGACAATGTCCTGGGACTGAATGTTGTGCACCTTTAGGGAGATTAAGAAAGATCCACCTCCTTTCTGCAGATCTGCACACCAGAAGAATGCTCCCTCTTTTGGATCTGCTTGATGTTTGCTTTTGGGGGAAATTCAGTAGAGGTTACTGCACCAAGAACTGGTAGTCAGCAAAAAACTAACAGGGGCTGGTTGCACAAAAGCAGCAACAGAAAAAGAAAAGAAGTAAGCAAGAAAAAATATTTAAATTATTACATCCTCTGATGATAAAGTAGCAGTTAGAGAATACTTCATAGCACATGTCATTGTCCATTTCAGTACTTCTATTCATCCTAACTGTAAAATACCAACTGTCAATTTTTTTCAGAATATTCTTCTAAGTAAGTAAGAGTAGAAAGATGTTCAAGAGTAAGAAAGGTTCATTTTTCATGTCCCTTGCCATAGGCAAGCCAAGAAAATCCTATAGTTTGCACTATACATTGCCTAATAAATGAACATAGTAACTACACGTAAGATTTGCACTAGTGAGTGGGAATTCAAGAACTCATTCATTATTCCCTTAATGTTTCTATCAGACATCAAATAAGGCTTAGAAATAATGCTGTTGAGATAAAAAAATCCATGCCAAATAATTTCATCATTCACCCTCTTCTAGATTTCAAATTTAGCACTAGTGATGGAACTGATTAACAGTCCAGAAAATGAAGTGCTCTTTCCTCTTAAACATTACCATCCTTTTTAGTGATCGGTATTCCAGAAGATGTTATAAGAAGAGTATGCACTCCCAGTTAAAAAATCATATTGCTCTCCTACAAAAGTCATTTCAGCCATTGTGTTAACCTTAATTAGTATTGTGAAGTGCAGTTTAGAATAGGATTCCCTTCTTTAGGCTGTGGTCTCTTCAAAGGCAAAACTCAGACTGATCTTTTTAATAGTGTAAGCGAGAAGAAATAGACTATTGATAAAGCAGTTTATTTTGATTAACAGATGAGGCAAATTAATTCAGCTGCAATCTCCTCAGTCTACTGCTGCCTAAAATAGAGAGAGCTGCATGGAGAAGGCCAAATAATCTACTGTAATCTTTCCATCTGGGGGAACTCAAGCAGCAATCATTCACCACTGTCATTTACATAACCAGCTGTGGGAAGAGGAAACTCACGTACTGAATACAGAGATAATGCTTAGTTTGTTTCTCTGTTTTGAAAAGTATCACAATTTTTTATATTTAAAAGCATAGATGAATGACAGATAGAGCACTTATCATAGCTAATCAACTATGAACTTAAAAACTAGGCTTCTTCAACTCCCACAGGCCCTACAGAGACAGCTGATATGCATTAAACCAGCATAGATCAGCAGATACATCAGCAAAAGAAGTTGCAGAGTCCAGTACCAGGAATCACACAGAACATCTATGAGGGGTCATCCTCAGTGTCCAAAACATAGTACCACAGCTCTGAGACCCCATAATGCCAGGTGAGGAGTAGCATCCAAATCTTTAACAGCTATGACATCAGTGACCATGAGTCTGCAGAGCAGGCTCCAGAGACAGCCTGCAACAGTGGAAATCCTGGTACAGCTTCTGTCTGTTACGGGCTTTTTTTCTCATAAATTTCTACAGCCATTACTACTTTCATGGCATTTGATAAACAAGCAGACTTCTATGTAGTTCGTATTGAATGGTGTGCCTCTTTAGTTAAAACATCCTGGGATGAAATTATTACAGGCAAAAAGGATTTTTGGCAAATCAGGAGAATCTCCCCAAACCCCTGTGAGTTGCTTTTTTGTGTGTTTTAAAGTGAGATGAGACTCAGGCCTTTGGATGAAGAGTGACCAGTTTACCTGGACCTTCATTTTGCTATGTTGAATTTTATACAGATTATGTCAACCTCAAGAAAGAGAGAAAGAGAGAAAGAGAGAAAGAGAGAAAGAAAGAAAGAAAGAAAGAAAGAAAGAAAGAAAGAAAGAAAGAAAGAAAGAAAGAAAGAAAGAAAGAAAGAAAGAAAGAAAGAAAGAAAGAAAGAAAGAAAGAAAGAAAGAAAGAAAGAAAGAAAGAAAGAAAGAAAGAAAGAAAGAAAGAAAGAAAGAAAGAAAGAAAGAAAGAAAGAAAGAAAGAAAGAAAGAAAGAAAGAAAGAAAGAAAGAAAGAAAGAAAGAAATTCCTTAGTTAGAAAACAACAAAATTTCACAAGTTCTGCTCAAGCATAATATTATTTTTCAGCTTGTTGATACTTCAAATTAAGGTTATATTTTATGTAAACCTCTTTTAAAAGTCAGTTTATTAACATTATTTCATTTTCTACTTGTGGGTAGATAATTACTTTCATCTTTTAAGAGATAATCATAAGCAGATTAATGGAAATTGACAAACATTTCTCTGTTATTGTAGTGTATGAATGTAACCTATGAAAAAATTCACAACTGTCAGCTTAAGCATTACTTAATTTTATATGTTAAAAACTGTAAGAAAGGTGCTACTATGAAGTTGTATAGGAGGATGCAAAACCACTTGTTACTGAATCAAATAAGGAACACTCCAGACTCCAGAGTCTGAAAGGTGGTGTTAAAGTGAAATATTGTTCTATAGCATTTTTCATATTAGTCACATATAGAGGATTTCTTGCAACATGCATCTCTGGGTGGCACAAGACTTCTGTAGTTCCTGAACCACAACTAAAGAAATAACTATATTTCTCACAGTTTTGTCACACTTCATGGCTTACCTTACAGCCACAGTAGATCCACATTTCTGGTATTTTTTACTATATATTCCCGTCATAAAGCACAAACATTTCAAGTCTTAGATGAAATTTTCTTGTAATGTATTATGAATTAATCAAAACATGAAACCTGCATGAAGCCATGCCGTTCCTTTCCCACACTCATAAAAGGCTTTCTAACAAGTATTCACTATTGGCACAACAAGACTTTGCAAGAAACAAGGAACAAGACTTTTCTGATTCATGTTCCTCTTTCCATACATGCTGCCTGGATTTACTTATGTTTGGTACTACTTTATAGTAGCACATAAAAGGGAAATGAAGACAGGAGTGTATGGCCTTTTGAATCTAAGAAAGTAAAAGACAATAGCTAACAATTATAGAAAACATTATTTTATGCTAGCTGATGTCTTCTGGAGAGGTAATAGCAGAATGTAAGAATGCACTGCACTAAGACAGAACGACATAACAAGATGCTAAAAAGAACACTTCTGCTTTAGTTAGTAAGGACCGTCTAACGTAGACATGGAGACATTCAGGGCTGTGCTTAAAGTAGATGAAAAGAAATTGAAATTTGCACTACCTAGGTGTTGTATTATACTGTTTCTGACCAGAAAAGCACTGCACTATACTAATAACTGGGGAAAACAAGATGGGGGAAAAAAATTGTAAGTTTGAATTCAGAAGAAGAAATGGCATATCACATCAAGAACAACTATTCCCTATTATCAACATTTTCTCATAGGAGTTTAGCACTGAATATTTCCAAAATTACAAGTTCACAAAGAAAGAAATTAAAGCAGGAAGAAATAGAAACCCGTGATAGCTTATCCCATAAAAGCATCAAAGATCTTTAAACCCAAATTGGTAGCCCCTGAGCTCAGAGCTGCACAAACACATATGAGAACTACTTTTCCACACAATAAGTATGCAAATTAAGTACAGTCCCTAATTACTAATATAACATGCAAAGTTTTGCTATTAACCAGGGTCTAGACAACAGCATTTTAGCATTTTGAAATGAAGACATCATTTGGCTCAGTTCATTGGCATTAAAGCAAAAACAATAATAAGACATCTGGAGACAGTCTAAACCGCACACATGTTAAAAAGGACTGCAACCATATAGCCCTGCAATACTCTATACTGCCATTGCTATTACTGTATTGCCAGTGCTTATGTAAAAAGCTGTATGCTACCCACTGATTTTTTGAGATGTCCAGACTGAGCCATGTCAGGCTTGCTCTGGGCTAAAAGTTTAGCTTCTCAGGCTGCATTTCTTTTGATATCCATGCACATTGTTTTACCTGGTTTAAACACTTTTCCTAATTGATCAGATGTCTCTAGCCCATTCATGTCACTTTTGCCTGTCTTTGTATGCTAGCACAGCAGTTTTATGACTAAAACATAATGATGTACTATGTAGAAATGTAGGCCTATGGAAACACAATACAGACATTAGTGGAGACATGGGAGATAGTGTAGAGTACAGGCATGAGATTACAAAAGGTGGGGCTTAGACTTGGTACTGAAGACAACACCCATAGCTATAAAAATGACTACCCAATGGTCAGGTAAAGAAATATGAACGTGAAGATAGACAAATCTGGGATTAATTGTAACAAAAGAACAAAGAAAAGTATCTAACATACATAAAAAGAAGTATATATAATCGATTTAGATGAAACATGGAGCTGTAAACCAATAAAGAAAGAAAAATGCGTGTTAGCAAACACCAAAATGTCCCCAAATGTACCCTAGAGCAAAAAAGAGGAAACCATTAACATGGACGTCCCCTTCCATCCTGTGAAAACTTCCAGATGCTGTCAACACAGGCAACAGCATCAGTAGAATGAAGCCACCACTCTTAGGACTTGGAGAAGCGAGGAAGTTTCCTTGAGCATAACATCAAGTAAAGAGGATAGAAACTCAATGTACAACTGTGTTACCCGGGGTTTTTTTATTACTGTTAAAACATTTTTTGCATCTTTTTCTTCAGTAATAATGGGATCTTGCCTATTAATACCAACTAAATTTCTCAGATAAATTATTATTTACTATTTCTCCAAGTTTGTATGATTCTTGACAGTTTTCCAAAAGCTTCTTTTTTCTCAACCATGCAGAACAATCAGCATGCTGTTGTTTTTTGGAAGAGTAGCAGTGTCAGCAGTCTGCAGACTCAGAAGCCAAGAGCATACTAATGTTTAAGTGGAAAAAGACCCTGAACTCCACATTCCATAGAAAATCATATTCTTCAGTGTCTAGATAAAAAGACTGTGGTCAATACCTGACAAACCCTATGCCACAAATTAGGATTAAAATCCCACTTTAATTAGGAAGGAAAAAAATGAGAAAACTTTTACCAATCTTTCAATAAGGACTAAAGGTCAAATGGAAGTTAGAGTTACACACAGATATTGAGAAACTCAGTAACAGTGGTCTCCATCTCTGGAAAGAGTAAAATAGTGAATTCAAATAGATTATTAGTGCATAGATATGTTTGCAATACCAGAGATATTAATATTTGAAAAACATCACAGAGAACGAACTAGTACAGTCCCTCAGCAGTATTTTATATGAATGAAGGAGAAAACCTGAGCTTTCCACTGAATAATAATGCCAGTGAAGCTGGGCTGTCTTTAATTTACAACCCTTTTTATGAGGCTCTTAGGCTCTGCCTTTTGTGTGAGACAAAGGTGTGGAGATTAACAGTTCTGTCAGTGATATGTTCATTAATTACATATTATTATATGTATATATAATGATCCTACTACATACACTAGCAGGAATAAGATTAACTTTGACATGACAATTCCTTGCAATATTCTAGACTACTATCACAATAACCTGTAAAGAGTTAAGATAAAATGCAATTTTAAGTATTAAATAAATTATTTTAAATAAAAGATACCAATTTCCCCCACATTATCCTTTACACAGACTATTTATTCCCCACTACAATTTTTGGTACTTGTTGAATCAATAAAATTGCTATCATACCAATAAATAAATACATGCATAAGATCAGATTTAAATGCAGACCAAAAAATAATACCCAAAACTACATTTATTTCACCACATTTCTGAAAAAAATTTTTCCCCTAGTTTATGATAGCAGCTTGTATTCTTCTGCTCTTTGTTACTCATGTTGTAATTTGATTTTCATTAAAGATTTGCTCTTTCCCAAAGAATTCTGTGATATGTAAGAGCACTTTATTAGTGTATAATCTGGTTTTCAATTTTCTGGAAATAAGCTTATGTTTTTTAAAAAAGGACCAAAAATATTTAGAGGGGAAAAGTTATTTAACAGTAGAAAAAGTTATTTAACAGTAAGACATCAAACTGTGTCAATGTCACCACTGAGGAATTTCTGTGAGCAGCCTTTGCCTTCCTTACCCCATCTGTCCTTAAATTCTGTAACACCCACTCACTGCATCACAACAAAAATTAAGCTAAGCTCCTCGGAGCAGGGCTCTGTACTTCTGTAACTAGTCTGAAGCACCTAACATGAGAGCTATAGAGGGAAAAAAAAAAGAAAAATATAGGAGTCCAAGTTGTTAAAACTTCATTTGTACATTCAGCCATCTATGGATTCCTTGTCATGTGTTATGGCAGGAGTATTTTTTTCCATGATTCCAAAGGAAGGGAAAGAGTCTAACTAATATGATCAATGCCATATTGGTTATATGCTCCATTTACATCCTTATCACAGTGTCATATAAGACATGCAAAACCAGCTGTGAAGTCAGCATGTCTTTTGACATGAACTTATTCCAAATGGGATCAAGGTTGATCACAAATACTTTGTATATTTTTGATATTACACTTATATATATACACGTATTTTATATATATAGACATATATATATATACACACGCACCCCTACATTACCTATTATTATATTTGTATCTGTGCTTAATTAGACACTGCTACTTTTGATCTGTGTTTGGAGCAGCCACCTGTGAAAGTTTGTTCTGCTTCCTGACAAGTAGTGGGAAAACAAGGTCTGATAAATGAGAACTTTGTCCTTGAAGTCAGTACTTTGTATAAACTGAAATTAATTNACATAACAGGGGGAGGGACAGAAGCCTCTGGCTGGGCCGGTGCTGGCCACACCTGCCCAGGTAGATGTAACCAGCTAAATTATATAAAAGGCAGGCAGCACCTGTGGGAGGGTTCTCAAGCTTCACATGGAGGACAACGTTGCCTCAGCGGGGACACCCGTTGTCTTGTGGGCTGCCGACACCCCAAGGATGCAGTTTCTGCCATGGGGAAATTCCAGTCATTCTGGGGTCGATAAGACAACCTTGTAAGTAACACCTGCGTGAGTGGGAGGTTTTACTGAGGGCTTGTTTCCTTTCCTCTTTCATGTCTCTCAGTTTCTCGGTTTGTTGGCCACTTCTTAGTATTAAATATTGGGTTTTTGAGCTTTCAGCGGTGTTTTGGTTTTCAATTTCGGCGTCTCTCCAAACCCTCTCTGGAACAATATTTCTCTTAAGAAATGAGCAGGACATATTAGCAGATTAGAATCTTTCATTTGATGAAAAAACAACTATTGAGTGGAAAGATGAAGATTAAATCCTGTAACATTACTCCCCTGACTCTCATTACCTACTTTTACTTGTTTTTCTCCTCTTCTCTTGCCTTTCCACACATGTATGTCTCAACTCTGACATGACATGGCATGGCATGGCATGACTCTATCTCCACAGACCACCCACAGATAACTGTGTTGTTGGAAACTACCCCTTGCAAATTAAATGTTCTTTATTCTAGAGACCTCGTGACAAACTTCTGCCACAAAGAGCATTGGTTTTACTATGTAAAGAGATCATACATTTATATGGATGCAAGTTTTAAGCATGCCATACGACCCATTCAGTGTCTGATTCAACACTATTGAAGTCAGTCAGGCTTTTGGCATTCAAAGATTTGCAAATGGGGATTCCTCAGACAGCATGAAATAGAAGATGTGCATCTAAAAGCTCATTTCAGAAGAAATCCCTTGACTTAGTTATGTCTTTTCTTAATGGGTTGAACTTGAAACAACATGAAGTGCTTTGTCTCGCTGACAACTTTACCTTCCAGTTTAGTTTCAACGGAAGGTACTGGATCCATGCTTACCTAAACCTCAGGCTAAACCAAAATAAAATTCGTTCTCAAGTTGGTTCCCAAGTTGCCTGAACAAGAGAAAAGTCATAGGGTTTTTTAACAGAACACTGGTCTCAGTGATTGCCGCTGGTGTTTCTGCATTTCTGGGTACTGCAGATTTCTATCTGAAAATTTTAATTTATCCACTTACTTGGGGCTGGGGAGCAAAGGGTAGGGAGAAAGAACAGAGCCCTTTCACACTATTGCAGCTCTGCATAGAGCAGTCCGACTTCCCTGACAGGCCATCCGCATGCTGTGTCTACAAGTACTGGAGTGGCCATGATAAGTCTGGGAAGTAGATCCCAACTCCAAGGCAACATCCATTCTAGCCTTTAAAAAGAAGGTTCAGCTATTCCCTGGCCAAGCAAGTAAAATTCAGATGATACAGCCTTTACTTATCTTTAAATTTCCAACCATTATGAAATTGTTCTCTGGAAAACAAAAAAAACTTCTATGTAAGGGAAGAGTCCTTTCCATACACGGAGATAGTCTTCAAATCATAAGTCTTTTCCTTATATCTATACCACAAATCAGTGTGAATTTCTGTGCGCCATAAATTCACAGACCAGTTATTTTGCTTGACTCAGAGCTGGTTTCTGCCTCCTGTTATCAGCAAAGCATACTGCTCTGGGGACTGCATACAAACAACCGAAATTACCTTGGTGAAGGGAGAGGGTGATGAAGAAGAAACATGATATGTTACATCAGATGTTAGTCAACTATTTCTACATATTTTTAAGCCAGCTTCTTGCCTGTTGAATAACTGAATTAAACTAGTGTGAAGGGAGTTAGCAGATTTTCTGTCTTCAAAATGTTTCACATTCATGACCTTGGTTAGATAATTTAGTCAGCAGACATTATTGTCAGCTTCTTTATGTTATTCATCCAGAACAGCAGATGCCACACTGAGCAGCAGCTCGACATCAAGGAAAATCTGCCTGTGTGTCAGGGGAGACAGGATAGCCAGAACTCCCATAAGGACTAATTGGTACTCCAGTAAAAAGAGCTATGTTCAGCTCTACTCAAGAAGAATATTCTAGCATTTTTAGCATCATTTTGAATGCTTTTAAGGAAGGCTCCTCTCAGTGCTCCTGCATTTCATCAGCTCTCCCTCTCATGGAAACCCTAAATCACATATTTAAAAATAGACCATCAGATTATCTGGGTAAATCATAAAGCTCAGCTTATCTCTCTCTTCTTCTTCAAAATATACAATTTATTTTGTCCACCAGCTCAGCAGCGTGAAGCCATGAATAATCCTGTTTGTCTCAGTAACCCAACTCATTAATTGTCCCCGTGTATCTCTATTCCGTGCATGTATGTCACACTGAGGTGTGTGCGTATGTGTGAGCATGGAAGAAGAAGGCAGGAATTCACAGTTCTGTGCACAAAGGTGTAAAATCCTGCTTATGCCAGTGTTTGTGCCCATGCCAGTTGTGTGCGCCCTAGCATCACAACACAGCCTTATACAGCCATGGAAAATAATACCGGGATTCTGCAGAAATAATGTACTAAGTGCTTCAATTATGCATTAAATTGTTGTTTAACAACAATCTGGACCACAGAACCTGTGTGCTTCCCCTGAGGGCAGACATAATCAATGCATAGGAGGAAGGACAGAAAAATTTTTCAATTTCTCTTTCCTAGTGATTCAGAGGCACCACATAACAGAGCATTCAGTAGCAAACCCCGACTGTCAGCCCCAGCGTTTCCCATACGTGCATCTCCTCATCCTCCTCCCCCTGCCAGTGCGGCCCATCAGGCTACGAGAGCCGGAGAAAGCCCTGCAGGGATATAAATAGCTCCTCGGGGGAGGAGGGGAGAGTGCAGCAGCACGTTTCCAAAGATACTTGCTGCAGAGGGAGGTTTTTCTGGATTCATTCAGAGCGGAAAGGGAACGCCTAGGAAGTTCACTGCCTTAGCAGGTAATGACTGTGGAGAGGAGGCAGCAGCTGCCCCGAGGAAGCTGAAGGGGCAATGCCCTGCTTGCCGAAAGAGCAGCGATGTGGGGTTCCCTCTGTGAGTGTCCCACTTATTTCAGATAGTGTCTACAAAGCCTCCCCGTAGATAGGGTGTGTAGGAGCGCGAAGGATCCATGGCTGAGAAAGACAGCAAGGATACGAGCCAACTCCATGGAAGTGTTATTACCACACACAGCTTATTGTCTGTGCCAAGTTTGTACCCAGCCAAGCAGTGTTACTGATAATGGGCTGTATTGCACCGACCGTGCATGCAGTGCTCTGAACTTGCCCCAGTCGTGGGTACGGTATAGCTGGCTCCACTGCCCGCTCCCCCGTTTTCCTTGGAGACACAAAGCCAAGAGGTTCCGTCTCCCCCGAGCTGACCTGTTTCCCCCCTGCCTCCCGGAAACTTTGGGGAACTACAGACACAGCCGCGCGGTTGCCCTTTCCCCGCCGGGGATACCCCGGGCACTCCTCGGCCGCCGCCCGGGCTGGTGGCGCGGGGCGGGGGGCGCGCAGCCTCCGCCGCGCCCCGGGACCGCTCCACGCCTCTCCGCTCTCCCTCCCCGCGGCGGGCAGGGACCCCGCAGCCGTGCGGCGCCTGCAGTGCCCGGCCCGGCCCGGCCTCTCTCACCGTCCTCCAGAGCCGCTGCCTCTTGGCACTGACGGAGGTGGCGGTAACGATGAGGTGGGATACGGACACCACCAGCCCGAAGACGATGGCCAGCAGAGTCCGGACGGGCAGCAGTGAGTAGGACACGAAGGTTACCAGCATGAGCTGCCACATGCCCTGCTCGGGGGCGCTGGGCGGCTCCATGCCGTAGGCGCCGAGCGAGAAGGGGCAGCAGAGGAAGGAGAAGGTGAAGCTGAAGAGCAAGGTGAGCTTGACGATCTGCTGCAGCTGGGTGACCTGCAGGTACTTGACATTGGTGACGATGAAGAGGGAGAGGAAGATGATGCAGTGCACTGGGTGCGAACCTTTGGAAATGGTCAGGCTGGGGCCGGAGAGCAGCTCCACCAGGGCCAGGCTGGCGGTGAGCACAATAAGGACGGCCAGCGCCTTGAGGGTGGACGTCTGCTCCAGCTTCAGGTTGTAGCTCTGGAAAAGAGCCTCCAGCTCCTTGCAGTCAAACTCGTCCTCGCAGGCGATGGCATCCAGCAGCAGCAAGGGAGGGGGGTCCCCCAGCCCGGCTCCCGCTCCCGACGCCGCGGCAGCTGGCGGGGAGCAGCAGCAGTGGCAGCACTTCTTCCTCTTGGTCTTGACTTTCTGAAACGGTATTTCCTCCATGTCAGTGCCATTCATAAACCCCGGGGAAGAAATGCTCCTCCTGGTGTCCCCCGCTGCCGCTCCGTTGCCTCGCTGGTCATAAAAGAGAGGGAGGCTGCGCTCAGGAGCCCGCCGCTCCGCGGGTGCGGGTCCCAGGCACACCCGCCAGCCGCCGTCCGCAACCCGCCGCGCCGGCAAACGCCCCCTCCGCTGCCACCCAGGAGCCGAGGGTGGCTGGGACGGCGGGAGGAGAGTCTCACTCGTGTTGATGTGCCAACCTTCCTGCCTGCTGTCTCGCTCTCCCCTCCACCCTCCTTCTCCTCCTACTCCTCCTCCCCCGGTGCTCCAGGGATGTTAATCTCCTAATGACACCAAAACACCATCAGAAGGTTTGGAATCAAACGGAAGTGGGGTGGGGGCCAAGGGTGGGTGGAAGCTCAGAAAAGGGGAGTGGGGTATAATCAACAGGCGGGTATCCGTTCAAATAACGCTATTTGGAGGAGAGGGTGCTGCAGAGAGCGGGTTACAAACGTGTTCCCCTGGGGTGGGCAACATTAAAAAAGAAAATAGCCACAAGCCAAAAAATAGGTAGAGGTCTGGAGGAAAAGTGGGGCAGAGGGACCGGAAAGAAAGCGGGAGGCAGGGAAAGGCAGGGCGATCCCCTTCCCACATCCGAGAGCATCTCACCGGGGCTGGCAATGGAGGGGCGCCTGCGCGCCGCTCGCTTGGGTAGCCGGACACGTCCCCGCCGGGGCTCCGCGATTCGGGGTCGGCGGCGGGAGCCGCCCGCCCCTGCGCAGGGCCCGGCGTCCCCCGTGCCTGGCGTGCCGGGCCCGCCGGCCCACTGGGTGCACCGGGCTTCGGCGGCTGGCTGACAACCCTGTGCTGCCAGCCGGCCCTGACAGCTATTCATGTACATATTTATATATAAATGTACATAATCTACATATGAAGACACAGAAATACATGTAAATATTCATACATGTGTGAATATATAAAAATACGTATACATTTATGAATACAAGTGACTCCTGCTTCCTTTCAGAAATAAAGTCTTATCTGCATGAATAAATATTCTGATGTTAGTGGTTTTGTCTCCTAGACTCTGAAGCAGTTGGAAAAAGTGTAGTGAATGAGAAAAATTTCAAGAAAACACATTTCTGTGAGCACTTCTGCCTGTCTGGGAGTACAAATCAGTCAGTGGCTGTGGAGGGTTACTCTTGTGACAGGAGATAAATATCACCACCCCCCCCCAAAAAAATTGTACTTGGTGCCTCATCAAGAACTTGGGTGTGTTGGGTTTTTTTAAAAAAACCCTCTAGTTTTGCCTATAATGTTGCTACCACATACTACTGTTAGCAAGTTGCACCAAAGAATACACTACAACATATTTTTCTGTAAGCATTGCATCTAATTTTGGCTTTGGATCAAGCATTTGTAAAATTCAGGAATAGGAATACGTCAAAATAAAAGATTACAAATATTTAGCTTTTTTAAGTCAGTGCAGGAATACTTTCTAGAATGAAAGCAGAGTCCTACTATCTTGGGTAGGTTGAAGATCTAATAGCTGGGTCTTCTGTCAGTGATGTCAGGTTCTGGTTCTGGATTTGGGCTGAAGAGCCTTAAGGTCAACAGTAGGCAGAGATTCTTTAAGATTTGTTATAGCTGTGAATGATGCTGGTTCTTCATTTCTGGATAGTAAAGTAGCTTTAAAAATATATAATATGAGGCAACATGTTTTTCATGTTAGTATTTTAGTATTTTGTATTAGTCCTAGCCCTACATAGTCAATATGCTGTCATTGTTTTGAATATGAACAGAACTCATTAGGAAAAGGGAATGAATCAACATTGCTGGAATTTGTTACAGATTCAAAATATTCCACACTTGAGACAATTACTATTACTTTGTGTTCATGGGATGCAACTCATGGTGGTTTCGTAGACTGTGACAGACAGTCAAACACTGCAGAACTGTAAAGATAGTTGATATTTAGACTTTTGTAACTTCCTCCAGGAAGAAAGTAAAGGGGTTGGATTTGCTGACCTGAGTAGTAGAAACAGGAAGAGATGTGTAGCCGAAATGAAATTAATTTGACAAACAAACAAACAAACAAAGGCTTCCTTTATTTTGCTGTGTCTCTAGTGTGTTTGGAAAGCTTAATAAAATTAATCTCTTTGTTCACTCTGGTGCATAAATTCACTTCAGTCGCACATTTATTAGAAAAATACACACTGTTACATTTTCACCTGTCCTCAGCTTTCTTCTGAGCTCATATACCCTGAGGGATAAATTAATATTTCACATCTCACACTGCATAAGAGGTGGCACCTGTTTGCCCAGCTCTAGGAACTATCCACCAAAAGAGCTGTCACGCTAGGAGTTATCATTTCTTTCTTCTGGCTCTCAGCTTGCTGCTGGGGAAATGGAAGGTAATTCCCTACAAGGCACCCTGCAGTTTAGATTATTTTCATGCTTCTTGCAACCTCGGTCTGGATTAGTTAGTACATAGAGCAGAGAAGGCCGATGTGTATGAGACTCATATATCTCTATTCTTATCAGGTTGAGGGGAAGCAGTGAACTGGTGAAGCTTCATCTTCCTTAGACATTTTAGTAGTATGGAAACGCCAAATAGTGATTAATGAAACTCTTTCATCCTTTATACACTGTTTCACATCACATCACAGAGCAAGTACTTCGCCATAGTAAAAAGCCTCATTTTTAGCACCTGATGCTACAAATAAAAAGAGGAAACCTCAGAATCTTTGTCTGAGACATATATATTATTAAAGCAAATAATCAACTATAACGCTACTGGAATGCACTTGACACAGTACCATATTTTCTGACCAAACTTATCTGCTGCAGATGAGGGTAGATTGGTTGGGGCTTTTTTGAATCATGAGCAACACTTTGGGCCTGTAGTGCACTTCGGCCTCATTTCTAAGGAAGATACAAGGTTGATTTTGATATTTAATGCCCTCAGAGTTCTGGATGTTGGCCTCATCCAAGTCAGCCCTTCCTGTTGCATCCCCTTGCATTTGTAATTAGAGACTAGTCTGGAAATAAATGTAGTATTGTCAGGAAAGAGTGATTAGAGCCTAGCTTCATCAACTTGTGCATTGCAAAACACGTCTGTTTTTTCAGTCCTTCAGCTGCAAGTTTGAATTCACGGAACAAGAACATTTCTACTAAAGTGCCGAAATAAACTTTGCCCACCGACAGTAAGTGAAAGCCTTACAAGACCTACAAGTTTAGTCATTAGGAAACATTAGCATCTAACCTCAGCCCTGTTCTCCAAAGTCACTTCTTGGTCTTATCTTTTCCTTTTGCTTCTTCATACAAGAACCAGTTTTAGAAAACAGAAATGAGTCCTTCGAGAGTAAATTTAGGCTATAATACTAATATATAATACTGATATATATATAATATAT
>VYXB01007293.1:210897-320926 GCA_013397135.1 Pachyramphus minor | reverse complement strand
AAAAAAAAAAAAAAGCTAAATGTGCCGGACTTCTGGCAGCACGTGGTCCTACCTTTCAAGAGACCTTCATGGTCCATGTGGATAGACCAGGTGAAAAGGAGAGGAAAGAATGGGAATAAAACAGAGAGAAGCAGAAAGAGCCTGATCAGAGAGAGAGATATGATGAGCTCTGCATTTACAGGGGCAGTGCTAAAAACCAAAAAGGAAAGGCCCGCGTTCCTCGGGGAGCTGAGTGCCTCGTTATACCAAAGGGAGCTGGGACAGCTGCTGGCAGCTGGATGAGCCTCCCTGGGATGCCTGAGAAGGGCTGTGCTTGGAGCCCATCAGGGAGCAGCTGGAGGGGCTGGTGGTGGCTCTGGGGACCAACATGCAGCAGGACAAGGGCCAAGGCAAAGGAACCAAACCCAGCAGAGCCAACCTGCTGCTGGATCTCCGTGACATGGGCTGGGTCGTGTCACCTACTGCCAGACCTGCACCTGCCCAGGCTGCTCCTGCAGAGCCCTCCCGAGGCCCTGAGGATGGAGCTGTGTCCTCCTGCCTTGCTGAGGTGGCCCATCGTGGCAAGGTGGCACTGCCTGCAGCGTGGGACCTCTGCCACGGGGCCACCCTGAGCCTCAGCTGGAATCCAGCAGCTAAATCCACTCCACTTTCCCTTCCCAGCATCCCGGGTCTCCAGCTGCCTCCCCCACGTGCAGCACTGAACATTTGGTATAATGAGGCACAGCCACTGGCACAGAACAGTGTCCAAGGATAATGGTCTCCTGCTTGGAAAATAACCTTCCCAGCTCAGCCCCTGCTCAGGGAAACCATTATTCTGTTGGTGGGACAGGAAGATGTGCCAGCATCTCTTAATTACGGGCTGCAGAGATCTGAAAGTCGCATGCACGGGGCACTGAGGACGTGAGGGGTGATGAGAGCACATCAGACATGCCATGTGGAGGTGGGGAGGGGAGCCACTGAAGGACTCACGTCAGCTCAATTCCTGTCCTCGCCTGAAACACTAATTGCTCCCCTCCTTGAGCCCGACATCACAATCATTTCCAATCTTAATCAGCCACCAGCAGCTCATAGCAATCCTTCAGCTTCACCTTCCTTTCTGCCTCCTTGAGGGGAAGCCTCCTGCTACTTCTCTCCCAGGAAACCTGTTGTTCCCGAGGAGGGGGCGAAGTTTATGGGTGCTTGGGGTTTTTTGGCTGTTCTTTGATTGGGTTTTTTTTCCCCCCTCTGTGTTTAGTCCTTAGGACAATGAGATTGAAAATGTGGGAGCATCTTGGAGCTTGCTCATTGTCGTCATGCTGACTTGTGCCTTTAGCCTGCAAACTTTTGGGAACGGGGCTGTCCATAAAAGATGGAGCCTCAGCTGAAGCAGGAGGGTGAAGGGTTTCACCCCATTCCTTCCCCTTGCCTGGAAGTCCATGTCCCTCGGATGGTGCTGGGGCAGGAAGTGCTGCCAGCCATGCCAAGAGCTTGGATTTCCTGCTGTGCCAGGCAAGTGGCCCCTGGCAATGGGTTTGCCTCGGGAGAGAGGGATGGGGGCAAGGAGGCCTCGCTGGGACCACCCTGGTGGCCTCTTGAGAAGCAGAGCCGTGGAATGGGGGGTACTGCCAGAAGCTCGGCTGGGGAGGAACCTCTGGGGGATGAGGGGTTTGAGGTTTCCTACGTGGGATCCACCCCAGCCCACAAATCTGGGAACCAAGAGGCTCCTTGTCAGACTGAAAGCATCAGGGGGATTGTTCTGGACACGAGTTGGGGGTGGTGGGGTCATGGCTCTTATCTGTGCCAGCAGCACCAGTAAAACCACACCTGGGAAGGGATGTGTTTGATCAACACCAGGACCAGGCTGAGCTATTTCCCCTCTGCTGTTCTCAGCCAGGAATCTGCAGGGAATGAGCCCAGAAAGCTCTGTGTGGATTTACTGCCACCCCTCCAAGTGCTGAGCAGCTCTCCTGGCATGATGAGGAAAGCGTCGTCCCCGGGTGTTGTTCAGGGCAATAAAGAACATCAGCCTTTCCTGCCTGCCTGCTCTGGGCTCTGCTGGGTGTATTTGTATTCTGCACTGTGCTCTCAGAGCACTGGGGAGCTTTGGGCTCTAATGACACCCTTGGGAGAGGAGGAATTGCTGCTGAAATGGAGTTTCTGTGCCACCGACACCACGGCTGTGAGCCCGGGGAGGCTGCAGTTGTTCTGCTTCCATTTATTGCTGTGTTTGCTGCCTCCAAAGTCTCTGGCAGAATATATGTGTCTTCTTCCATCCCTTACTGAATCCCAGCTAAATTCCTCCCATCTCTGCTCCCTCACTTTGTAAGGCTGGGAGCACTGGGAGTGATGTGGGGTGGAGTTAACTCCAGTTTTAAGTCAAGAGAAAAATTCCTGCTGGCCTGACTGGGCTTTGGATCCAGCTCAGATGGGGGAAAAGTGCATTTTACTTCTGTGAAGCAAAGCCAAGCCCAGTGGAGGTGCAGGAAAACATCCCTTCACCTGTCAGGGGTGGGCAACGCGATGAGACCTGACAGCAGGACCTGCTCCCGCTCCCGGGGGCAGCCACGGAGAGCAGCAGAGCTGGGAACGCTTGGGAACGTGCCTGTCCCTTTCTGACACATCCTGGGAGTTCTCCCGGGCTGGAAAAGGGCTCTGCTGCTCTTTAAAGGGTGACATTTGCGTGCAAGCAGTGGAGTGGAGCCGGGGGAAGTCAGAGAGGTTTCGGCTGAACCTCTGCTGGGCTGTGCTGGAGCCCCCCAAGGGGGTTTTGGTGGGGTTACCCAGGGACCTCACAGAAAATCCCTTGTTTGGAATGCAGGCAGACCCCACATCAGAGTTCTTGTGTACTTTCAGGGCTGATCCAAGCAAAATTTGGGCATTTCTCCCCTGGATATTCCCTGTGGGCAGCAGAGAGGGTGAGCTACAGGGTGATGCGCCAGAAATACCCTCAGGCTATAAAAAGTTTGGTTTTTTGGTTTTTTTTTTCTGTTTTTTTTTCAGTGTTAGGAGTGTCATCAAGGTTTGTCTGCTCCTGCTGAGAGCTGTCCCATGTAGCTGATGCCAGATCCCAGCTCTGCCCAGACTGGTCATCCCAGGCTGAGACAGGAGAAGGAGGAGACCTGAGCAGCATCCTCCCAACCTGGTCCCTCAGGAGGAGTTTCCTTTGGCAGGGGACTCTTGGAGGGAAGGAGGCAGGAGGAGGAAGGTGGGAGGAATCATTTCTGAGGCTGTGTGGCCCCGGGAGGGGCTGCAGTTACGGGAGGAGAGCGTGGTGAGGGCTGTGATGGCTGGGACAGGGGCTGATGAGGGGCAGGGGGGGTCCACATGCCATGGAAACGTACCTGTAGTCAAAGGATCCATCTTCCACGTTCTTGTCTTCTGGATTTAGATGCTCATCTTTATTGTCTCGGACTGGAAACAAGCAGAGCCCCACCATTCATGTTAAAATCAGGGCAGGAAATCAAAGCTTTGTGAGGCAGCAGCAGCAGCTGGGGGTGGGCTGGGGGGTCTGTGACACCCCTGGGGGGTGGACAGGTAGAAAACCTGCACCTGGGAGGGCTTACAAAGGGTTCTCAAAGGGTTTGCAAAGGGTGCAGCTGCGAGGCACCACAAGCAGTGGGTGGAGGGTGCATTAATTGTAGGATTCCCTTCAGTCTTCCCTTTGCTTTGCGAAAACGGGATGAGATTTTTGCCTGAGAAGATCTTTTGATGGCTGAGGACCAGGGGAGATGTGCAGGGCAGGGGCTTTGCACAGCAGGAGAGCCCAGCTCTAAACCTGCACAGAGCCCTGGCCCGACCCTTAACGAACCAAAACCCTTCCCACCCCCAAACAGCCCCCACTCCAGAGGAAGGGAATCCCGGCAATCCCGGCAATCCCAGCTACCCCAGAGCCACTCAGCTGTGCCCTGCCCACCCCAGGAGCCTGCAGGTGTCCCAACCAGCCACGGGCTCACCTGGGTACTTGCCCCCTCTGCTCCTCTTGATGAAGCAGACGATGAGCAGGATGAGCACGAGCAGGGCGATGGCGCACATGAGCCCGATGAACCAGCCCTGCGTGGCGATGTCCACCTGGTTCTTGGTGTAGGCTGCAGGGGGGAGAACCAAACAACAGAGCAGCTTGTGAGGGCCAGAGCAGGAGCACAGAGGGAAGAGCTGAAGAGCAAGAACACTGGTTTGGGAGTTGCCCGGAGCGCTGCCTTTGGGTGTCTCTGGGTGTATCGTGTCCAGGTGACCTGAGGGTGCAGCACAACTTCTGGGGGGGTTGGGGTGGGGTTTTTTCTTTTCCTTTTTGTGGTGGTTGGTCAACTCAGCGTTGCACCAGGAGCTCCAAACAGCAAAGGGGCACAGCAGAAAGTGAAAGCTGGCACAGAGCAGGGGGGAAGGAGCATTGCAAGTCATGGCAGAAGCAGCCGGGGAACAGATTTGATCTTCTGTTTGATGGGTCTGGAGATGGCCCTGGGAAGGGAGAAGGGCTTCCCAGGCCAAGAGGATCCACCCCTGGTGTCTGGTGCAGCACCACTGGCCCAGGGAGTTGCTGAGCCCAGAGGGATAAACTGGAGTCCTGCACTGCAGAGGGGGTGGCAGCGGCTCTGCCACCCTTGGGTGGCCACAGAGGGTCCCCAGGGCTTGGAGGGGACTTGTGGAAGCCCACCAAGACCTGGCTGGTGCACAAGGGGTGGGATGCAGCAGTGGGAACAGCTCTGAGGAATGACATCTGGGTCCCAGGGAGCTGAGAGGTGGTTTGATGGCACAGGAAAGTGTTTCTTCCCAGGGCAAACCCTTCCCAGCACCCTCACGAGGCTCATGACTATTAATGGATTAATTCCAGGCAAGGAGGTGTCCTGTGCCCCAAACAGCTCCTGACTGCTGTGTCCTCCCTGACGTTCCCTGGCTCTTTGTTTGCAGCTCTCCTGCACGGTCAGACAGACAAATCTGTGTCCTAAAAATAGCTCCACGCTGCCATTTTCTGGCTCTCATTGACATGCACTTGGTATTCAGCGAGACAGAGCAGAGGAGAAAATAACCTTCAGCGCAGCAGGGGGGGGCTAAATTTAACCAGGAAAACACAGAGGTGTTCCTGGGGGCAGAGCTGGGCTGCTTGGGATCCAGTTGGGAAGTGAAACGGGCAGGGAGCAGCCTTTTGTCATGACAATCTGACAAGAAGCAAGACGGTGGAAGGAGAGCGGGAAACATCCCTCCCTGGATGTGTTCTGAACGAAGGGCTCCTGTAAGAGAGACAGCACCTGGAAAAATGGGTGGAGTTGGTGAACTTTCCTAACCCACAGCATTTCAGGGCTTGAACTGTGCTTGTTCCACCAGAACTGAACCCAGGAGAGGAAGTTCTTTCCTCAGGATGAAACCAAAGCCACAGAGGGAATTGCAGGCAAGGAGATTCAGATAAAAGAGGAGAATGACCAGGAGGAAAACGGTACAGAAATGATGTCAGGGTACATTCTGTGAACATTCTGTGTCTGTGAGCAGCACTGACCTCCTGGGCTCACCCAGGGTGGAAGGAGCTGCCTGCTGGTGCCCTGGCTGCTTTGGCTGTTTTTTCCCACTCATGCTGCCAAATTCCACGTTTACCTTCAGCACAACCTGAGCTCCACCATCCTCGAGGATGTGATTTTAACAGGAGAGAAGGAGATTATGAGAGAGTGGGGCTGAGCAGCTGAGTGCTCGGGGAGGGAAGGGGAAGGAAGCTTTACTGGCAAGCCTGGAGATGGACAAAGATTGCATGAACAGCGATGGGATGGGGCTCTCACAGCCAGAAACAAGGGGTGTCTTCAAAGCATCAAACTCCAGAGAAGCCTGAGAGGTGGGTTGGAGGCTTGGAGCTGAGTTTTACAGGGAGGGAGATCTCACAGCAGGACGGTGGCACTGCCTGTCACCAAGGGAGGGGAGTCACTGCCATCCTTCCCAGAAAAGCAACACGTGACAACTGAATTACAGGCACAGCAATTTGTGTTTGGAGCAAACGAGTGACTGTCATTGCAGCATTGGGAGAGGGAAGACTGAGGACTGAGGGCTGCCCGAGGGAGGCTGTGATTTGCTTTAATGGAAGGCCAACATCAAGGGGAAAGAGGGGAAAGCAGCTGTGTCATCCCATGGGTCCTGATTGGAAATGCCACTGCAGAGCCTTTTTTTAAAAAAGAATTCATTATAATCTGGTGGCAGCAAACACATCACCCAAGAGTCATGTTCTCTGTGCCAGGGGCAAAGGTGGGCTCCCCCAGCACAGCAGCAGCAAAGGCTTGGCCTTGAATTGTAAAGGAGACCACTGGGAATGTGAAGTCCCACCATCTCCAGCCTTGTGTGATCCTCTTCCCAGAATCCCAGAGTCACTGAGGCTGGAAGAGNGTGAAAATCACCCCTAAATTTGTCTGATAATTGGGGCTCTGGGCCCCAGTCCAATTCCTCTCATCCTGTCCCTTGTTCCCTGGCTCCCCCCTCCTGTCAGGGAGTTGCAGAGCCAGAAGGTCCCCCCTGAGCCTCCTTTTCTCCAGGCTGAACCCCCCCAGCTCCCTCAGCTGCTCCTGCTGCTCCAGCCCCTTCCCCAGCTCCCTTCCCTTCTCCAGACACAGTGTTTGTCCAGGCTGAGGAACTTATTGATTTCAAATGTAGAAAACCTCCTTATATTGAGCTCTTTCTGCTGTTTCAAAGCATCCTTTGCTGCTGGGGGGGCTCTGGTGGGTCACTGAGCCACCAGTTAATCAAAGTCAGAGGGTCGTGTCCTGCAGCCACAGTGCAGGTGGGACATTTCTCCCTCCTCTGCCCTCAAACTCAAGAAACCTGCAGAACAGCTATTTGCAAAATATAGAAAAAACATCCCCCCCCCTCCAAAAAAAATGAAAAAAAAAAAAAACCCAAAAAAATGAACAGTGCTTTTTTGTCCAAAGCATTCCTGATGGCATATGATTGTCAGCGGGGGCCGAGCACTTGTGTCAGCAGATCCAGCCAGCAGAGAAGTGGATGTGCATTTATTCATGCACATCCCACAGTGCCAGGGCTCAGGTCACCACCAGCCTCCAGCACAGGGATAAAGGTGGCCCCCATCCTTTAGTCTCCAGGAAAATATCAGTAGGAACCTCTCAATTATGGAAAATATATGCAGAGCCTCCCAGTGTGAATCAGCCAAGGATATTGCTTCTTTGCCCCCCTTTTTTTAATGATTCCCAGCTGGCCCCTCGCTCCCCCCATGGATCCCAAAGTGGGTGAGAAGCAGGGGAGAACAGAAAAGAGGCGGGTCCAGGTTGGGAGTAGTTGTCCAGAGGGATAAGTCTCATGGTGGGGTGGGGGCTGGTGGGGATTTCGGAGTCAGGGGAGGGTCTGGAAGGAGAAACAAAAGTGGGGATGTTACACAGCAGCTGGAGCTGTGCTGGGGACAGTCTGAGCTGAGAAATCAGCTCTGAGGTCTGGGGGCAGAACGTTCCAGAGGCTGCTGTGCCGGGGGTTTGATCCCATCCCGAGGCAGTGGAGAGGTCTGGGGATGCACATCAGAGCTGGGAGCGGGGCAGAGCCAAGGGCAGCACTCACTGGGTGTTTCTGGGCAGCATTTGACATGTAAAACTCCTGTAGATGTGGCACCTGGGCACAAGGGTTAGTGGTGGCCTTGGCAGCGCTGGGTTAATGGTCAGACTCGATGACCTCAGAGGTCTTTTCCAGCCTTAACAATTCCATGGAACTCCAGCAGCTGCCATCTGTCCCTGTGTCATCTTAGCACGTCAGGGACTTACTCAGGGGAGTTAAGGCTTGCCAAATTTTTGGACACCAAGTAGGATGTGCCTGGGGGAGGGGGTATGGGGAGCTGCTCCCCCTCCCCGCGGCTCTGCCTCGCTGGGAATCCCATTTTCCTTTTGCACTTCCCAGCAGAGCCCAACGAGTGCTAGAGTTCTCCATCACTGGAGAACTGGATCTGAGCACAATCACTTCACTTCCAAGAAAATCACCTCCTCTGCCCACCCCCCCTGCCAGGGGCGGCTGCTCCGGTGTTTCCCTGCCCTGTGGTTTTTCAGCTGAGCCTTTGGAGCCGTGTCCTGACAGACAGATCCCTATGGACCCCCCCGGGAATACAAGGGGGAGCTGTGGCTGTTTGGATCCACTGGAAGTCCCCGAGTGTGAACAGTGATGTTTCACAAACACACAAAGTGCCCGTGGGAGTCACCAGGGCCGTGGTGTTGGGTGGGCAGCGAGGGAACCCACGGCCAAGGAGCTGGAAAACTGCTGAGCCTGGAAAATCACTGGTGCCAATGATCCCAGTGCCAGACCACACGTACCCACGGCCCTGTGAAGGTGCCACCCGTGCAAACAGCGTGTTCCCACTCCCAGTCCTGCATCCCACCATGGATCTGTCCCCTCTGGCACAGCCTGGGGCCGGACACGTGCAAACCCCGTCAGGGCAGGAGCACAGACACACCGAGGGAAGGGGGGCTACAAGCAGAGCCACAGACACCACGAGCAGCTTCTCCACCCTCCTGCACCCCCTTTCCTTCACGGGGACCACCCCCAGCCCTTCCTGAGGGCACAACCTCGAGCTGTGTCCTGACCAGAGGCAGAGCTGGGGGTGGGTTTTCCATGCAGCCATGGTCCAACCACCTCCCGCCACGGGAATGATGGATGTGACATGCCTGGGACGCGCCGGGGCCGCCGCCCGTCTCACCTGAGCTGGTGGTAAAGGTTATGTACGAGTGCTCGCTGGGGCTAGACCATATGGGGAACACCCACAGCTTGTACATCATCCCCGGCGTCAGATCCGCCAGCTGCACAGAGGAAGGGGTCTGAGCTTTAACAGGGATAGATCTCTCTGTCTTGTTACCTGAGAAACAGAAACCGCACATCAAAGGCAGCCGCGGGAGCGATCCCCGTGTTGACACTGCTCAAGGAGCTCAAGGAGCTGCGAATGGCTCCGTGGTGCCTCGCCCAGGGGAACCAGGAGTGCGGGGACCTACCCGGATCTCGCCCTGCTTTTAAGACCTGGTTCTTTACCTGTCCAGCCTCGGGTTTGGGGATTTGGGGGTTTAGGACCAGAAAAAAAAGCTGAAATTTGCCTGGTCGTGCTCAGGTGGATGAAGGTGCTACAGGACTGGGTAACTTGGTGCTGTTGGGGTTGCTGGGGGGTTAAGGATGAGCTGGATAATGCATTTAACTGTGGAACTGCTCACCCCAGCTGGCACATTGGTGCTTTAGGAGGGAAGAGTTTAGCCCTTTGACTCAAGAAGGGCTGCTCGTGGGCTGGTTGCTCCCAGGTCCTTTCCAAGAACGACCTGTTCTTTGCATCGTGCTGAGAATCATTTGCTGATGGGCTTAATTCTGAGCATTATCCACGGAACTCCAGCAAGCCTGCAGCAGGGCTGGGGTTTGTGGCTCTGGGGGTGCTGCAGGGGAGGAGAAACGTGGCTTTGAGGATTTGGTTGCATCAAACGCCACCAAAAAAGGGTGGAGAGCCCTGACTGTCCAGGAAGGGCTGAAATCTCCAAGATTTCCTCCCTCAGCTGGATCCTGGTGATCCAAGGGATTGCTGAGCCCGGGCTCAGCACTGGAAGGGCAGCGCCTCTGCTTTGTGCTCCCAGTGATGGGGCAAAACCAGGGCTGGCAGAGGGTGGTTTGGGAGCTGGGATAAGTGATTATTTAGGCCTGGGCAAGCTGATGTTATCCTGACCTCTGGAAATTCTGGCCTGCTGGAGCCCTGGGGGCTGCGGAGCCAGACCAGGCACCGGCTCTGCGTGGGGAGTTGTTTCAAAGAGAATTCAAGGTCATCACTTAAGGGATGTTTTAAGTGGCCAGGAGTGGTCTCCTGATCTAAGTGGTGTATTTTAAATGCCCATTTCAGGCTGGCACAGCAGCTGCTGTGAGGGCTGGGGTGGCTGGGAAGTAAAGGCAGAGATCAGCAGTCAGCACTGGGAAAACCCAAACCAGCCAGCAACACGCCAACATCCTTCTAAACAACAACCAAGCCCAGAGAGACTGAGTTTCCAGTCTAGGTACGAGCCTTACAACGTTAAGAGACAATGATATCTGATATGATGGGAGCTTTGGGATCATAGAGGATTCTGCCAACTCCAGGTTCAAAAAAAGCCCGTGTCCAAAGGCATTTAGAAGTGCTCTCCAATTTACATGGATTTCACGTTTAGAGATGTTTTTAAGGGTCTTTATGCTGACCACAGGCAGCCCAGCTCACAGTTCACAGCCTTGCCCATCCACATCTCACAAACAAGGAGGGGGGATCACCTGGGAAGCACCAGGGTTCCCTCTGGTCCACCCCAAACAGCTGCACCCAGGACCTTCTCCTCTCCCATCCTCTGCCTGGCCCTGGAGCATCACTCCACATGCAGCAATTAAGATAAGTTAATCAAGTGGGAGCTGGCAGGATCTCTAATGGCACCACCACCCTGTAGAGTCCCCACGCGATCTGATGCTTACTGGTGATATACTTAACCACAAAGTCAGTTCCTGCAGAGTAATTGTGGCTCCAGGTGATGTTTGCCCAGTTACTATTAGCCATAGCTCTTATGTCCCATATGGACGATCCATTGGTGGCTGGTGGACAGGTTAGAACAGGAGTTGTTAGTATTTTGGATTATAAGGACACCTCACCTAGCAGCTGGTGCTGGTAAAACCTCACAAAATAACTCCTGAGCTCAATGCTTTGATCTCAGCCTAAGCGTGCCTTGCCTTTTCAAGATTCTCAATGTTTGCTCTTTTCAAGGAGTTTTGGGGGGGAATTTCAATAGCAGAAGCTCACTGTGAATCGTTATTTGAGTCCAGCTGCCCTCAGCTCATCTCTGCAGTGGGAAGGTTCCCGTGGCACTTCCCTGAGCAGGGAGATGGGTGGAGGTAGGAGATCCTTGCATGGATGCACACGGGCTCAGTGCCACAGCCAGCAGCAAAGGCTGGGAGAGATTGTTGTCACCTGAGTGGGCCCAGGGACAGCCAGTGGGGCAATGAAGTCACTCGTTTCTGATGTTGAAGTTAAGGCTTGTCGACGTTGCTTTGGAGAGTGGATGAACTCGTTCTCTGGTGAGGTGGAGCTAATCCTCCCCTCCAGTGTGGGCTTAAGGGACGTGGGGTAAGTCACACCTCGGGGGGGTTGTTGTTGTTATTGTTCAGGGGGCAGCTCGTGTTTTGCTTTAGCAGAACACAGATCAACAACTGCCATCCCTGGCACGAGGCCAGCTGTGTGACTTTTGGGGCACCTGATGCTTTGGGGTGACCTAAAATCCCTCTGGCACACTCTGTGCTGCCGCCCCACACCAGGGCTCAGCCTCTTCCCATCCCCTCTCCCTGCTCTGTGCCTCACCACTGAATTCCCTATTTTCAATTAGCAATGTTTTCCCACTCAACAGTGACACTGTCGTGGTGATGGTCTTGCCTTGGTATTAAAACTGGGGTGTCAGGTGGAGGCAGGACCTCCCAGCATAAGGTTCTGGGGGTTTTTTTAACCACCCTGAGCTAATCTTGTGCAAGAATATAAAGAAAGGGGCCTGAACTGAGTAACAGAATCATCCCAGAATGGTTTGGGTTGAAGGGACCTTAAAGTTCGTCTCATTCCACCCCCTGCCATGGGCAGGGACACCTTCCACTAGCCCAGGTTGCTCCAAGCCTTGTCCAACCTTTAGATTTTGTTTGCATTCCTGGCTGGACTCACTTTTTAAGTGAATATAACTATCCCTAATTATTTATTAACTGTAGACACCATCATAGCAGTGCTTTAAAGACAAGGCTCAGGGAGATACACCTCTAAAAAACACACATAGTTGGGAACATGCCTCCACCAAACCAGAGCCTGATCTCCCTGTTCCAGCTGATTGCACTGAGGTTGATCCTGACCTGGCAAATCCCTGGCTCTCACCCCCTGTGCTGTAACTCACACACTGCCCATCTCTCCTCTGGGCTACAGCATCACAGAGAGCAGGAGCACAGACCCAGAGACTCCTATAAATTCTGACAGGTCTCTCAACCAGCAGCTGATGTGCTAAATCCGAAGTGACACCTCCTACAGCGGTACCAGAACCCCCTTTTTAGCGGCCCTGGGATACGGGATAACACCTTGGAGAGAGCCTCTGTAGGGTTTGCCACCTCCTCCCCAAACACTGCTGCCCGTCCAGCATCCCCACACCCCAGGGAGGGCTGTGCTACCCCCGAGAACGGGACCAGGAGGGTGGCACTGAATCACCAGGAGCCACTTGTGCCCCCGGATTCCTGAGCCTGTGGCACCTCCGGCTCCACTCCCGGAGCGTGGGATGCCTTAAACCTGCCCCGTGCCCGGACTGAGCGGGCTCTGGGCGGGGTGTGGGGAAGGTGCCAGCAGGGTCTGAGGGGTTAGAGGAGGAAAAGGAAAGCTCAGTACCCAACTCCTGCTTTGTGGTGGCTGCCGGAGCCCTCTCTGCAGCTGCCGTGGTGCTGGCGGCGGTGGTGGCGGCCGCGGTGGTGGTTGTGGTGGTTGTAGCTGTGGTGGTTGTAGCTGTGGTGGTTGTAGCTGTGGTGGTGGTTGTAGCTGTGGTGGTTGTAGCTGTGGTGGTTGTAGTTGTGTCAGTAGTAGTTGGGGTGGTTGTGGTGGCGGTGCTGGTGGTTGGGGTGGCTGTAGGGCTGCTTTGCTCCACTGCAGCTGGAGGCGTCCCAGTCGCGGCTGGGAGAGGGAAACACTGGCTTTGGATTTCTCCTCAGGGGGGATCCGTCCCTGCCCTCCCCCACACGCCAGGGGAGGGGCAGGGGAGCAGCACAGCACGGGAGGGGTGGGAGGCAGGCAGCAAATCCCACAAGGCTGAAGGGGCTGTCCCCGGGCAGGGAGGACCATGCACCCACTGGGGGTGAGGAGGGGGCAGCAAAGGGGGGGATACCCCAGAAACGTGCTCCTGTGCCCCCAGTGTCATCCCCACCCCGGGGCTGAACGACCTGCTCCTGCTCTGCCTTTGCTCTGCCCCGGTGGAACTCCCCATCCCGGGCTAAAATCCCAGGGCAGGAGGGAGCTGAGGGGGTGTGGGGCTGCACAAAGTGCCCTCAGCCACCATCCCCCTGCACAGAACTGTGCTGGGAGCACTCAGGGCTCCCTGAAAAAATGAAATGGGATTTAGCTCTTAAGAAAACACACTAATCCCATTTGTCGTGGGCCAGGCAAGCTGCAATTACATTAATTCAGCTGCCCCTGGACTACACCTCCAGCATTTCTGAGCTGCCAACTCAGCCTGCAGCCTCCCAGCTCCTTCCACCCTGGCTGGTCTCTGTGCTAATGCTGCTGGTGATGGAGCAGCTTCAGCATTAAGGTGGATTTTAGCTCGTGGGCGAGTGATGGATGGTGCTTTGCCATCACTGCCCCTCAAAATTTACATTTAAATTAAGACCCAGGGGTTGCTACACCCCAAGGTGTCCAGGGGGGAAGTCTGAGCAATTTGTTTTCTAAATAGCTCCCAAGTGCACGTTTTACCTGGGCTGTGTTTCCATGGGAAGGGGGGAAATGTGCCCTTTCCACCCCCACCCCAGAGTGTGGGTGAGGGTCCTGCTGAAGGGGAGGGCATTGCCTTGGGCCTGCAAAGCTGCCAGTGGAAAATGCAGCTGAAATGCTGCTTCAAATACCAAAGGTAACTGAGAGGAGGTTTGCCCTGGGATGCTCACATTTAAATTGTATTTACTTACTCTTCCTGTAGATCAAGGGATTACAAATCCCTCTTTTAGGCAAATGAAACCAGCTGTGGCAAAAATCACCCACAAACAAGAACAGCTCTAAGAAAGCACTTGAAAAAGAGTCCCAGCACCAAGCCAGGGCTTCCTTTCTCACCAAGTCCATCCCCAAGGGAGACCCAACCCCTAAAACCTCAGCCCTGCCAGGCATCCAAAAGCAGAGAAGAGCAGGAGGTCGCTCAGTCCATCTCCCCACTGCCCACAGCTGCAATAGAACCACAGTTACAGCACGTCCAAAACCCCCAGCCCAGCCCCAGGGGTGCACCAAGAGCAGCCACAGTCACCCCAAAACCCCCAGCCCAGCCCCAGGGGTGCACCAAGAGCAGCCACAGTCACCCCAAAACCCCCAGCCCCGCATCCTCTCCGGGTGGTACCCGCAGCATCCCCGACAGCCTCATGCAGCCCCCAAATGCAGCCCCCAAATGCAGCCCCCCCGTGCACAGCCCATCACTGCCCCAGCCCAGGGGAGGTGGTGGTGACAGGGAGGGGACACATTCCAGGGGGGCCAGGGCACAGCTTTGTCCTTGGGAGTTCGTGGTGTAGCAGAAAGGGGGGTTGGGGCTTTGCTGGTCTGGGTTTCTTTTCCCCCTCCCTGGCTCCTGAAGGACTTTGCTGCTCTGAGGCTGCACTACAAATCCTTGCTCGGGTTGGGAAGAGTCAACATCCATCTGTGGTGATTCACGGCGGGTTTTTGGGAGGTTAAGAGATTGGTGTCACTGGGTTAATGTCCCCATTAACGTGATGGAGCTGCAGCTCCTCCATGGCTTGGCCGTGGACACAATCAAACAGCACTGGAGACACTGGTTATCAGCTAATGCAGTCTCAGCACTCCCCTGTGAGTCCCTGGCTCCCCTCGAAGGAAAATAAGACGCAGAAAGGCACAAAGTAACTTTGTGAAAGGCAGGAGCTGGTGGAAAGCCTGGTACAACCTCCCAGCTTCCAGTCTCTGCATCAAGCCTCTCCTGCACAGCACCTTCCAGGCCTGTCTGCTTTGCCCAGCACTGCTGGAATGGCTTTAGCAGAAGGAGAGGTTCAGCTTTAATGCTCCTCTAGGCCTTGGATGGGAAGAGATTATCTGGGATAAGTCCAATCCTCGCCATCCCTGATGCAGGGGATCATCTCTGTGTATCCCATGCAGCCCCCCCCACACACCCCAGGACCCTCCTGGATGCTGCAGCACCAGGCTGAGCTGACAGTGATCCCAGCAGGATTGGCCCCAGCCCTGCAGCAGCTCTGGGGGCAGCGATCCCCGGGAGCAGAACTATCACACTGCATCAGGATAACACGGGCCCAGCCCCGGAGTGAGGCCGGGGAGGGGGAGTCGGCACCGGGGATAAAAATCATCCTGGCAGGACGAGGAGCAGGCAAAGAGCAGGACTGGGTGAGCTGGAAAGCAGCAGTTCAGAGAGGGGAGGATGGGAGGGCGGCTCTGCAGCCCACAGGGGCTCCCCCAGTCGGGGGGTGGATTTAGTCCTAAGCTGCCCCGGGATGCAAAGCTACGGCCTCATTAGTGTTTAAATATGAAATGGATGCGGGAGAAAAGCTCAGCTGGGAGATTTCGGGGCAGAGAAGATGAGGGGCTTTGAAATCCACCCCCTGATGAGAGCTGGTGTCAGGGCAGGGGGAGATCAAGGCGGGCTTTGACAGAGATCAGAGCCAGCCGCAGTGCCCCGAAGAAAAGGGCACCTCGCCGTGGGGAGACCCTTCCCTGGAGCTCCCTGAGGCTCCCAGCCCCTGCCCAGCATGGTGGGGGTGATCAGGGAGTGCCAGAACCCTGCTCCAAGGCGCAGATGGAGGCTCAGGCAGGTGTTCCCAGCCCTGTTCCCTTTGGAAGCCTGGAAATCACACCCCTCCTGCCAAACCCGCGGTTGCTGCAGCGGGTTCGGACCTTTCTGGGCTTTGCAGAGCAGCTGGAAGTGTTTCCCTGCACTTCCCTCTCAGGGCCTGCAAGTTTAGGAACAGGGATGAGCATCTGGAACTCGTGGGATGGGGAAAGCAGGGGATGGGGCAGGGGAGGAGCTGCCACTCCCCTGAAAACCAGGACTTGGAGCAGCTTTATCCCAGGACACCCAGGAAAACTCGGGAGTAAAAACCAGCAGCGGCCATTCCCAGCTCCCACCTTCCTGGAAACCCCTGAAGGAGCACTCAGCTCGTTAATTGCCCCTCTCTGCCAGGCAGAGATGCTTTGGCTGTCTGCAAATGCATCATTTCCCTGCAGGATGGGGGGAGATGGGCTGTGAGGAGGGGCTGAGGGTGCAGTAATTAATAGTTCCAGTAATGAGGGACGCTGAGCTCTTTGCTGCTGCTTTGCTCCTGTGACTGCACCAGGAAAAAGGAGCCCAAACCTTGCACAAAAAAAACTGTTTGAAGTCCAGATTAGGAAAAAAAACCCAAACAGAGGAAGGATCATAACAGCAAAAGGGGATATTTGAAGGGGGAGGTTCTACAGAGAGGACTCAAGTCCTGCTCTGAGTAGTGTAAGTTCAGTGAGCAGCTGCATTTATTTTTGCAAAATACAGGAAGCAATCCCCATCTATGCTGCTCTTTAATTATTTAAAGTGCTTTTAATGTGTTGTTAGGCTGGAGTAACAGCTTTCCCTTGGGTGTGCCTGCAAAATAATTAGGCTTGGAGAAATTGGATTAATTTTTCATGATTTTTGATGAGTGGGCAAATCAGAGATTTATTTTTTTTTCCTCTCGCCCCCTCAGTTTGTAACAACAGGAGGAAATTGTAAAGTTCTTTACCATAAAAGTGCTGCAAGTCTGATGTGAAAAGATAAGAGATTCAAGAATAGAAAGGGGTGATTGAGCAGCCTCCAAAAGAGAGGGGTCAGCAGTTCTCTCTGTTCCTAAAATGAACAATAGGATCTTTCTCCTCCAATTCCTAATTATGGAACAACACGAAGAGAACTGAGAAAAGTCATTTTTTTTCCTTTCCAGTCTAAACCCAATACTTTTTATCATCCCTGATGATGTTTTTCTACACAGGGGTGGTAGAATATCCAGTTTGGATTTTTTTTCCCTCACTCAGAGCATAAATAAGAGCCCTTTTTAGATGTCTTCTCTTTTCCCAGATCACCTCTCCTGTTACCCAGGTCTGGCTTAGGAAAGGTAAAGCCTTTCCTAAGGGGAAAGTCCCTGCACTTCACTTTGATTTCATCAGCCTGGGCCAGTTCCTCACACCCACACAACCCAGCCCTGACCCCGCCTGGGTAAGGTTATCCCTGAAAAAAAAAGTAAAAAAGACCTTTTTATTCTCTCTCAGTGCCAGCAGCCCATGGCAAAGAGCCTTTGACTGCAATTTAAGGCAACTTTCACCGTGAATCCATAAAAACCCACCAGATCTGGGTCAGTGAGCGGAGGTGGGAAAGGCCAGAGCAGCATTTCACTGGAACCAGGACTTGTTGGGAAGAGCCAAACGCTGCTCAGCTCCTGTGCTGAGGCCTAAGGAGGAATCACATCCAGCAAAAGAGCAGGACAGGGATGTGGGGTGGATCTGGCCGTGGCTGATTCTGCCTTGGTTCCCTTTGCTGGGGGTGCTGAGGGTGAGCTGAGGCAGCACTCGGTGACCTACTGCTCCACTGCCTGATCCCAGGCTTCTCTCAGCCCTGGCCCATCTCTCCAATTTACTGTTCTTCCTGCTGGAAGGTGGAAAACAGAGGGATGGGTTCTGTACTCAGAGAATCAGCCTTTAAACAGCAACTGATTCATCTGGGTGCTGGTGGGGTAAGAAATGAAGCCCGAAGTGAAACGATGGAGGGATAAAGAGATCAGGTCATGTTTTCAAAGTTCACCAATATCCATGGCAAGTAGAAAAGTACTGTAGGTGATCCTGATCCACAAAGAAAATCCGGATTCTTGGGGATGAGTTAAACCCTGGATGGAGGAGGAGCTGTAGCAGCAGCAGCACAGCCCTCCAGGATTTGAAGGATAAAGATCCTCCAGGCCAAAATAGGTCCATTTTCAGGTTCCCAGCACTCAAAGTAGATCAGTCTGTTACCCCCTTTTGTTTTTTTTTTGGTGGGGGGGAAGAAGAGGAAAAGACAGAAGAGGAAAAGAGGAAAAGATTTGCATCTGTTCAGAAAGGGGAAAAAAAAAATGCAAAATAATACTGGGTAGAGACACCACTGCAACAAAACAAAGGAGGGGAAACATCTACGAGGCAGGAAAGCAAAACCTACAGGTGCAGAGAGCTGGTCCTGCACTTGTATCCCTCGGGAAGAGTCTTCCCTGGGAAGCTGTTCCTCCCTGGGCAGCCCCAGGGCTGTGTCCAGCAAAGGCAAAGCAGGACCTCTTAGAGTGCAGAGGGATGAGAGCTGCTGCTCCACACACACCAAAAGCTCCTCCACAGCGTTTGGGGGGTGGTTTTGGGGTGGCTGCACCCCCTGGCTCTGCCTTTCCCCCCCTTCTGAGCTGGGACCAGGGCTCAGAGTGTGTGTTGTGAGTGGAAAGTCACGTCAGCAGCGTCTGTGAGGGGTGGGAATCCTTCCCTGGGAGCCAGAAGTTGTGCTCTGGGTTGGCAGGACGGCGCTGGGGGGGTTTGGTTTTCCAGGGAAGCGGCGGGAGGTGCTGCCCCCGGGGACTGGAAGAGGCTTCTCTCTGCTTTGCTGCTGGAGCGAGAGCACCGAGGGCCAAGCCAGCGACAGCCCCCCATGCAGACATGCACAGCTCTGGCACACACGTGTCCTTAACCCTTTCAATGGGCACCAAGAGGATGCTCGTGCCCCAAAGCCCTGGCACAGCCCTGGCACAGCCCTGGTGAGCTGAGTGGTGCCCAGAAACACCCCAGGGCTGGCAGCTGCTCCAGCAGCAACACTGCAGCTTCCTGAGGGGGGGGAAAATCCAGCTGAGGAGCCACGGGGCAGGGCACAGGTGCTGGGTGGGCACCACCGAGTCAGGGCTGGCTGGAAATATTCTGCATTTTGCAGGGTGGGGATGGCGAGGCTTAAAAAGGGAGAGGGCTTTGTGCAGAGCTGGGATTAAAAACCCCTTCAGCGTGGGAGAAAACCCCTCTTTAACAGAGGAAAAACCCCTCTTTAACAGAGGAAAAAAAACTCTTTAACAGAGGAAAAACCCCTCTTTAACAGAGGAAAAAAACCTCTTTAATGGGCAACTTGGCTCTCCTTTGGGCTTGTCCAGTGTGTGGCCACTGCAGTGAGTGGTGGCTTTGGCCATCATTAGGCATCTGGGAGCTTTTAAGCCCCACTCAGGGACATTTTGATCTTTGCAGGCCCCGTTGTGGAGCCTGCCCTTGTCCCTTGTGCCTGTGGGGGCTTAGTTTTCACCTGCCATCGTTCTGAATGCCCAATTTGGCCCCCTCGGGGCTTCACTTTGCCATTGAAAGGGTTAATGGAGCTCATGCTTAATTGGCAGCACAGAAAGCACCTTTGCCCCATGCCTGTTACCTCCACATACGGTACCTGGGGTTGGTGTGGCTTCGAGGGCAGCGCCAGGGGTAGAGAGGGGGGTACGGAGAGAGCACGGCAGAGAAGGGGAGAGAAAACACAGGAATGCATAAACCAACCAGAGCACAGCCACAGGACACTGGGGACCACCTGCACACAGTCACCAGAGAGCTGGGACAGGGGGAACAAAGGCAGTGACCACGACCTGACACCTTCCCTGGGGCAGGGACGGCCCCTGGGGCACTGTGGATAAATCACACCAGGTAATGCACCCCCCAGCTCAAGCACCCCCCAGCTCCTCAGCAGAGGTGCCAGTGGTGCCTTCAAGCCAAGTGCTGAAGCAGGTGCTCAGTTCCAGTCCCAGCTTTGACTCTGAATTTCACCCCGATTTCCCCCGGTGTCACTCCCGCCTCTCGTCCTGCCTCGTGTGGGTGTTCGGTTTAAACCTCCCACGTGAAGGAGTCTGGCAAGCAGAAAACAACCTCTGAATGCACTCATGGGTTTAATTTCCTTAACCTGCTTGTTTTCTTCGGATCCCAACCTCATTTTTTTGGGGTGTGGCTTTGCAGCAGGTACCTCCCCATCGAAGTGGGCACTCAGAGCTGCTCACGGTGCCCACCTGCCTGGCACGAGCAGAACTCACTGAGGTCGTGCTGTCCCTCAGGGCCTCGTGGTCTGGGGGCAAACTCTGCCCTGTTTCTGGAACCTGACTGTAAACTACTTCAGTTTTCATGTGCCACCCCAAACCCTGCAGAGAGGGTACCTTACCTTGTCACACAGGTGTGGGCACTGCCTGCTATTTCCTCACACAAATCAAAGAACTTTTATACACCAGGAGTTGGTTCTGGCTGTTATTTCACTGTTACACTGCCAACAGCGCCCAGAAACAAACCCAGGAATGCAAATGCATGAGAAACAACCAGAAATATTGACTATCACCCTCAATCCAACTCCTGTGCTCCAATAGCTCAGCAAAGCTCCTCTTTAAAGCCCCTCTCACGATTGCCAGGGTGTAACTTGGCTGCTTTCTTCCCCCCTCAGCCCCATCTCCCATCCTGCTGCATCAATTAGTGCCGCTGGAACCCACCTAAGAGGTGTTGGGAAGCATTTTATTTCCACTGGGTCATAGCAGGAATTACTTTTCCTACTCAGAACCATTAGTTGGGGAGGGGGAGATGGAGGAAAGGAGACAAAGCCCCCATTAAAGCAGAGCACTAACCCAATCAAGGGGCTCTTAGAGAAGGATAAAGAGAGGAAAGAGCCGCCTTTTGTCTCCCCACGTTCCCTCGGGGCTCCTGAACTTTCACTTGGTTTTGATGAATGTCCCACAACGGGCATTTTTTATCTGATTATGAGTCTGAGAGTGGGCATCGCTCTGGGTGGGGTGACTGGGAGGTGGCAGCTGCTTCACCCCCTCTGAGCCACCTAAAAATCACCCACACCTCCCCCTGCTTTAGCTCACACTGACACAACAGAGGGGCAAATTAAATCACCTTCAGCAAGAGGAGGGTGAGATCACAGAATCACAGCACGGTTTGGGTTGTTGGGATCCTAAAGATCACCCAGTCCCATCCCCTGCCATGGGCAGGGACACCTTCCACCAGCCCAGGTTGCTCCAACCTGGCCTTGGACACTTCCAGGGATGGGGCAGCTGCAGCTCCTCTGGACAACCTGTGCCAGGGCTTCAAAACCCTCTGAGTGAAGAATTTCTTACCCTTCCCTCTCTCAGCATAAACCATGGTGCCCTCCTGTTCCAGGGCAGTGAGGAACCCTGACTGCCCGGGGGGGCACCAAGGTGGCTCCCTGGAGCACAGGACAGTCCCCCAGGACCCTCTGTACTGTTCCTGCTGCAGCACTTGCTCCTGACCCGTCCCCTCCACCCCTGCAGCAGAGCGGCTGTGCTGTCTCATGCCCCTTTCCCTGTTCACCCTCTGCTCCTCTGACCCGTGGTTTTTTGGCTCATACATGTGTCCCGTCACCCCCCGGCCCCTGGGCAGAGCCAGAAGCTGCTGCTGCTGCTGCACATACCTTCATCCAGCAGGGCTGGAGACTCCTCCACTACGGGCTCTCCTTCTCCCACCTGGGTGCGGGCGCGCAGCACGAAGCGGTAGCGGGAGATGGGGTCTGTCCTCTGCAGGGTGAACCTGGTCTGGTTGGGGGAGAAGTTCTCCACCACGGTTCGGCCCGTTTTGGTCCCGTTAACTGGGGAGGAAAGCCGGGGGGGGTGGGTTCAGGAGTGCCTGGTGCTCTGCACCTCCTCACCTCGCCCTGCCCTGGCCGTGGGGGCCTCCTGCTCGGAGCTGCTGCTGCTGTTAAAGACTCTTCTTTTGGGGCACTTGGGACACTCTGGTGGGGACATCCAGGTGGGCAGGGAAGGCTCTGCTGCCCCAGGCATCGTGTGGGCTCTGGGCAGCCTCTTACACAGCAGGAGCTTGTGTTTGAGTGAGCACAGGAGCTCCTCAGACTGCCCTTGAAACGCAGATCAAACTTATTTCCCCTCAGTAGCTGAGGCTGGGGAACTGCTGAGCACCCCCCACCCTCCCTGGCTAACTCCACATGTCCCCCACTGGTGCCAGGACCCCTCTCAACACCAGCTTGGCTCATCATGGAAGTCTCCAGCTCCTTACAGAGAGATTCCTGTGCTGGGGGAGGAGGGAATCAGCAGCAAGGAAAACTCGGAGTGACTAAGTGATTATCCCTCAGAAGAGAACGTGGAACATACAGGGTTGATATCTAAGGCTGTATCCTGTGAGGACTCCATTGGGATGCTCTGGGTGATCCCACTCCAGATTGATGATTTCCAGGTTTGGCTGTCGGATTCTCAGATACCTGGGGGAGCTGGGCACTTGGGAGGGGACGGGAGCAGGGAGGAGAGAAGAGAAAACACACAAGGTAACACACCTGACACTGCTGAACACGACTCACACACTCAGGACACTCCGAGATACCCACACAGACACACAGCAAAGGGCAGGAACAAGGATCTGTGCCAGAAACCAGGTGCCAGCCCGGGGCTCGCAGCAGTGGGTGTGTGCAGGAGCAGAAACCAGAGCAGCTCCACATGCAAAGCCATCCCCATGTGCCCCTGCCCTGCTGGGAACCCCCCAGCGAGGCCCCACAAGGTGCTGCAGCCGAAGCAGAGCTGGGACTCAGTTCAAACCCCACTTTTCCCTGTTGTAAACAGAATTTTTTTGCACCCCCCCACCCAGCCCGAGGTTTTCATCCCGTCAGGTTTCTCTCTCAAAGCCATGAAAAGCAGCACAGCAGCTTCTCTTATCACAAAGTGTGATATCAATGTCTGGAGATCTGCGTGGTCCTTACCCTGAGCAACGCTTGGGTTATCACTGCTTGTTCAAAGCCAGGAAAGGAAGGAAAGAATTACACAGCCTTGAATTAAATTATTCTCCTGGTTGACTCATAATTGCGGTGCCTTAATTGGGAAAAGAGCTTGGCTTGCTGATCTGAGAGATTAGGGGTGTATTTATTTTTAACCAGCAGTCGTGCACAATGTCATTCAGTCTCCTAAATGTCAATATGTAGTCAATAAAATAGCTTGGTGGTACAGGAAAAACAAAAATCAACGTTTTCCTCATGACAGGGGTATAATCTGCTGTAATTGCTTCAATTAATGCCACTCACATATCTTTGTAGCCACAACAAATGTCTGTAATAGTCACCCCAAATATCTGTAGCCACCCCAAATCCTTGTGCCTCCAGCACACAGGTAATCACCCCTCAAAATGCAAAACCTACAGGAACTGAGTCCTTCCTCTTAAAACAATCTTAATTACTGCTGATCAGTAGAAAATCCTCAGGAAAGGGTGACAGCATCCAAGAAAATTCTAAAGGAAGGGACAGGGCTGCATCTGGAGGAGGATGAAGAGGAAGACAAAGAGGAAGATCCCACTGGATTTTTGAGACAAGATTTGCTTCTGGCAACTCTCCCCTGGTGTTTTTGTAGCGTCCTGTGCCAACCCCCCCCTTGTGCTGTAGAAAAAGTCACTGCCAGGCACTGGAAGTGCAGCTCCAACACAAAAATCATCCCTTGTGTCTATAAATAGCCCCCGTGACAGCAGGAAAATTAAAACCTCAAGTTCATCCCTGACAGGAGCTCCTCAAACAGAGCCACGAGGTGCTCCTGCCTGAAGAGCCTGACAGAGGGACTGGTGATGTCCTTCCACAGCAAAAGGACTCAGGGCTTGGGCAGATTTTCCTGCCTTTTCCAGAGCAGGATGAATCCAGTCACTGCCATGTCCCCAGCCTGCAGCGTGGGGGACATTTGGGGGTCAGGCAGCAAAGCAAGGGCACAGAGCTGGGACTCTGAGAATGAACATTTCTCTTGTTCAGCCTCAAATCTTCTTGCTGCTGCTTTCCAAGGGATTTTTTGGCTGGTGAGAGCACCAATAGTCAGCTCTGGGTGCAGCTCAGAGGTGTCCCCTGCCCTGCAGTGACAGCAGCAACAGCAGCTTGGGACAGGGACACTGCCCAGATGATGCTCAGAATTGTTACTGAATAAATTGTATTTCCTTAAAAAGGAGTCTCTGCAGCAATGGGGGAAAACACTGGGACCTAATCATCAAAAAAAAGGAGATTTAATCTGTGAAACAGCTCTGGGTGATGTCCATGTGTCAGAAAACCAAATTACAGTGCAGGGCTTGACACATTTTGGTGCTCTCAGACCTGGGGGATGAAGGTAACAAACCCTGGGGGGGGAAATATTGCTGAGAACTGGGCACCAGGAATGCAGAATTTCCAGACCACGAGGGCATTCTGCAGAAACCAGGGGTGAAGAAGAAACTAAGCAAGACAATCCAGCATTTGTGCTGGAACTCTGCCCTTGTGGGGTAAGAAAAAGAGTGAAAATGTGGCCTAATTAGTATGAGGAGTGAGAAATCATTAACCAATAGAAGATAGAATACTAATTAATAACAGAACTAGGTAACTTGTAGGCAATGAAAACCAACTCCTTTGTTTTCTATGTACATTATTATGTATAAATATTTTCTATTTCTCTCTGTTCTCTGTTTCTAGTATAAAAGGTTCAAAGCTTTGCTAATTGTTGTCACATAGGTGGAGTTATCCCCACACACCTCAGTGCTGAACGAAGCGACGTCGACTTTCTAACCCAGCAAACCGGAGAGTTTATTTCCTGGGGTTTCCTGTGCTAAAATTCCTTTCCCTGGGGTTTCCTGTGCTAAAATTCTGTGCTAAAATTCCTTTTCCTGGGGTTTCCTGTGCTAAAACTCTGTGCTGGTCCTGCTCAGCTGGTCCCTAAAATCGCCTTCTCCGCAGCGGCGTCGTGGAACCGCCCGAACCTTTCCCATCAGGACTGAGGCACATCCCCAGCCCCCTGGGAACCTACCTCCTTCAGGAGTGGGGAATTCCTTCACCTCACTGCGGGGCCCATCTCCTCTGCCGTTGGTCACAACCATCTCAAGTTTGTAGTTGCTGTAAGGGAACAGCCGGGACACTATGCCCCGGTTTCGGTCTCCAGGAAAACTCACAAACTGCCGTTTTTTGGAGACCCACAGGTTCTTCAGCAAACTACTGTCTCTCCAGAAATAGGCCTTCAAGAAACATGCATGGCAAGTGAAGCTTTTCCCATGGAAATGCAAATTTTTTTATATATATATAAATATATATATTAACAAAGAGCAGAACTTTGCAAAGAGCAGCTGGGAAACCTTTTAGAGCAATTAGTGAAGCTCCACGTCCCACACAGGTCAGGGGTGTTACCCGAGGAAGAGGGTTAAGTGCTTACCAAAGGGCACAGAGCAAAACCACTAAGCTCAGACTAAAAGCTGCCTCTGGTTCCCAAGAGTTGGACATCAAGTGATTCTCCCTTTCCACCCGGAGTGCGTGGGACACGTCCAGGCACAAAGGAAAGCCTGGGTTTGGAAAGCCTCCCATTCAAAGCCCCTGACTGCAAATCTTATTTCATGCAGAAATAAGATTCATTCAGAAAACAGAGCAGAAGAAGAGCAGAGGGTGAAACAGGAGAGCAGAGCCCAGCGGATTATTGGATTTGAGGGCACGTGGTTTTGGTCTGAAACGCTGAGAGAAGGGCCCTGCTCAGATTTTTCCTTGCTTTGAACAGGGTCCATCCTCTGTACACAAACATTAGTATTTTACCCCAGCAGTAAATGGGAAATATTAGCAGAAAACCCCAAAGCACAGCAGGATCCAGGCTGCCTGTAGTGACCAGTTAGTCCAACCCGTGTGGATTGGGCTTTGCAGGGCTGGTGCTCATTAAAAGACCACGTAGGAACTTTGGGGATGACACAAAAACGACCCTGTCTGAGGTCCCTCCCCCCAGAGCCACCTTCCTGAGGGGGTAGAACCCCCTCAGCCCCTCTTGGGGTGCACAAGGACGGCCCTGTTTGCTCTGAGCACCCCAGATCCCACAGGGAGGCTCTGGGAAGGGCCAACAGGAGACGTGCCCAGCCCCACCCAGGCACCACAAGGAGCAAACCAACCCTTCCTTGCTGCCCCAGAGCAGAGCTCAGCCCCTGTGCCCTGCACCCTGAGCAGCCCAAGTGTCCCAGTGGCCAGGGGAGGGTTCCCTCTCATCCCCATCCCCGGCAGCTCCTGCTGGAGCCTCCCGGGAATTTCATTAGCAGGTTAAATGTGTTAATTGGCAGTGGCCACGAGGTTTGGGGCTGCTCACTCTGTACTCCTTGAGCTGTCCCTGGATGGTGTCCAGGTGCACTCTGGTCCAGGTCAGAACAATGGCAGTGCTGTTTAGGATTCTAATCCTAACGTCCGTGGGCGCGGCCTTGGGATCTGGGCGGGCAGGGACAGAGCACAGTGGTCAGTGGAGCCCCCCCAGCAGCACCCTGGGGGTCAGACAGACAGACACACGGACACCTGGCCCTGGGTGTCCCATCACAGCACTGCTGGGAGCAGCCCCACGACAGCTCTGCCTCCTTCCATGGGGAGGGGGAAGAAAACCAGTCACATTTCCATATTTCACTCACCCAACCATCAGCACCCAGTTCACAGCAGGGTTTCCTGCTGCAAGGAAGGGATCTGGCTCCCCTCCCTCTGCCAGTGAAGGATCCAGCACATCCAGCCCCCTCCTGCCTCACCTTGGCCACTGTCAGACCCCAAAGTCCCCAAACTACCTTCTTTCCACAGCCTTTAGTCTGAATTTGGTCAGAACCTGCTGCTGATCCACTGGGAGTTTTACCTCCTGTTTACCTGCTGTGTGTAGAAACCTGCAGTTATTTGTGAAGTGACTCAGACATGACAGACACTATTTTGTGAGGGGTTTTTATATTTTCCTAACCTGTCCCACCCCTCAGACAGGGGCAGAACACATTTGTGCCTGGGCTGTGATGCGGGAGCTTTGGTCTCCCTGGTTTGCCTCCATATAACACACACTTGTGGTGGCTTTTTCAGATCCTCCCAAAACTCAGCATTATGGTACAAATTTTCAAGGGAAACTAGAAAAAAAACACCCTTGTAGGGCATAGAGAGGGTGGTGCAGCCAGGAGCTTGCAGAGCTTTCCCAGTAACAACCTCTCAGCTGGGTCCAGCTTTGCCTCCACACTCAGCACTTACTCCCATTCCCACCTTTTCTACCCATTTCTTTCCCCTTGCCCTGTTTCCTCCAGGAGATGCCCAGCTGGGGGATGTGTTGTCTGTGCCATCCCAGCCCCAAAACTGCAGCTTTGCTTCAGGTTTCTGTGCCCTTTTTGCGCCCCTTGACTTCAAGCCTGGAGTTGTAGGGTTCTCACCTGGTTTATCCACCTTCCTTCTTGCTAATCCTGAAGTCCCACAGCCCCAAAGAAGGCCCCAAACCACAAACTAATACATATTTCTTTAAAGATAAAGCAGCTGGTGGCAAACCACATTATCCCAAGGGGATAAGGATAATTGTGGTTGAGGTCTCAGGTGCTGCAAGCACAGAAGGTGATACCCAGCAGCCCAGGAAAAGGGGAAAAGAGAATTAAATGATCTGGTTGCTGTTCTGTGTGACCAGGGGAGAGGTTCAAAGGAAGATAAGCTGAGCCAGTGTGTTGCAAACAGGAGCCCAGGCTGGGGCTTAGCTGAGGCTTTATCAGAGAGGCACAAGAATCCAGTGCAGGGGGAACTAAGGGCCTTTTGGCCATTCATAAAACCCCTCCTCGGAGATGAGGAGGCACAAAATGTAATGCTGCTCATTGGAGCACAGCCAGAGTTCACCCTGAGTGGAATCCTGCAGTTTTCCACACTCCAAGTGCTGCCTGGGTGCCACAGAGAGCAAAGGGAGGGGGTGATTTGGGTCGTGCAGGCAGAGCCCAGAACAGGAGCCAGCGGCCAAGCCTTGCTGCCAGTCATGGAATCATGGAATGCTTCGGGTTGGAAGGGACCCTGAAGCTCATCCCAGTCCCACTCCCACACCTCCCACTACCCTGGGTCGCTCCAAGCCCCATCCAAGCCGGGACTGGGTCTTTGTGCCAAATCAAGCTCCTGCCCCAGGCTGGGCAGGTACTCACAGTCCTCCCCGGAGTAGCCGATGTAGGTGTCGGGCTCGGGGGCTCTGCCGAAGTCGTTCTCCGCCTGCACTTTGATCTCGTAGGGGACGTAGATGGGAGTGTTCCACACCACGTGCCGGGGGCCCTTCACGGTCTCGTTGTACCAACTGCCCCGCGGGTCCCGGCGCCGCCAGCGCACGATGTACCTGAGGTTGGGCCCATAAGCCTGAGTTGCATTCAGGGGCTTCATGGGCCAGAACAGAGAGACAAAGTGAGAGGGAGAAAACCAGCCTGCGTTTCTCTCCAAGGTTCTGCTCGGCAGCTGGGTCTGGCCTCGGGTTCCATCAGCAGATCTCGAAGGAGGTCGGTGCTTTTGCTCCCAAAAGGGGGTGGGAACAAGAACACACCTGGTTCTTACCCCCTGGAGCCAAGGCAGGAACAAGAACCTGATGTTCCTAGAACCATAAAATCCTGCCATGGTTTGGGTTGGAAGGGACCTTGAAGCTCATCTCATTCCAGCCCCCTGCCATGGGCAGGGACACCTCCCACCAGACCAGGTTGCTTACATATATATTATATAGAATAAATCAAATGTGTACATAATAGAGAATGCATACAATAGATATTCCATATATATTATCCTTGCATTCCACTCCATATTCCCACTGCACTCTCAAGCCTCCTCACGGCTCGTGGCTTGTTTGTGGATGACACCTGGTGGTGCACGAAGCGAAGCAGGAGCTGATCTCTAAATCCTCTGTACTACTAAGAACCCGTCTCTCCAACGATCCTCCCTGACCTCTGACTGTTATTCACCACGTTTTGTCTGATTTGCTTCATTGAAAATGTTTTTCTTTTATCACAGCCCTTCTTGGAGTCACTAACAACAACCCATCTTGTGTCTTCTGCTTTTTATTTCATCATAGAATCATCAGAGACCGGCCTGGATTGGGGAGGGACCTTAAATATCACCCCATCCCACCCCCTGCCATGGGCAGGGACACCTTCCACCAGCCCAGGTTGCTCCAATTCCCATCCAACCTGGCCTTGGACACTTCCAGGGATGGGGCAGCCACAGCTTCTCTGGGCACCCTGTGCCAGGGCCTCCCCACCCTCCCAGGAAGGAATTTTTTCCCAATATCCCACCTAACTCTGCCCTCTGGCACTTTGAAGCCATTTCCCTCTTGTCCTGCACCTCCAGGCCCAAAAGGCATCCAAGAACTCACCGTCCAGGTTATCTCCATGTTGTTCTTTTGGGTCCCTGCACCTTGAACTCCTGTTGGGTTGATTTCAGGACCTGAAATTCACATTGTAAAAAAATAAATAAAAATAAATAAATTTAAAAATTAGGCATTTTATAACGTTGAAAAAAATGTCCCTCTGAGTGGTTAAAAACCCTTTAGCTGTGCAAGCCAGAAGTCCTTCCAAGACAGGAGTTAATGGCCTGATTTTTCCAGAAGTTCCCATTCAGGTTAATGGAACATGAGGCTCTCAGTACTCTTGAAAAAACAGGCCATTTATTTAGGAGGCTCTTTTTTTGTTGGGGTTTTTTTTTTCCCTTCCCCTCAAATGTCCTCAATCTTTGAAAGGCAGCTGAGTTCCGTCCCTTTGGAACCCGGCTGACGCCGAGCAATGTCAGGAGCCAACACTAGATGCCAGCAGATCCTGCAGGAATCTCTGGGCAAAGGGGGAAAACAAGAAATGCTGCAGAAATCCTGAGCTTCCTGAGAATTCCCCGTGGGAATTTTCCCATGGATTGTCAGAAAAAACAAAGCACAGGGCAGGCAAAGCAAAGAGCCGAGTCTGGGATGTGGGTTGGTTGTGTTGGCGTCTGCATCGTGGAATGGTTGGGGCTGGAGGGACCTTAAAGATCACCCAGTGCCACCCCTGCCATGGGCAGGGACACTTCCCACCAGCCCAGGGTGCTCCAACCTGGCCTTGGACACTTCCAGGGATCCAGGGGCAGCCACAGCTTCTCTGGGCAGCCTGTGCCAGGGCCTCCCCACCCTCCCAGCATCAGTCTGGGCTCCTGCTCAGCTTGGACAATGAGTGAGCAATTTTGGAACAAAGTGCCTTTTGCTAGTGGTTAATTTACACTTGAGTCTAATTTTCCAACAGGCTCCTGAGCTTCCTGTGGTCAGAAAGGATGAAAAGCTTTCTTTAGAAAGCTCCTCTTCAAGCTGAAACCAGGGTTTTCCTTCAGCAGATTCTACCAGAGTGACCTTTGCCTGAGTCTTTCCACTCGAGCTTTGCTGCTCTGCAGCTCATCAGCCACGGGCTTGAGGATCTGATACAGAAAACCCCAGCCCAGCTCACTCCCTCATTCCCTGTGTGTCACAGAGCCAAGAAGGTTGGAAAGGACCTCAGAGACCACTGAGTGCCACGTCCAGACTCCTCTTAAACACCTCCGGGGACGGTGACTCCAGAGCTCTCGGTAAAGAACCTCTTCCCAATGCCGACTCCTCTTAAACACCTCCGAGATTTCTGGGGTCACACAGCACGAGGGGAGAGCCCTCCCAGGGGGTGGTGAGGACGGGGTGGAGGCAGCACAGCGGGATGGGATGGGATGGGATGGGATGGGATGGGATGGGATGGGATGGGGGGAACTCACGTGCCCCGTTGGTCTGGTAGCGCTCTGAGGGCACGCTGGGCACGCTGCTGCCCACGTCGTTCACAGCAATCACCCGGAACTGGTAGTTGACATATGGGGACAGGCTCAGCACGGCCGAGTTGACGCTCCCGGGGTACCTGGAGTGGTGGTGCCACACTCCCGGCTGGAAGCGATCCTCCTCGAACTGCACGATGTAGTCTGGAGGGGGCAGAGGAGGGAGGGGTGAAGGGCTGGGTGAAGGGCTGGGCTCGCAGGGGGGCAGAGGGCAGTGGGAGGGGGCCAGACCTGTGATGGGGCTGTTGTTGTCGTCCCCAGGGATCCACGTGAGCCGCACGCTCCGCTCCGCCAGGTCCGTCAGCTCCAGGTCACGGGGCTCGTCGGGCCGTGCTGTTGGCCCAGGAATGAGACAAATGAGGCTGGGATTGTCCCAGGAGCTGGGATTGTCCCAGGAGCTGGGATTCCCAGCTCCCATCGCTTTTTCCCTGGCTGTCTTCACCCAGACCCATGGGGGGGACGTGTGCTCTGGGGCACTGATCACATCCTGCAGCTCTTAGTGCTAATTGTCAGCTAATTGTTCCTTGCCTTTAAACCCTCCCTGTCCCTGCACCACTGGTGCTGGAAGCACCCAGTAGTGGCTTGGCAGGGGGATGTGTGACCTTACACACAGCTGTCCAGAACAGAAATGCAAACAAATAGGATGGAAGGGACACAAAACTTCAACAGAAACATAAACTTGGTGGAAATTCCCTGGTTTCTTTATCGGTCACAAGAACCTGCTCGTGCAATAACAGGAATAAATTATTTCCAGGTAGAGGTCAAGGGCTCAAAAATTCAAGGTGAATTTTTTTCTCCCATCAGGGCTCAGCATTTTCAAGTGCAGGTAAAGTGATTTTTTCTTCACTTTCCCGCAGGAAATGGCACTTTGGGGCACAAAATGTTGTGGCACAGGACCTTTGGACCCAGGGCCATCTGGATGGGTTTTGAAGGACGACTTGGAGAGGAGTTGGAAGCATCAGCTCCCACATTTTTCAGCTCTACCCTTCCCTGCTGGCGTTACTGGTGAGGAAAACCAAAATCAACTCACAAAACAAAACAAAAGGCAACAAATTAGTGCTGATTACCTTTGGGTAAGTCTCTCAAACGGTTAGCAGGGATGGCTGCAAGGTAAGACAGTGGTTGTTAACCAGGTTAGTTTAGTCATTAAGCTTGGGTGGCCAAAGGAGCACCTGGCAAAAGGAGGGAGACACAACACACAGGCACAGGTTTCGGAAGGAACTGATCCTGTCTGGGGAGCAGAGCAGGGACATCCTACCCCAGACACCTCCAGCTGTGCCCTCACAGCTTTGTTCGTGTTTGTAATGCACAGGAAAGGGGAAACAGCAGCCTGGTGTGGGGTTAATGAGCCATTAGGGGGTGGGAAGGGGTATAAATCAAGGCCAGTGCAATTATTAGGGATCTGGGGGTCCTGTTGCACTCCAGCTCTTGGGGGGCACTGTGGTGGCACTGGCAGGCCCTGGCATTCCTGGGAATCTGAGGTGGCCCAGAGCAGGGGATGGTAAATCTGTGTTTTCCAGGTAGATTCCCTGTGAGCACAGGTGGGGAGTGGGCTGAGGTCTGTCCCTCCCTGTGCTGCGAAGGGGACACACAGGGCCAGGGTCACTCCCAGCTGGGTCACCCCCAACTCCCCATTGCTCAGCACCCCAACACCCCCTCAAATTCACTTCCAAATTTAGGGCTGTTCTCACAGGGCCTAGACATCCACACTGGGATATTTTTGGCCATGTGTAATAACTGCTCTTCTATTTTTTCCCTCTTGAACATGAGTTTTTTCCCAGCTCCAGCTCAGCGCCGCTGCCTGAGACGAGGCAGCGCGTCCTTGCCGAGCCCTGTGAGGGGACAGCGGCTCTGCCAGCCCCTCCCTGAGCACCCAGGGGACAATTTGGTGAGCACAGACCTTGAAGGGGGTCTGCTCTGTTAAAAACATGACCCTCAGGTGTGGGGTGAGGGCAGCTTTACCGAGCACGGTGAGATAGGCCTTGGCCGAGTCCTTGTCCAGCTCCGTGCTGGCCACACACGTGTAATCCCCTTGGTCCCTCTCAGCCACGCCAAATATCGTCAGACCATCGTCCTCTTTCTTCATCCTTCAAGAAAGAGAGAATCACACAACTCTTCCAGGCAGCAGCACTGAGGGCTGAGTGTCCTCTGCCAGGGTACAGCTCAGAGCCCGACCAGAACGGGAGGAACAGCTCTGCTCTGAAGATTTTATCAGCTGAGGATGTGTCGAGTTATTCTGGGAAACCTCATTTCCTAAGGAATCAGCAGATGTGCCCTGGTGTGTGTCTGGGGAATAATCACACCTTTAGGACGACAGCCAGCCCCAGGCTGGTGCCCCGGGATCAGATCTCCCTTCACAAGGAGGGAGTCAGCCGTGGAAAGGAAATTAAAAGCTGCACCACTCACAGCAGACAAACCTTAATTTTGAGGCAGGTTGTTATGAACTCACCAGTTTTATCAAAATGTCCTAAAATATCTGTAAATAAAACCTACAGGAAGGCCCTGATTTACTGATAAATCAACTGCAATTGCTGAGCAGTGTCTGTTGGAAGGGAGCTGCTCAATTAAAAGCATCAAGAACATCAAATGCTGCCTCAGTGGGAACTCAGCATTTACCCATATTATCCTGAAATGTCCTGTAAAAAGCCCAGCGATCCTGGGGGAGAAGACCCATGAAACTTTTGGGAACACAGACCTGTTTCCCATGTACAGGGGGGCATCATCCTTCAGCCAGGTGACCGTGAGCCTCAGCGTGGGGTCGTGCTTGATGCGGCAGTGCAGGCGAGGCATGGAGCCCCTCTTCACCACCTGATCCTCAGGCCCCCTCACAATCCTGGTGGGGTCTGCACGAGGTCAGAAAGGAAGTGTCAGGCACCAAAGCCCCGGCTCTTTGCTCGGCAGCTCGGTGGAGGTTTGGAAAGGACACCACACGTGTCGTGTTTGAGGGATGAATGGTCTATGATACAACTAAATTAATTTAACAAGCCATTAATTCATGCTGAACCTTTAAAAAAATAACACCCCAGTTTTCTGAGTCAGCAATCAGATTTGCTGAACAGGGAAAGAAAGCCCTGGTAGAAACAATCCAGATGTTTTCTTGTCCTCCTGAGGAACACTTTGCTTTTGCTGTTTGCACTGCTGATGGCACCTCCCAGCTCAAAACCCACACCAAGCCCTTCCACAGCTCCAGTACATCCACAGCCCTGGGTTTTTTTCCCAGCACTACAAAGGAATTTGTACCATTTTCAGGATTCCAGCTCTGAATCACACCGTGCCTGCCCTGTGACAGACTTGGGGTGCACCACCAACCTCCCTGAAGCGGAATTGTTATTTCTGCTGCAAGTTTCAGAAGACCCAAGAGCCCTTCATGTCCCTACCTTTGACCTCCAGGCGAACTTGGGCCTCTGCTTTCCCCAGGATGTTGGTGGCAACACAGGTGTAGATGCCCTGGTCCTCCTTCCGAGCCATGAACATCTCCAAGCTCCCGTTCTCGTGTGCCTTGTAGTTCCCTCCATCCAGCGTGTTCCCCTGGCCGTTCTTAAACCTCACAACACCACAGAGTGCTGTTGTAAGGGAAGAAAGAGCAGCAAACCCCCCGTTCCCCAGCCCTCAGCCTGGCAGGGGACGTGCTGCAGCTCTTACCATCGCAGGGTGGGGATGGGAGAGCCGAAGAAGGGGCAGTCGAGCCGGGTCCTGTTGTTCTGGATGACCTTGATGAGCTGGTTGCGGGGGGCCAGGATCCGTGGGGGTACATCTGCAAACAGCACAGACCACGGCCATGGAGAAGGGCAAGAAACCAGTGCTTGGGTTCTGCTGCTCCTTTCCAGCCTTTTCATCCACCTTCCCGGTTTCTTTTGTTCACTTTTCCCGCTGGCACTTTTCAAAACCCAGAGGAGCTTCTCCAGTCCCTCTCCCCTCCTCTCCCTGCCAGCCTGGCTGCACGACTCAGCTCATGTCTTAGGACTCGCTCAGCCAGGCCTGGCTTGGCAGACCCAGGGCAATGGGTTTCTGCTCCAAAGCCCAGCTGCAGAGGTCAGGGACCTTTGTGGAGCAGCTGATGACAGAGAGGAAAGCGAACAGAGAACTTCTGTGGGGAAAGGGGGGGTTTGTAAAAGAGGGAGACCAACTATTCACATGGGCAGACGGTGATAGGACGAGGGGGAATGGTTTGAAATAGAAGAGATTTAGGTCAGGTGTTAGGAAGAAATTCCTCCCTGTGAGGGTGGGGAGGCCCTGGCACAGGTTGCCCAGAGAAGCTGTGGCTGCCCCTGGATTCCTGGAAGTGTCCAAGGCCAGGCTGGACGGGGCTTGGAGCAACCTGGGCTGGTGGAAGGTGTCCCTGCCGGCGACAGCGGGTCGGAACTGGGTGATCTTTAGGGTCCCTCCCAAGCCAAACCAGCCTTGGACTGTGTGACAAGTGAGTGCAGGGGCTTGTCCTGCCCAGGGCTCACCCAGCACGCTGACGAAGGCGTTGGCCAGCAGGTAGCCGTGCTCGTTGGAGGCGTTGCACTGGTACACGGCGCTGCTGCCGATCTGCGTGTCCCGGAACACGATGGTGTCCCCGGCCACCTCCCGGCTCGGGTTGTGGGCAGAGGCTGAGACACAAGAGAGGGTCTTTGAAGTCCATTTTAAGTTCAGAATTCGCTGGGCAATATCACTGCACATCCTTCCAGCCCAGCCCAGGTAAAAGCAGGTGGTGGTTCGTGACCTGCCGGGTTCAGTGAGCCCGTGGTTGAGCTGGACTCATCTCAGGCCCTGCCCTAAACCAGCAGTGAAGTTTAGTAAACCAGCAAACACCACCCTAAACTAGTAGTAACGGCCCTAATTAGCAGAAACAGCCCTAAACTAGCAGTAAAGACCCTAAACTAGCAGAAGCTGCCCTAAACTAGCAGTCCCAACCCTAAACCAGCAGTGGGGACACATGTGTGATGCTGGAGCCCCCAGCAGTGCCTGGCCCCCAGCAGCAGCTCTGGCTCAGCTCACCCACTGGGCTGGGTTTGGTGTGGAGCTCACCTTCGATGGGCTCCCCGTTCACCAGCCACTGGATGGAGGGTTTGGGGTTCCCGTTGGCCCGGCACACCAACCTCCCATCCTCCCCAGGGGCCAGGATGAGGTTTTCGGGTTCATCCAACCAGTATGGGGCAGCTGGAAAACACAGCAAGGCACCAGTTACAGGGGCAGCAGCTCTCCCTCCTCCCTCCACGCTCCCTGGGGATGTCAGACAGTGAGAACAGGGTCATCTCCAGGGGGTTTCCCCTGGTGTGGTCGTGGTGGGGGTCCCCTACCCATTTATACCAGTGAAGTTCAGCTGAGAGCAGATCTCACGCTGCTTTTGGGTCAGTTTGGACAAGGTGGCCTCAAAATGAGAGCAAGTTTGGATGGGATATGAGGGAAAAATTCCTCCCTGTGAGGGTGGGGAGGCCCTGGCACAGGGTGCCCAGAGAAGCTGTGGCTGCCACATCCCTGGAAGTGTCCCAGGCCAGGTTGGATGTGGCTTGGAGCAACCTGGGCTGGTGGAAGGTGTCCCTGCTCATGGGACAGTCTTTAATGTCCCTTCCAACCCAAACCACTCCGTGATTCCACGAAGCCACACGGGTGTGTGGGCACAGCAGAGAACCAGCCCCTCCAGGAAGCCCCCAGTGCCCCTTCCAGCAGTCACAGCACCCCCCTTCCCACTCCCTGCCAGTTCCTGGTGTGGAGGTCCCCGAGATGGGAAGGTAAAGGTGACGTACCCTTCACTCTCACCGAGATCGTGTGGCGGATGCTGCCCATCTTGTTGGAGGCCAGGCAGAAATACTCCCCGGAGTCCTCCTCGGACACGTTGGAGATGCGAAGGGCCTTGTTGAAGTTCTCCAGTTTGGTTTTGCCCACGGGGAGCTCCCCTCCTTTCTTGTACCACATGATGTCCGGTGCTGGTCTAAGGAGAGGGGAGCAGGTAAATGCTTTTGTCAGGCAAGGAAGCGGCTCCTAAGAATCCGGCTGATGGTCCTGCACTGGGAACCACTCACGCCCAGGGAGAAGGGCTGGGCCAGCTGCTGGGCCACCCTCCTTCAGACCACCACCCCCAAACCAGCACCACCAGGTGATCAGGAGCAGGGTTCTCCTCATGGCCTGTGCGTGGGGGATGCAGAATCAGAGGATCCTGGAATGCTCCGGGTCGGAAGGGGCCTCAAAGACCATCCCATTCCAACCCCCTGCCATGGGCAGGCCAGCAGGGCACTGGTGTAGGACCCTGAGCCCAGGACCACCACTGTCCTCACCCACAGCGCGCTGAGGAGCTCCCAGGGGATTCACAGATCCAAGGACAAACCAGTGGGGAATTATCCTTGGACAAATACCTGGAGACACCCTCAAGCTTCAGTTCTCTGTTTCCTTAAGGCTTTTGTGCATCAAGTGGGTTATGAGAGCCTTACTAATGGCACTTAAAAGGGAGGAATGACCCCTTTTTCCCAGCCAGAGGTGTTTCCATGGTGATCCAGCACCCTGGTGCAGGTCCATCCCACTGGGAATGATGCCCCCGCCCCGGGTACGTACACTCCGGATGCGATGCACTCCAGCAGGAGATCCACCCCTCTGAGCACCATCTGGCTGCTGGAGGTCCCGTAGGGGTACATGAAGCTGGGAGTTGTTTCCGTGATCCCTCGGGCTGGAATCAGCAGGAGAGAAGAAAGAAAACAAAAACAAAGAAACAAAACACGGGGCTTTTAAAGTTCTCCTTTAAACCACACGGGAGGCGTCGCCTCCCCCCTCTTCCCCTACCAGCCTGGGACACTGAACTGCCCCAGAAATGCACCTGGAGAGGAGAGGAGGGCTCAAAATGGTGTTTAAATGAAGAAATAAAAGGGTGGAGAGAGAATGCTGGGAGGGCAGGGGGGGTAGAGAAGCAGCAGGGGATGGGCAGAGGGAGCTGAGCCTCAGGAACGGTCCCTGCACCAGCAGCTCCCACCTTTCCTGCCCATCCCTGCCTCTGGCACAGGGAAATGGGCTGAAATCGGATGAGACTGGGAAATACTGATGGACAAATATGGAATGAAGGAGAAAATGGTCACAGGAAGGGTTTGCTCAGGCAGCTGGGACACTTTGACACAGGGATCTCAGGAACATGGAGCATCCCGGCGCTGCCTGGGGCTCCAGCAGCACCAAAGAGCTTTTCCAGCCTTCCTGAGGGCCTGGAAGGACAGTGCCCTGTGGAAAGGAACAACTCAGCGACCAGAATGACACATTTCAGGACTGGACAGGGAAGTTTAATAAGAGAAAAACAGGGGAAGACACGAGGCAACTCTCTACAGATACACACAGTGAAGATCTCTTTGTAAGGGGGGAAATTAATTATTCATGGAACAAATTCCATTAATAAGTGGAATTATTGACCTAGATCTGGATCAGTGAGGACAAAACAGGATGAGATGGGTTTGAAAGCAGCAGTAGCAGAGATGGAAGTTATGAGATTAGGGAAGTGGGGTGGAATGGGCAGGGCTGGCACAGGGACACTACAAATACTGGGGTGATCCATGGGTAGAGCCAACCCCGGGGCAGGATCTCGGGGTGCAGCCCAAACCTTCTCCTGCTCCCCCAAAGCTGCTTTGGCCCAGTGAGCAGGAGGCAGCCACAAGGATTTGGGGGATGCCCATGTTTATTTGGGAAGCCTCCAGAGCTGTGCCAGGGGAAGAAGAGGGGGAGAGAGGACAGGGGCTGCCCCGGAGTTCCCAGCAGCCTGGCAGCAGGGAAGGGAAACCCAAGCTCAGGAGTTAATCCATGCCTTGGAAACGACTCCTCCTCAGCCAGAGACACACACCCCACTGTCCCACACCCCCTGGCTCCGTGTGGATCCACGGAGGGTTAGTCAATTATTCGATTAATGGATTACCAGGGCAGGGAAAGCTTTGCTTTACCCACAGGGGTTGGGTCTCTGGGCAGGCAGACACTGCCCTGTGCATCCCTGCCTCTGGAGAGGGTCTCATTCCTGGGTAACCCAGCCCATCCCGGGCTTGGAGCCAGAGTTTATCCCAGCTCCCACCTCTCCAGCCACACCCATGAGCTTCTCCCATCTGATTAGGGCAGTGGGATATGATTTTATGGGCTTTTATCAGGCTGCAGGACTCACCCCCACCATGGCCCTGTTGGCTCAGGAGCCCACAGCAGAACTGGAAGAGCTGAAGCAGCAGTGCAAGCCAAATTTTATGAGCCATTTATTAATGATGACAATTAAAAATAAGGGAGATAAATTAGTACCCTACACCCTTGTTTAACAAACCTAACAACAACACTGCATAGCTGATAAACTTCTCGCCTCAGTGCAGCACTACTAATAAATATTTTGCTGTTTCTAATAAGGAGCAGCCCGAAATTCTCCCAGTTCTGCTCCAGCTCTGGAAGTGTGGAAGCTCCAGTTGGAAGCTCTCAGCCACCCAGCAAAGATCACTCACCCCTTTGGATGGATCAGAACTGGAAAAACAAATCCCCTGGCTATTTCCTTCTACTCCAAAACAGACTCTGCTTCCAAACTGTGTCTGTTGTGAAACTGGATCCCAGAAACATCCACTGCCCCTTCCCACAGCCCTGACCTGGTGGCACCTAAAAATTCCCCATCTGCTCTGGTGCCCAGGGCTGTGCACACCCAGACACATCCCACCTGCCCTTCTCCTGCACAGCCAGCTCCAGACATCCCACAGCTTTGCCAAAAAGGACAGAGAAAAAAGAACAAAACACACCTTCATTTCCATTGAAAGAAGAAAAAAAAAAAGTGAGAAACTTCTGCTGATAAAACATCCAGTTAATCCCTTTTAGCTCCTTTTCCCTGGGTAATTGCAGCCAGTTTGCCCACACAGTCCAGCCTGGCTGCAAGGAAATCACTGCACTGGCTCTGGGTGGGGAGAAGGGCTGGGTGGGGTGTCCCATGGGCTGTTTTGGGGTGGCTGTCCCACCAACCTCACCTCCACACGGCAGCTCCCATGTCCCTGAGATGAGGAACATCCCAGGAATGACACTCCCAACCTCTGGAGATCCCTTTGCCAGTGGGTTCCAGTGCTGTGCCTGTACCAGCACCCCCAGGCAGAGGGACTGAGAGCCCCGAGACCCCCAAACCCCCCAAATTCCTTGGGATGTCCCCAGCCCAAAGACTCCTTGCTTGCCCCAGCTGGTTGCAGTGAACAGCACAGCCAGACAGGACATTCCAGGGAGAAACACGGGGTCAGCAGCAGGGAAAAGGGCTGAGGGTCACAACTCTTCCAGCAGCTCATCAGCTTTTAATTAATGAAGCACTGGGTTGGAGTTCAGCTCTGCACAGGGGTGTGAGTGGGGGACTGGAATTCACTGGAGCCATGAGGTTTTTCCAGGGGGTGTTAAGTGCAAATAGTCCTTGCAATGCAAAGAGCAGGAAGTTTGTCCTGAGATAGAAACAGAACAGAAATCCTTGAGGCTGTGCAGACAAAATCTCCTTTTCCTGACTAACCTTTTAGCACCCCTTTGCCCTGAACAACAGCGAGCAGTGAGGGGATCAGGAAGCCCAGGAGCAAACCTGGATTTCTCTGTCCCTGAGAGAGGCATCTCCTCTCACTTCTCTCTCCCTGAGGAATGCTGCAGTCCATGCAGCTCCAATGGAAGCTGATTTTGCCAGCAGTCCATTTTCCCAGCCATTTCTCCAGGTATTTTCAGACTGTTCCCAGCCCCTTTGCTGCCACCAGCACTTCCAAGGCTGGTTCTGCTGCAGAGCCTTCCCCAGCACCCCCAGGAACCTCCTGCTCCTGATGCCAAATCCCCGTTCCCTGGGCAGGGAGGGAACTTGCCTGGCACATCCCCCTCTTCTCACACTCCAGCTCTGTCTGCTCTTGGCTGGCAAACGCCCTCCTTGTCCCCAGAAGTCCCCGTGGCACAATAAAAAGTGCCCTGGGTTGTGCCAAGCCCAAGGGAAGCTGTGCCTCTGGAGGGGAAGCTGAAGGATTTCACTCCAGGGCTCTGTGGGGACCAGTGTGGGGCATTCCTGGGGTTGTGCCCACCCTGCTGCCACCCAACCCCGGCCCCACAAGCAGCAGGAGGGGCAGGAATTGAGTCCTGCCCTATGGCAGCACCCGAGCTGGGGGTCTTTGGTGGGGTGTTCACAGCCCTGGCACTGCCTGCGCTCTCAGCATCACCCAGACCAGCCCCATCTCCCCTCTCCTAATGGTTCTGCCCACACTATCCCATCACATCCATGACAATTCCAATCCACCCTGGGGCAGCGATCCCGCCCCGGGGACCTGCACGGTTTTGTGTGGGAAGCACAACTGATGAGTTTGGGATGGGCTTCTCCCATCCCAAGAGGGAATTCCCTGCTGAGAAAAAGGACAGGAATCTCAGGAAAGCCCCCAGCACATGTCCAACCTGTCTGCACCAACAGAGCTCCCAGATTTCAAGAAAACCAAATCCCCCTCTTTTTGTTGTTGTTGTTTTTTCCTCTCCCAGTCACTACACATTTTTAGCTGCGAATAACACGAGATGCTCTTTGTGGAGATGTTCCTTCTGAGGACACACAGAAGGGGGATGTTGGGCCTGATCTTTAAATCATGAGCCTTTGCCGAGGACGAGACACGGGGGAGCAACCTGGGCTCGCTCGGCCACGTGGGCCAGATCCCATTAACCCAAACACCTCTCAAGCTGGGCTCTGCAGATCCTCTTAATTAACTTAAACCTCGCTCCTTCCAAAGGGTGAAAGCCTTGAGGGGGGCCTGGTGGCCCTTTGGCTCCTTTGGTGTCCCTAATTTTTGGCAAAACAACCCACGAGGGGAGGGGGGGGCGCGCTGGGCCCGGTTAGTGCGGGGTCAGTCGGGTTAGGCCGGAGTTAAACCAGGGGCTCCAGAAGCCAGGCTTGACTCACCACTGTACATGTCAGTGTAATTTCGTAAAGACGTTTCGTTATGGGGCTTCTCTGCAATAAACAAAAGACTGTGAGCGTTTGCAGGGGCACGGAGCGAGTGGGGGACAGGCGGGACAGGAGACAAAACAACCTCCCCACACACACAGCAGCAACAGGAGAGGGCAGGGAGACAAAAGCACAGCTGCCCTCCAGGGCAAACGCAGCCAAGGAGGGGAGGAAAAGGGGTTGTTCTCCTCCTGCGAGGTGGGAACACAACAGAAGGCATCAAAATCATGGGGTAAACGTTTCCTTGGAGTGTTTTGCTCTGTGTCGGTGTCTTTAAAAAAAACAAAATCAGTTCACTTTGGGGGAGAAAACAGTTTTTTCCTCTCTGTTTCTTTTTTTCTCTCTGTTTCTTCACAAAGAAACCATCTTCCAGCTACTGTTCCCCAGCACAAAGCAGAGGCTGGACACAGCTGGGGTTGGGCACAGCTGCACAGTGGTGTGGTGATGGGGAAAGGCATGGTGGAGTAAAACAAATAATAATAATAACAATTAGGCTCTAAAAGCATAACCTGCTGTAAAACCCCTTTTAATTACAAGGTGATGAGAGCAGGTTGTGTTCCAGCTCCTCAGCAAGATGCTGCTCTTGTTTATGGACACCCAGCACGAGCCATCACCTATGAAGAATAACCATCACTCTGAGAGCAGTGGGGGAGATTCATCATCCTGACCTGAGGCTGCTGCAGGATCTGCCCTTCCCAGCTCACATCAGTTCCCCAAAGGGGGTTAAGAGAGCCCAGAAGATGCCCAAGAGCTGCCTGGACCTGGATCCAGCACCAAACTCCCCCCAGGGCAATGCACAGGGGTATCCCCTCCTGCAGCCTTTCCATTCTCCTCTTCCTGCATCCCATGGCAATCCCATGCCATGATTTCCCAGCAGCTGGTGAACCCCTTTTCAAGGAGCCAGAGCTCCTGGCCTAAGGTTGAGATGATCAAAGAACTTGAGACAAACTCAAGCTCAGCCCCTTTGAACAATAAATACAAACTGCTTTTTTTTATGTAATGACAGGTGAGAAACCAGAGCCTCAGTTCTTGAAATCCTAAAGAGCTCTAGGGGAGCTCCTGGGGTGGAATTTGCATCTGATCACAAATGTTTCCTGAAGAAAACAGAGAGAGAGGGTCCAGTTCTGCCCGGCCTGGGAGTGAAGTGGTGGCACCTGAGTGTGGCAGGAGGGGGAGCTCGTGGCTGTGTGCACACAAACCTGCCAGGCTTTCACCCTCATTCCTCCTGCACCCGGACAAATCCGTCAGGCTGCAGCCTCTGGAGGCTCAGAGGACCCCAGATCTCAGTTTGCCAGAGTTTCCCCAGCTCACAGGAGCTCAGGGTTCAGTCCTCCCCCAGCGCTGGGATTCTCTGCCCAGCTCCATAAACAAAATAATATTCAGAATTAATGGCCTGCTCACTGTTGCCCTGCTGACAAAGAGCCTGCTGTGGTATTTAAATTGCTGTTCTCTACTCAAGCTTTGCACAGAGGAGAAGCTGTTACAAGGAAGTGTAAAACACCCCCCCCAGGCCCTGTCTGAGGCTCATAGCACTCCCAGGCCCCTTTAACAGCATTCCTGCTAATTCAAGCTGCTGGGAGATCAAATTAAACTCCCCCCACTGGGAGCCTGCTTTGCCCCCCAAAACACAGCCAGCACCCTCTGCCTCCCAGTTGGACCTCACTGGGAAGGGGTGATGGCTCCTGGGCCAATAGAGGATGGTTTTATATTGATTGCTGATTTTTTGGGTGCTCTGCACACACACACACCCCCCCCCAAAATAGAGCCCGTGCTCTGCAGGACCTGTATCAGCTCAGCAGCCTCGTGTCCTGCACACTGAGCTCAGCCCTGTCTGTCAGCGTCCCCACAGCACATCAGCAACTCCTGTTTTCCTTCAAACCACCTCATTTTGTGGAGTAGAAGCTGCTGGAGGCTGGAGCTGCCCCTGGGGAGGCTCTGCAGAGAGCCCATGTGTGCTCCTGGTGTCCCCCAGGGCCACCACCCTCCCCTGGTGACACCCAGCACCCACCCTGCTGCACCCCACCCTCACAGGGTCGCACCCCACCCTCACAGGGTCACACCCCACCCTCACAGAGTCACACCCCAGAGCCCCTTCAGCACAGCCCAGAGGGAAGGAGCCAAGCAGGAGCTCAACAGGGACACCCTGAGCTGTGCAAGGTTGGGCCACACTCAGCTCCCCACACTCGGTGCAGCACCAGCCCCTGCAGCCAAACCTGGAGCAAACAGAGGCCACTTCCAGCTTCTCCACAGGGGAATGATTACCCACTATTTTACCTCTCCCTGGAGACAGTGGGAATGCCCCACCTGTGCTGAAACCCTTTCCAGTTTATCCAGGACACGTGGATTTAGTGATACCTGCACCAAGAGGCTGGAGGCAAAGCAGGGAGCCACCCAAGGACTATCCCTCCTCATCCAACCCGGGCCCTGTGCTGTCCCAAATAAGCAAAGGAAAGCACTCCTCTCCCTGGGAGGTGCCAAGGGCAGGGACAAGGCATCTGGCAGGAAAACCCTGGCCAAGGGAAGCCCCAGGCCGAGCCACCCCCGTGACACTTACTGGTTTTCACCTTGAGGGTGTAGGGGTTCTTCTGCTGGATGGTGTGGGTGAAGTGGAAGCGGGCGTTGCAGCTGTAGTCGGTCAGGGCGTCCTGCAGGATCACGTTGGAGAAGTAAAGGTCCCCATTCTGCCCCTGGGACACTCTCTTGTCCTGCTGGATGGGCTCCATGGCTGCGGGCACAGACACACTCAGGCAGGGCTGGGCACTGCTGCGGGGGCACAGCTCAGCCCCACAGCACAGGGGGTGTCTCTGAGCTCTGAACCAGGGAAAGGACCCTAAACTAGCAGAAACTGTCCTAAACTAGCAGGAACAACCCCAAACTAGCAGAAACTACCCTAAACTAGCAGGAACAACCCCAAACTAGCAGAAACTGCCCTAAACTAGCAGGAACAACCCCAAACTAGCAGAAACTACCCTAAACTAGCAGAAACTACCCTAAACTAGCAGAAGCAACCCTAAACTAGCAGGAACAACCCTAAACTAGCAGGAACAACCCTAAACTAACAGGAACAACCCTAAACTAGCAGGAACAACCCTAAACTAGCAGGAACAACCCCAAACTACCGGGAACTACCCTAAACTAGCAGGAGCTGCCTTAAACTAATAGGAATGACCCTAAAGAGGGTTGTTTGAAAGGTTGCAGGGGGTGGAGAGGCTGCCCAGGGCGTGCAGGGTGGGAAGGGGGTTCCCCACTCACAGCTGCTCATCCAGAAGATGACGGGCGGGGGGAGCCCGGGGGGTGGGTTGCACTGCAGGCTCAGAGGGGCCCCTTCATCCACCTCGATCACATCCACCTTCTCCTTGGGCCACAGTGGAGACTCTGCCATGGGAAACAAGGGCACGTGAGGAAGGGAGGGCAGGACGTCCACAGAGCTCTTCCCGCTGGGCCTGGCCTGCTTTTGGTGGGGTGGCCTCAATGCAAACTCCATTTCTGTGTGTGCAAGGCTCCCTTCAATCCATGCCCTTCAATCCACACCCTTGAATCCATGCCCTTCAATCCATGCCCTTCAATCCACACCCTTCAATCCATCCCAAGTGTTTCCTTGTTGGTTCCAGCCATAACCCCCCCACCTTCATCTTGGTCCTGGATACACCTGGACACAGGTAACAGCTGGAGCAGGCTGCCCTTCGACCCCCAAGGCTCATCCAGTCCAACTCCTGGCCCTGCACAGGCCCATCCCCAGGAGTCACCCCCTGTGTCCCAGAGGATCATCCAAACCCTCCTGGAGCTCTGGCAGCCTTGGGGCTGTGCCCACTGCCCTGGGGAGCCTGGGCAGTGCCCAACCACCCTCTGGGGGAAGAACCTTTCCCTGAGATCCAACCTGACCCTGCCCTGGCACAGCTCCAGCCCTTCCCTGGGTCCTGTCCCTGGTCCCTCCCCTGGGAGTTGGAACTGCACTGAGGTCTCCCCTCAGTCTCCTCTTCTCCAGCTGAACACACCAAGTGCCCTCAGCTGTTCCTCAAGGCCCTTCCCCATATTTGCCACCCTCCTTTGGCCTCTCTCTGGTGGCTTCACCTCTTTCCTGACCAAAGCTGTCCCAGTACTCCAGCTGAGGCCACGGCAGCTCCCTGTGCCCCCTCCCACCACACAGACCCCCCTACCCTCCTCAGGGGCTGCTCGCTGGTTACTCACTGGACACCTGGAGGTGGATCTTGCTGGAGAGGGCAGTGCCATAGTCATTCCTGGCAAAGCACTGGTACTCCCCCTCGTAGTCCTCGGGCCTCCCCCCACTGTGGAAGTCGATCACCAGGGTCCCCGAGCGGCGCCGCATCGACACCTTGGGGTCCTTGGCCACGTTGAAGAACTTCCCGTTCCGTGTCCAGGAGAAGCTGGAAGCAGAGGGTTTTGTACCTGGGGGGGCTCCTTACCTGGGCTGGGTGAGCTGGGTGGGAGGGGGGCTGCTCCAAGGGGCAGGGGGGGCACTCACGTGGGCACAGGGTTCCCTTTGGCCTCGCATTCGATGAAGATGTTGTCCCTGGGGTCCACGATGTAGTCCTTCACCGACTGCTTGGTGATGGTGGGGGGCTGGGGCACTGCAGGGCAGAGGGAACACCCTGAGGAGGGCTGTGCCCATCCCCTGTGCCACCCCCAGCTCATCCTGAGGCGATCCCAGCCTCTTCCCCCGGCTGCACCCGCCATGAGGGGCACGGGTGGGGTGGGCTGCTCGTCCCCTCTCGGGCTGTGCCACTGCTCCGACTCCCTGTAGGTACCAAACCCCCCCCTGGTTCTCACTTGGTGGTTTGGGTTTAAGAAATTCCATGGTTACATTTTCCTGCTCCCACAGTTTGAACCATCCTGCTCCTCAGAGAGGGGCTGCAGCTGGACCCTGAGATATTTACAGGGTCTCTGTGCAAGAAAGAGGCCCTAAAACCCCCCAGGTTGGCCCCAGAGGAGCCCAGAAGTGGCGTTTAGAAGGGCAGGGGTGTGTAAAGGGACACACGAGCTCAGAGCTGCTGTAGGACCTGGCTCTGGCCCTGAACTGGAATTGAAGCTCCCAGCCCCATGGGATGAAGGTCTGAGGGTGTTTGCTCGTCCCCAAGAGCCAGTGATGCTCCAGGTGTGTCAGAAGGTGGGGCTGAGCTTGGCACATGTGCTGGTGCCAGGCAGAGGAGCTGGCCCTCCCCTCAGGGCTGGCAAAAGCCATGACAAAGCCCTGCAGAAACAGCATTCCCATGGCAAGGGCAGCCTGGCTCCTGCTCCAGGGGCAGCACAGAGCCCAGGAACACCTCCTGAGCCGCTCCAGCCCCTCCCAGCTGGGCAGGAGAAATGTCTGGTCCTGTTCTGGCCATTGGTAATGCCCCCCACACACAGTGTGTGCCCCCACCAGCCCCCTGCTCTGTGCAGACCCCTCGTGCCTGTGGTGACCACACGAAGGAGACATGGAGAGAACACTTACATTCACTCTGAATACTTGCTGTTATCCCCCAAGGGCCAGCAGGGAGGAGAGAAGACAAGAGGTTAGTGGAGGAGCCCTGTGCTCCTCATGCCCACAAACACAGACACAGGGGGTTGTTCCAGGCCTTGCCAACACTCCACACAAACCATTCCACAGCTCAGGGATGTTCTGATCTTCCCACTTACCATCCACGGGGCAGTAAGCTCTCAGGTACCACAGCTAATTATCCCCCTCTGAACATCACAGCTCTCCCACCCCTTCCTCTTCAGCCACTTCTAAATTTCAGCCTGAAGCCACTGCCTCTGATTTTTCCTTTTCCCGTTCTGCTGCGCAGTCAGGGACCAGCTGAGGCACCACAGTTACACCAACACACCCAGGGCTCCACAGGGCAGGAATTTCTCCTATCAAACCTGGATTCAGACCCCACAGAAGCCGTGCTCTGCCTCCCAAGGCTCTGCTCTCCAGGGGATTCCTGTGCCTTGTGCTGTTGGAAGAGATTCCCTGCAGCCAGAGCCTGATGGGTATTTACAGCCACTCCAGGAGGAGGCTGGGACACAAGGAAATTATGGAACTGGTTTCCAGAGCAGTGACTGAGCAGCTCCCAGTGTGAACCACTGGCCCCGGAGCATCCACACCACTCATGCAGCTCCCACGTGCTGGCCTGGAGATGCTCATTCAGCAGGAAAATCATATCTCCCCTTCCTCCTCTTTCCATACCCTCTTCCTCCACTTTCCTACCTCCTTCCTCCTCACTCCACATCCCCCAGCCCTTGTGCTTGTGAATAAAACATAATTCCCATCTCATAATTAACCAGAAAGTCCTGGTAGAGAGAGAGAAAAAAGCCCCATTTCCCTGCAGGACCTGCCCAGGTCTCCACAGCCCTCGAGGACCAAGGTGTCAGCTCGTGGCAGCATCTGCCAGGTAAGACCAGCAAGGAGCTCGTGTCCTCCACTAAAGAGCATCCCAAAGCCTTCCCATGCTCTGGGACACCAGAAGGCACAGAATCACAGGATGGCTTGGCTTGGAAGGGACCCTAGAGATCATCCAGACCCCTCCTGCTGTGGGCAGGGACTCCTTCCACTGGCCCAGGTTGCTCCAAGCCCTGTCCCAACCTGGCCTTGGTGCTCCAGGGAGGCTCCAGTGAACGGGCTGGAGACTTGTCAGCTTGGCTCAGGTGCCCTGCTCCACATTAAGCTCTGGGTTTGAGTCCTCTGCTCAGTTTTTGAGGCAGACTGGCTAAACCAGGGAGAACTTAGGCGACTTTCTGGAGGGCAAGAGGTTTAAAAAGAAAAACAGCTACAAACAAAAGGAACAAGAGCGAAGGAAACCTGGCTGTGGAGCAGGGAATCCCCCACCCCGTGCTGAACAGACCTTCACCTCCTCACCCGCTTCAGGGGCAGAGCTGAGAGGGGAGGAAAGCACAACTTACGATCCAGAGGGACCTCGATGGTGCTGACGAGGTGCTGAAGGCAGAGGGCAAAGACAATCCCTGCCCAGCTGAGGTGGGGCCTGGCCATGACCATCTTGGAGGGCCGGGCAGAGGCAGCCCCGAGGCAGCAGAGCAGCAGCAGCACGTGCAGAGGGATCCTCAGCTGCAAAACAAACCCAGGCCATCGTCACAGCTCCGTTCCTGGCACCTTCCCCCGGGAGCTGAGGGTTCCCAGCCCCAAAAATGTTTGTGTGGAGGGACGGGGGTGTGAACAGTGCCAGGGATGGGGCTCCAGGCTCTGGTGGCCCAGGGGACAGGCCCCTGGGCACAGTTCTGCCACCCCTGGGTTGTTCTGCTGGCAGAAAATCAGCTTTGGGGGGGTGTTATTTGGGCTCAGACAGTGGAGGGACCCTTTGGATCACAGAATCACGGGATATGCCAGGCTGGGATGGCAGGAGAAGGGCCTTGCTCTCCATCCCTGGCACTGCTGGAAAGTCACTCAGAGCTACTGAATGAAAGAGCAGTGAACAGCCCCCAAAGGATAAAATAAAAAGGATGATTTAGTGATTAAAAAAGCAATAATAATTGTATTTTATGGTCAAGAAATGCCTGGAAATACCCAGTCCCTCAGCCAGGGCACTGGGATGAGCCTCTGCATTCAGCCTGGGCACAGCAGGGAACTGGCTCTGGAGCCCCCTCCGTCTCGCAAAGAGCCTGGCACCGACCTGGCACAGCTCAAGGAGAGGGGTCACAGTGGGACCTTTCCTGCCTGGCCTCTCAACAACCCCATTTCCACCCAGCTCCAGCTGTTTCCCTGCCCAGACCCTCCCTGGTGCCAGAGGTGCCTCCCACCCACAGCCCCTGAGATGCTCCTGCCAGGGTCTCATTTGCCACACACCCCCCTTTCCATTTTGCTGCTAACACCCCCCCCAGACTCACTGCAGTCACAAAGGAGCAGCAAGGAGGAGAATTCCTTGATAATTCCTCCTGTGGGGACAACCCCCCTCCCTCAGGAAGGCGCAGGGGCTGCGTCACACGAGTCACTCACTGCTCTGCACAACAGAGCTGTAAAAAGGGCAGCAGCTCCCTCAGCTGAGAGCAATAAATGTCATCAGGGCAGGAAAGAGTGGAAAAACCCCATCCCTGCTCCTGCCTGGCCCTGGCAGGGGCTCTGGCCGAGGATGTGGCCGGGCAGGAGCAGCACAGAGGCCATTTGGTGACCAAGGGGAGCCCGTCCTCATGAAACATGAACCCCATAAACCCCCAGCTGCAGCTTTGGGTTGTGCTGCCCCTTCAGCTGTTCCCCAGCTCGGGAGGGAGGGAGGGAGGGGGGAGCCAGCACGACAGACAGAACCCGGGAGCAGGGGCTGTGGGCAGCCAGCGAGGAGCAGATGTCATGGCAAACACCCAGCCCTGACACACGGCCTGGGAAGCTCTGCTGAACCCCACACGGGCTCCCAGCAGCTCCCTGTTACCCTCCTGGGGAGCACGAGGTGCTGGGGGTTCTCCCCCCGGGGCCCCAGGTCCTCACTCCGAAGGATCTCGCTGTCCCAGTGCGTCCCAGTTGCAGCAGCTGACAGACTGGAGGCTGGGAAGGGGCTCGGAGGGGAGTGTTGCTTTGATCTATTCTACTCGTTCTGAGAATTTTCCAATCCAGCTGTTGCCATAAAAATAGTTGAAGGACAGAATAATTATAGGACTGGGCCAGTAATTAAAGTCATGTCCAGCACTTGTGCAGCCCTGTGATCAGGTCATGCTGAACAAAGCTTTCAAATTACTCCTTTAGCTCCCTGTCGAAGGGAAGAGATGATTTTGATCTGCAGCCTTCCTTTCTTAAAGCAGTTCATTTCTCCAGTTACAGCTTAAGATGAGTAATGGACCCACTGGTTTTATGTCCTCCCTGCTACTGAGCACAAATCTGACTTAAGTTATGAACTGAACCAGCCAATTCTGCACCCAGAGAGTCATCAGGGAGAAGGGTTCTGGAGTCCTCACGGTGCTCCCACAGTGATGCTTCCCATCACTGTCAAAAAAAGCTTTAAACCCTCTCCATTCACAGATCTCTCAGGGCAGGGAGGGGGAAAGGCAGCAGGGATTTAGACATGCACATGGCACAGGCTGCTTGGGGTTGGAGAGAGAAGAAGGTGTTGTTTTCTTTAGACTGGGTCGTTGCTGTGGGAAGGGAAAGGCTGTGGTGTGACAGGAGGTGCTGGGGGGACATTTGTGCATATTGGGATGAAGAAAGGGCTGAGCCCAAACTCTGACATCTCAGAGATGCCAAATCACAGAATGGTTTCAGTTGGAAAGGAACTTACAGATCACCCAGTTCCACCCCCTGCCATGGGCAGGGGCACCTTCCACTAGCCCAGGTTGCCCCAAGCCCCATCCAACCTGGCCTTGGACACTTCCAGAGATGGAGAGTTCAAAACCTCCCTGTGCAACCTGTGCTGGGGCCTCAGCACCCACAGGGCACGTCCTGCCCGTCCTCCTGTGCTGGGGCTGCAAATGGGGGGCAATATCAGGAGGAGGGGAATTTACAGGTAAATTCTGAGCTGAAAAAGGGACTGAAACCACGGGCAGAGCTGGGTGGGGATGTCCCAGCACCAGGGGATCAGCTGGGCAGGATGGTCTGTACAACAGCACGTCCCTGAGGAGCAGCACTGACCAAGAGCAAGTAAACCCCACGACAGAGCACACTCAGAACTCCTCCTGCCTTTGGGAGGGCAAATGCCAGGCTCCTCCAGGCTCCTCCAGGCTCCTCCAGGCTCCTCCAGGGCCCCTTTGTCTCGGGCAGATGTGGGTGCAGGAACAATCCCGGCCGTGCCTGCGGGTGTAGGTGGCTCCTGGGCACAGGCAGTGCCAGAGAACACAGCCCACATTGTCAGGCCTGGAGACAGGGACATCTCCCAGCACAGAGCCTGGAGCTGCCGTGGGAACACAAAATTCCGAGCTGGGGGTGCTGAAGCTGTGGCTGCTGCTCAGGCTGCTCCAACCCAGACCGGCCACGGGGGCAGATGAGACCCCTTTTCCCACACTCAGCATCTTTTAATCACTGCTCCTGGCCCTCAGAAAAGGTCTGAGTCCTGCCCAAAGCACAGAACAAGTCCTCCCACCTCATACCTACAGCCTAATGGGGTGGCCAGAGCTGGGGGAGAGTCATCAGGGCCCTGGGAACTTCTTCCTGCAGAGTCCTGTGGGGCAGAGCTGTTCCATGATGAGGGTGTAAATTATATTCCAGCTAGTTCAGCAATTTAAAGTGGAAGATGGAAAGCTGTGTAACAGCCTGAAAACCCTCCCAGCCAGAGGGGAGAAACTCTGGAGCTTCATTTCTCCCTGAACATGGCAATTTAACACATATTTTGCTCCCTCCCTGCCTCGAGATGGGGGAAATTCCTCCCCTCCACAGATGGCAGAGCAGCACAAGTGAATCCTCACATCCCAGCCCCGGAGCTTCCCTGCTTCCCCCCTCCATCTGCTCGGCACCAGCAAGTTCCTGCAGGGTTTGGGTGGCTCAGCCAGGAGTGGTGGGAGGGGTGGTTTGTCCCTGACCAGCAGGACCAGGATGTGAACCACATTCCACAAAATCCACTCTGGGTCCAGAGCTGGAATCAAAGGATGCACGGAAACATCTCCTCTTGCTAGAGATCCAACTCCCAGCAAGAACCCACTGCAGGCCAAGGCAGCACAGGCCAGGACATGGATCCCACCCAAGGCTGATTTGGCCAAAAATTGGGTTCGTAATTCCCAAAACCCCCATCCCTGCAAACAGCAACACGTGGGATGTTCTGCCCCGCTGGGCTTCCCTGGGCAGAACCCGAGGGCTTCCCTGGGGGCACAAATGGCTCTGGGGAAGGGCTGAAATTAATTTCCTTCCCAACAGTTGAATGAAATGAGACCTTGTGGAATAACAATGGAAACAAACCCCTTCCCTACGGCACCTCAGCTCTCCGAGGCAGCCAGGAGGGCTGAGAGCAGCCACAGAAACAGTAAGTAAAGGCAACCTCTGGTTGAAGTTAAATAAAATTAAAGAGGTCCACCATGAGGGATTGTTTTTAATCAGCTCATTAGGTCCAGCAGGATGCTTTCAGCAGCAATTAGACATTTATCCTTATTTACGGCTGTAAGAGGAACAGTAAAACTTGAGGAGCTGGTGTTCCCAGGAACATTCCTGCAGCACCATTAATTGCCTGTCAGCTGCTTAATTGATGCTGATTGAATAGCACAGAACAACATTTTCACAAAGAGAAAATGCTTTTGGTTTCAGATAATGAAAAACATTGATTTCAAAGGCACATGTGGATGTGAATCCCTCTGCTCCGGAGCCAGGCTGGGAGAGATGGGGGGAGTCAGAAGAGAAGGCTCCAGGGAGACCTTGGAGCCCCTTCCAGGGCCTGAAGGGGCTCCAGGAGAACTGGAGAGGGACTGGGGACAAGGGCTGGAGGGACAGGACACAGGGAATGGCTTCCCACTGCCAGAGGGCAGGGAGAGATGGGAGATTGGGAAGGAATTCCTGGCTCTGAGGGTGGGGAGGCCCTGGCACAGGTTGCCCAGAGAAGCTGTGGCTGCCCCATCCCTGGAAGTGTCCAAGGCCAGGTTGGATGGGAATTGGAGCAACCTGGGCTGGGGGAAGGTGTCCCTGCCCATGGCAGGGGGGGGAATGGGATGAACTTTAAAGTCTCTCCAACCCAAACCAGTCTGGGATTCTATGGGATGATGCACAGACAGTCCCATCCCTACAACATCCCTGAAGAACCACTCAAAGCAAATGCTGAATTACGGTGCAGAAATCAATGGAAAGAAGGAAGGAAATGATCACGAAGGCAGGAGATGATCCCTTGGCATTCCCATGCCCAGGCTGGGACGTGCCCTCTCCCGGGGCAGCGCTCCCATTCCCTCTTCCTGGAGGAGAGAGAGGAGCTTTGTGCCTGTTCCTGGGGCCAGCTTTCACAATTGTTCTGGGAAACAACTGTCACCACAAACACCAGCAAACCCATCTGCACCTCGTCTTCTCCTCCTTAAAAAAACCCCACAATTTCCACCCACTCAGCAGCTTGAGCTTCAGAGCTGAGGGCAGTGGCCTGAGCATCCTCTGCTCCCAGGAAAAGAAGGAAAGTCAGGCTTATCATGGGAAACGGCTCCTGAGCTGAGATATTCAGGGTTCAGCATCATCTCTGTGCCTGCTGGAACCCCACAGAGACACATCTTTTTTCCCCGTCCTCTGAAGAAAAAAGGACATTTCCCCAAACACAACCTGCAGCAGCAGAGCTTGCAGAGGGCACCATCCCTGCCAAGCTCCGGAAAAACTCCGGGCAGACCCCTTTGTTCGGGGTAAATCGCTGCCCATCTACCCATTCACTGCCCATCTACTCGTGCCATTGCATTTTCAGCACATCTTTAAGGAGCACATCTTTAAGGAATGCGTTTTTAAGGAGCACATCTTTAAGGGATGTGTTTTTAAGGAGCACATCTTTAAGGAGTGTGTCTTTGTCTTTAAAGGACACATTCACGGGTCGTTTCTCAGCCCCTGCTTTCTTGCCTCCCTCCTCCGCGGGATTTTTGCTGCATTTCCCTGGATCTCTCCTGCCCGGCAGGTGGGTGAGGGTTCAACCCCAAGCCCCGCAGGCTGCAGAGCCGAGAAAGCTCCATGATACCCCCAGGAAGGAGGATGGCTCCCTAAAATCACCCCCCAAACAGCGCCGCGGCACAATCCCTGTGGATCCGCACAGGGCAACACGTGGGAAGTGGGAATGAATCCGTCAATCCCTGAACTTTAGAGCTGGTGCTGGCACTAAGGAGATTTGTGCCTGAGCTTCTCTCAGGAGCTCAGCTGACCTTCCCGAGTCGGGCCCAGCTGCGCCCAGGATCCTCTTCCAGAAATACTTCGAAATCAGAGGAATGAGATAATTGCTCCAAGAGCTGAGGCTGCATTTTGCAGGGTTTGAGAGCAGATAGTTGTTATGGTTTCGGGAGTTAAATCATCCCCTCCTGGAGCAGCTCATCACCACTGAGAGCACGAGGAGCTCCAGGGACAGGCTCGTCATCTGTCACGGTCATGTCTCGGCCCCACATAAATGTGAATTAATTTATCATCCTGTCCTTCTGGTAATGCAAGGGAATAGTGTCATTCTATTAAGGAGAGGGGCTGGAGTCTGCCGAGGTTAAGTGTTACCCCAAGGTCAGACAAAAGATATGGCAGGAGTGGGAAATGAGCTGAGATCACCGGGAGTAACTCGGCTTAATCAGAAAATACCATTTAACCTTTACAAACCGGTCACGGGCTGGGGCAGGGGGGGAAGGAAAGCCTGAAACTTTCCATGGAAAGCAGCGATGTGGCCACTGCCAGCCGGGAACATCCCCCCTGAGCCCCCACAGCAGCTGGGAATTGGCCCCACGGCAGCTGATCCATGGGCTCGGGGCCACCCCGGGGCCACCGGGTCACACCAGCCCCACTAATCAGCTTCCCACCCTCCCGCGGCTTTTCCTTTCATCAGCCAGAGAAGAGAATAAAAAAAAACCCAAACCAATTCGTTGGAGTTATCACTGGCTGGAAACAAAGGGGTGTTTCTGTCTGGGTGTACCTTGGGCATGGAGGGCATTGAGGGTGGGATGGATTAGAGATAAAAGGGAAAAACCCCATCATTTTTAATTGTGATTTTGAGGGGAAATTATTTAACAACTTTTCTTATATTGCAACAGATTTAAAAAAAAAGAGTTATCGACTTAATTAGGATGTTGCTTCATTTAAGAGGAACCAGAAAAGGAACTGGTGTGAAAAATACGGATTAAAAAGGAAAAACGAGGAGTTCAAGGGGCAGTTTGAGGGCACAGGACTCAGCCGGGTTAGTGCTGCCTGGGACCCTCCCTGTGTCCCTTCACCTGGCAGTGGGGGATACTGGGGGATACTGGGGCTGGTCTGGGATCCCCTCCACCACCATCCCCACCCCAAAGCCGGGGTTGTTGTGTGCAAGGGACACTCGGGCACCTTGTCCAGGTCCTGATGGAGCAGGTCCCATGAGCACACCCAGCCCTGGTGCCAGCCCCCTGAGGTTGTCCTTCAGGAGAGGAGGAGGTGACAGGTCAGAGTCACCCCCTCCAGCAAAGCCCCTTTCCAAGGCCTTCCCTCCCACGCTGCTCCAGAGCAGAGCAGGGCAGGACACGGGGCCTGGAGCTGCTCCTGCCTGTCCCCACAGCGTCCCCCGGCCACCCCCTCCCGGGGCTGTGGCATCTGGCCCCGGTGATGAGCCGAGTGCTAATCACCAGCTATAAACAGCCATGAACTGCAGGATGGGTCCTGCAGCTCTGGAAAAGCCTCCTGGCTGCCAGGCCAGCCTGCCCTGCTCCTGCTGCAGGGAGGGCACCCAGACCCGGGGGGCTGCCCAGCCTGAGCCCCTCTGGCACTGAATGTGTTTGCTCTCAGGCCGTGCTGGGATTCCCGGGGTGCTGCAGGGCCAGGATTGAGCTCGGTGAGCCCTGAGTGCCCCTTCCTTCCAGCTCAGGGTGTTCTGGGGTTCTGTGAACAGAGCTGGTGGATGTAACGCCCAGAGAGAGGAAGGGGCTGTGTTCCTCTGTCCAAATGGGGCTGGGAAATGGTTTGGCCTGAACTGATCCCCTTCCCTTTTATCACCAGCTGACATCCCATGTCCCCCCCAGGCCCTGGTTTGGTGGCACTGTCACAGGGGTACAAGGGCTGTGACAGCTCTGAGGTGCTGATGGGACAAAGCCAGACTGTGCAAACACCCATCCACACGGGAATGCACCGGGAATGCCGCATTCCCGGCAGGAACCACACAGGACCCTCCTGGCTCTGCCCAGCAGACAGTGGGGTCAGTGGGGACCCACCTGCTGCAGCCCCACGGGTGTTTCATGGGATGCACAGGCCCTGCTCACCCCTCAGTCCCCCCCATCCTCTTGCCAACACTCCCAATCCACCCCTTCCACCCACCCCCAGCTCCAGAGCGGGTCCTCAGCTCCCATCTCCCCCCGTGTGTAACCAGACCTGGCACAGCGGTGTCAGGACAAGGCAGGAACACGCTGGGAGAGGATTAATCCCGTAAGTGAGCTGTAGTTACAGACTCCAGCTCCTCCCCAGAGCCTGGCCAGGGGCCCTCAGGCTGGTGGATCACCTTACAGCTCGTGTGGCAGCTGCCACACACCGTGTCCTCCATCCACCACATCCTCACCCCCAAACCCAGGGATGAACCTCCCAGGGAGAGCCCACGGAGGCAATAAAGCTGCTCTGCTCCTCCCAGACCCACTCCTGGAGCACATGTGGCTCCCTTTGCTCCCCAAAATGCCTCTGGCATTTCATCCCAAAGCCTGGAGCAGACGGAGCAGAGCGGCAGCAAATCTGACATTTCAGCCCTTTGGAGGAGGTGGTAGCACAGGAGAAATGGGGCAAGAAACACAGGGAAATTCTTCAAAATCTTGTCCAAACATGCAAACAGGGCTGTGTGTGAGTCTGGCTCCCTCAGGAGCGCTGGATTTGCTCTTGCAGAAATGCTGTTAACAGGTTTTCCTCACCCTGTGCGGACTTGGGCCCGAATTACACCTGGGGACCCACAGGAAGATCATTCCTTCTCCTTACACTCCTTTATCAGGTCCCATTAAAGCAGCATAACTGAGCACATGGCCAGGAAATCTGATTTTCAGCCACTTCCCACCCACCACAGCAGCACAAACCTGCACCAAAAAATTACTTTTGCCTGGATTATTCTGCGGTCACAAAGCGCGACTTGGAATTGCTTTCCAGAAAGAGCAGAACGAGGCACACAAATCCACCTTTTAACTGGTTCTCCAAAGGAAAAGCCCTCCCTGCTCTACCTGGCCTTCAGCTGGTCACTGCCAGTAAATCCTCCACCTCTTGGCCCGTTCCAAGTCCAGTTGGAAACTCCTTTGCCTCTGCTAAAGACACTCAGTTCCTCCAAGTTCAGTGAAAGTGGTGCTTTCATGGATTTGCCCTGGAGATTTTGAATGTATTAGTCATGCAGTTAAAATCAATCCAGCCCCACCAGCCACCACAAACCCACCACCACAACCCAGAGGGCACCTTCAGCCCCCACCAACAACATCTTCCAGCACAATCCCAGAATCCCAGGATGGTTTGGGTTGGAAGGAACCTTAAAGTTGGTCTCATTCCACCCCCTGCCCTGGGCAGGGACGCCTCCCACTAGCCCAGGTTGCTCCAAGCTGGGCTGGGACACTTCCAGGGATGGAGCTTATTTCCCAGACCCAAGCAGCTGATGGCCCAGATGTGGTGGGCTGTGTGTTCTCCTGGCAGGGTTTGGTGGCCCCGTTGTCACTCCTGTCCCCAGACACGAAATCCTGACAGCCCCTGGTGGCAGCCAGAGAGTCCTCCTCTGGGGGAGCAGAGGTGCTGTGAAATCACACCTTATTTGTTACCCCGAGCTCAGAACCAGGAGGGGAAACACCATCCCCTGGCATTTCTCAGCGGTGCCTTCACGAGTTTTCACGTTACTCTGCATAAAATTGTCACCCTTTGCAGCTCCTCGTGAACACGGGAGGCACAGCCCCCTCCATCTGCCTCGTCAGCCCCTCCAGAACAGTAATAAGTTAATTGGGAGAAGCATTTGGCTCCTGCATAATGAAGTTGGCACAGAACCAGCTCTGAACCTTCAGGGCCTGAGCACAGGAAGCAGGAATGGCTTGGTTACAGTGCTTAAAAAATGAAGAATAATAATAATAATAATAAAGGGATTTAGGTGCCTATGGAAGGACTGGGTTGGTGCTCAGTGTTTGCTTTAAAAGAGTCAAATTGAAGGCAGAGGCTGGGAGGCCACGTGGAGCCAGGGATACAGGAGCTGAGGATCTTTATCTGCCTCCTCTGTGCTGCAAAGTAGCTCTGGAAGAGATGAAACCGTGTCCTACAAACCCCTGCAAACACAAATCTCCTCCTGCTGACGCGACTGGAAGCAGGAGGAAACCTCACTAGCAAAGTGATGGAGTTTAAAAGACAAGCAGAAAACAAAGGGAAGGAAAATATCAATATTTAACTGCTGCAGCTCATCTACAATTCACCAAAGCTCTGCCTCGTGCTGCAAACTGTGTGTGCAAAAACCATTAAACCCCTGCAGCTGACAGAGACAGGGATTGGGAATAAGGGCTGGACCAGCAATTTCCCTGAGTCCTGGGTGCCAGAACTGAGCTGAAATGCAGCTTTGGTTTCCAGGAAAACACTGATAAGTTTTTCCCTGATGGACTCGGGAAGGGGGGGAGCTCAGCCCTGCTCAGCCAGAGCATCCAGGCTCGGGGCACGACCCGGCCCAGGACTTCCCAAAAAAACTCTCCCAAGCTCCTTCCCCAGGATAATAGAGAAATGCAGGGCATGTTCCTCCTTGGCTGAGGTGACATGGAAAACAACAAATGTCCTTCACGTGGCTTTTGAAAGGGTTTCTCTCCCTTTTTTTCCCCCCCCAGCACAAGCTGCTGATTTTTTCCGAGCAGCAATTGTGAGGGCTCAGGGCTTGTGAGGGGCTGCAAGAGAATCCAGACACAAGCAACGCTCTGATTTTGATTTTACCAAGGGAGTGAATTCGAGTTTCTTGGCTGAAATGCACGAGATCCGTGTGCAGTGGGGTCGGGTTAAAGGGAAGGACCCATGCACCGATCCCAAGTTTTGCACTGCCCAGTGCTGGCTGAGCCAGGAGCAGCACACCAGTACCACCAGTGGAGGGTCCACCCTGATTCCTGCAGTGCTGCCATGGAATTCCAGACTCCAATCCCACTGGGAGCTCTGACCAGCCAAAGCCATTTAGATGTTTCCCCGCTTTAAGACTTTGTCAAGGCAAATCCATGTTTTAAAGAGAACTCCATTAAAAAATCATCCCTCCCCAGAGACCCTTCCACAGCTTGTTTATTCCCCCCTCCCAGGGCAGGGGGAAGAGCCCGTTTCCATTGGGTTTAAGCCACAACAAGTGATCAGAGCTCAGCTTTGCCCCCCAGCCCTGCTAAAACCACTCCTAAGGAGCAGCACTGATCCCAGGAGCAGCTTTATTTCAAGCCCGGGGTGAACAAAGGCAGAGCTGCAGGAGCCTGAGCCCTGCAGGGCTGAGCCTGAGTCTCCAGCTGCAGCTTTAGAGCCAGTTCCACTCCCAGCTCTGGAGTTCTGCTCCAGTTTTAGGATGGGATTTTCATGCCTGTTTGCAGATAAGTCCATGCTCAGCACGACAAAGTGGCAAAGCAGCACCATCCCTGTCAGGAGGCACCAGGGGGCTTCTGGTAACGAGCTCTGGCTCGGTCCCAAGCAGGACCACTGGGGTTTTCTTGCCTGGATATAAAGGAATTCCCAGCGTTTTCCAGGTGCTGCTGCCAGGGGCACACAGCTCCCGAGGGTTCACCCCCGTCTGAGAGAGGGAAAGGCATTTGGAAAAACCTGGCTGAGACATTCCTTTGGCAAATGTGGGCAGGGAATCAGCTCTGCACTGTTTTCAGACACGGGAAGATTCCCAAACCCTGTCCCCCTGGAGACACGATCCCGCTTCCTGAAGTAACTCTGGAATCGCAATCCCGTCAGAAGCAGCTTGATAAAGCCAAAGATGTTTTTCACTGCTCATAAACCCCTCATTTTAATGATGTTACACTCACAAACAGCTGCTTTTCCCCCTGGTTGGCTCTTTCCCGGTACCACAATGCAAAGTATCAGGCATTTTCTGGGAATTCTCCACCACCAAAATCTCGAGGAAAGCAAGAGGTGAGCACCAAGTTCTGGGAAAAGCAGCATTTCCGGGAAGGAGGAATGAATCCCGCAGGATCCAGGCACCAAATCCCTTTAGGCTCCGGAATGTCACAGAATCCCACCCCCATCTGCAGCACCAGGCACCCTGGCAGGATGCCAGGCCCTGTTTTGGGGGTCCCGAGCCCCCCACATGCTCCCTCCTGCTCCCTCCCCATCCCTCGGGAGCGCATCCCTGGCTCGTTGCCATGGCAACCCGTATCCATGCGCAGAACCGCCTTCCCGAGTGGAAAAGGAGGAGAAGGGGAGGGGGGTGGGAAATGAGCTCCCCCAGCTCAGAAATTATTCATGAGAAACGAGTGAGGGCCCAGAGGAGCTTCGGGGTGACCTGATTGTGCCCTTTGAGATCCTGAAGGAGCCACAGGAAACATGGAGAGAGACTGTTTCCAAGGGCCTGGAGTGGCAGGATACCAGGAATGGCTTCCCACTGACAGAGAGGAGCTTTAGATGTGATATTGGGAAGGAATTCCCCCCTGGGAGGGTGGGGAGGCCCTGGCCCAGGTTGGGCTGAGAAGCTGTTGCTGCCCCTGGATCCCTGGAAGTGTCCAAGGCCAGGTTGGGACAGGGCTTGGAGCACCCTGGGCTGTGGAAGGTGTCCCTGCCCGTGGCAGGATGATCTTCAAAATCCCTTCCAACCCAAACCATTCTGGAATTCTATTACTCTTCTCTCCTTCTCAGCCTTTTCCTGCAGCCACTTGCCAGGGAGGGGCAGAGAAATCCTGTTACTGCAGGAAATAAAGTGCCATGGGAAAGCAGAAGCCACCAGGATGTGTGAGCAGCTGACTCAATTAAAGGACCATGTTCTGCCACAGTCACAGGATGGCTGAGAAACCAACTGGACGGACAGAGGAGAGCAGGGGGGCAGATCTGCAGGTCAGCAGCTCCTGACGTGCCTTTTGCATTCCTCCAAAGCCCTGAGCCAGCCTTGGTGGGCTGCACTGAGCTTTCCAGGGTCTCAGGAGCCAAAGCATCTTAGTGCAAGGAGTGTTTGGGCAAAGCAGAGCAGACAAAGCCTGTCATTAAATAGTAATGAAAACGCCTGGTTTGTGGGAGGAGGACGTCACTAATCAGCTCCCTGAGGACTTCACCTCCATCAGCTCCCTCTCCTCACGCCCAGAGGCTGCAGGGTGCTCTAAACCTCCTGCCACGGCCTCGGGGCTGCAGCACAGAGCTGCCCAGACAGACCCCAGTGCCCAGAACTGCTCTGGGATGACCCCCATCCCACACCAAGCAAGACCCCGGTGCAGGGGAGCAGGAGGTACAATCAGCTTACCCCCAGCTCACCCACAGAGCCACCAACTCCTTCGGCAAGGAAAAGCTCATTACTAACCCCAGAAGTCAGGAGAGCACTTTTCCACCTTGGCCTGAAGCTCTCTGGGTTGAAAGGGAAGCACCCTAATTGAAGTGGAAGGCACATATGCCTCTGGGGAGGGCTGGATTTACACCCCACCCCCACCGAGGGACTGCTTCCATCCAGCCACAGCCACAGCTCTGTCTCGGTGACAGCAGCAGGAATTAAGGGGTTGGATGCCCGTGTCCCCCCTGCCTGGCTGGGAAGAGACTGGAAAGCAAGGAAGGCAAAAGACACAGCGAGATAACAGAGATCAAAGCCAGTGAACGTGCCCTGGGCAGCTCCAGCCACGGCACAGGGAGAGCGTGGGGGGGTCTGGGTGTGGGACACACACACACGGAGCAGGTCTCACCCCGAGGTGACTCTTGGGACACCAGGAGCAGAATTCCCTGCCCCTCCTCCTGCAAACACCCCAAAGCCAAGGATTTACAGCAAATCTCACCCCACAGCAGAGTCACCTCCCTGTGCTTCTCCCACTACGGACACAGGTTTCCCCCTCCAGAGCTCAGGTTAGGGTTCTCCATCTCTCTGTCTCAAACACGAAGTGCCTCCACGTGCTGAGCCCCTCCCAGAGCTGTGAGCCCCCCCAACACCCCAGCACCAGCCCAAAAATCACTGAATTGCTGCCCAAGACCCTCTCCCCGTCCTCCCCCTGCCCCACCAGCACCCCAGAGCTGTGGCAGCCCCTGCAGCTGAGAGGCACAGCAGCTGTCAGCAGTAACTCTGACCCTCTTCCCCCTTCCCTGCTGGCCCTTGCTGGCTGTTCCTGCATGAATAATGCAGGAGCTGTGGCCCAGGACACTGCCCACTCTGTCCCCTCGGGTCCCCAGGCCGGCAGGGAGTGGGTCTGAGTGCCAGCCAGGGCCTGGCCCCGTGTCCTGGGCTGGGAGGATGGGTTTTGTTCCCAGCTCCCTTTTGAAGTGCCCCGAGGGACTGGGACGGGCCCTCCTCATCCTCTGCAGAGCAGAGATGTCCCCAGCAGCAGGGCCAGCCCCGCACAGGGACTTCCCAGCCAGGGGCTTCTGGGGGTCTCACCAATATCCCAGCACGGTTTCTCCCCTCTCCAACAGCAGCATCTCCATTTCACAGCTATGGGGAAGTGCAGGGGGACAAGGGGGGGTCATAGGGACCCCTCATCTTCCACCACACTCGTTTGAGCAGCTCTGGGATTGCTCAGGGACCAGCCTGGCTGGTGCCAAGCCAGCAAGAGTACGAGTTAATTAAGCCCCTTTGTTAATTAAGCCCCTCTTTGCCCTGCAGCCACAGTCCTGATAAGCCCCAAACACAGACTCTGCTGAGGATGTTATTTATTGTAAGGCAGGAGAAGAGGCCTGAGAAGTGCAAACCCCTCCAGTCCAGGGAAAAGAGGCTGAGGAGGAGGTTGGCTCGTGTTTGAGTGAAAGCATTTGGGACAGCACAGGCTTTCCTGCCCTTCTATAGCTGGGAAAAAGAAAAATAACCCAGTTTTGCTCCCAGATCCTGGTTTTGCTCCTCTGGTTTGACCATGCTAGAAGCACAAATCCCACTGCATAAACCACGCTCTGAAATGTCCCAGAAATCCTTCCTGCTCCCAAACTGCCCTTGAGACTCCATCCCTGGCGTGAGGTGTCCTACCTCGAGCTGTGGGACCTTTCCAAACACCCAAAACACCCCCCCCAGGACCACGTTGCTTCCATCCCATCCCATCACAGTGCTCCAACACCCCCGGGAGGGGCTCAGAGACAGTAGAGTACCGGGAAAGAGAGGGGAGAGAGGAGAGCACCGGGAAAGAGAGGGGAGCACCAGGAAAGAGAGGAGAGCACCAGGAAAGAGAGGGGAGCACCGGGAAAGAGAGGGGAGCACAAGGAAAGAGAGGGGAGCATCAGGAAAGAGAGGAGAGCACCAGGAAAGCGAGGAGAGCACCAGGAATGAGAGAGGAGCAGCCACCTCCTCCCAACCCCTCGTCCGTTCTGCTGAATCACTTACTGCAGCGCCGGCACCTTCCCCGAGCCCCAGGAGCTCACACGGGACAGGCAGCACCCAACAGCACCCACTGCTCCTCCAGCATCAACTCCTGGAGCATCCCAGCGCTCCGGAGGCATCCAGAGCCGGGCAGAGGGAAATCATCTCCCAGCAGGTTTCAGCGGATCCTGAACTGTCCCGCCCCGAATAAAATTAACTCCGTGAGGAGCTTTTCCTGCCAACCAGGCTCTGGCTGTGAGAGGGGATCGCTCTCCCCACCGGGGTGGTGCTGGGGTGCAGGGGGGGCAGGGGGAGGCAGGAATTTGGGGTTATCCCACCCCAGGAGAGGCAGGAATTAGGGGTTATCCCAGCCCGAGGGAGAGGTGACACCAGTATGGATGCACTGGTTCCCCCCCATCATCACACAGGACCTTTAACAGCTCTGGGTTTGCAGAAGGGAGAGGGGACAGACACAGGCCACGGACCCCCAGAGCTGGGGCAGGAGGGGACAGGAGGGGACAGGCAGGACACTCTGCACAAGGACAGAGGGACACAGGCATCTGTCCTTCCTGAACAGAGGGCCAGGAGATTGCTCCCCTCCCAGAAATGCTTCCCTGCTCCCAAGGTGAGCTGCTCCAGGCTCCCAGGGAGCTCATTCTGCCCCTCCACATGACTCAACACTTTCTGGTCCCTGAGAAGGGCTGATGGGATAAAATGCCCCAAATCTGCACCTCAGCCCCTTTTCCAGGCTCACCCTCGTGGTGCCTCCTGTGTTTCACTGTTTTCCCCAGCTCTGAAAGATCCCACCCCAAAGAGTGAAAAGAGGGGATTTAATTAAAAAATTAAAGATCCAGGCAGAGTCTGCCCATATATCCCAGTTCCACTGGTAATTAGGAAATAGATGGGGGAAAGAGGGAACAGAGAGAGGAATCTTTGTCAGGTTAATTGTTTGAAGGCACTAAATGAAATATAGGTGGCCTGATTTCCCTGGAGGGTTGTACAGGAACGTAAGGATAGACTTTCCAGAGAATAAAAGTGGGAGTTTCCCAGGAAAGGACAGCAGAAGATTATAACTAATCAGGCAAGAACAGAAGTGATAAACCCAAGGAAGAAAACACAAAGCTCCCCTTTGTAGCTTTAAATGAGGAATCGACCAATCTGATCCACGGCTTCATTAACATCTTATTAAAATGCAATTTCCATGTTCCTGATTAAAGGGGTTGGGAGTCAAGAAGTCTTTTGTGGTCTTGGCTGCTCTCCAGGGTGGAGGTGCCCCGGTGCCCAGAGGTCCAAGCCCTGGGGACAGTTCAGGTGACACCTTTCCAAGCCAGCCCTTCACTTCTGCTGCTTCCCAAGGTGCCCCCCGAGGACACACCCTCCTCCCTGCTCAGATGTACCAGAACCTGATATTTTGGAGCAGACACAGCAACACCCTTCCTTGTTTGCTGCCTCCTGTGTTTGGTGATCATGTTTCATGCCAAGGGGGATGGATGTTCTTATCTCCCCCAACAAGGGCTGCAAAACTCCCCCGTAGCAACCCGAGGCCTCAAACAGCCCCTGGAAGGTTCTTCGTGACAAAAAACCCCAGCTCAGCTCACCTCAGTCTCCACAACCCCCCCAAATCCTGCCTCCCCCACTAAAGGGCGCCACGAACTGCTCTCAGCTCCACTTTGCTGCCCGGGTGCCTCATTAACCCGGAGTAGCTGCCGAGATAATTACGGAGCCAGCCCGGCTCATCCGGATTACTGGGATTGGCAATGCCCAACAGGCACCAACCAGCTTTCCAACCACGGGAAAATTAGAGTGGGGCTGGAAGGGAGGAAGGATCAAAGGTCCAGTGCAATGGGACAATGAGAGGAGCAAGCCTCAGGATTTGAAACCATAAGCCACATCCCTACCAATTGATTAGTTACTTCTTCCCTGTTTTCCCTTGATTCAGGCAATGCCTTCCTGCTCTCTGCTGAAATTAAAACATGATCCAGCCCCTTGAAGAGCACACATTAAAGAGATATAAGATCTGAGTCGAGAGGCTGAATTACTTTTAATTTGCACGGGCTTTGCCTGATGCAGCTCCTCGGCTGCTCCGCCGGGATATCAAAGACTCCGTGTGGTGTCTGAGAGCAGCGACTGGAGCTGGAGGCTCTGGGAATCAGTGTCACCCCCACCGTGCTGAGCAGCTGCTCTGGGGCTTGGCCTCTGTGTCACTGGAGAAGGAGAGGAGGAGGAGGAGGCTCAGCCACGTCTGGAGAGAGGCAACAGCAGCTGCTGCCAAGGGCTGCGATGGCACCTTCAGCCCTGGCTGTGCCACCCACCCCAGACCCCCCATTTCACTCTGCCTCGAGGGCTCCCCAGAGCACAACTGGTGCTACTGCGTGGGATTCAGGGTCCAGAGCCATGAAACCCTTCCAGGTGCCCAGTCTGGAGAGGCCACAGCTCCTGATTTCCCCACACAGCAGCAGAGCGGGTTTGGCTCCGTCTGCACCTCTCCCTGGGGCCAGAGACTGCAGAGCCCCTGTGGCATCTCCATGGTGCCCCCAGGACCATTCCCTGACCCTGGAGAGTGGAGATGCTCCCCCAGGACAATCCCCTGACCCTGGAGAGCAGAGATGCTCCCCCAGGACCATCCCCTGACCCTGGAGAGTGGAGATGTTCCCCCAGGACCATCCCCTGACCCTGGAGAGCAGAGATGCTCCCCCAGGACCATCCCCTGACCCTGGAGAGCAGAGATGCTCCCCCAGGACTCCCTCCTGAGTTTTAAAGCAGGTGCTGTTGCTCAGGGAACCAGCAGGCAAGCACAGAACTTTTTAGCCTTTTCAGCAATCNAGAGATGCTCCCCCAGGACTCCCTCCTGAGTTTTAAAGCAGGTGCTGTTGCTCAGGGAACCAGCAGGCAAGCACAGAACTTTTTAGCCATTATCAGCAATTTGAAAATGTGACCTGATTTTTCATTTAACTTTTTTTAATGCCACTCCGTGGACAAACACCACATTCTAGCAAGTGAAACCACAACTGAGCAAAGCAAATCCAGAGCTGGGCTAGCAGAGCTTTCTGAGGACGAAGAAGAAGATCCTTCCATGGTGCCAGCAGAGGGAAATGCCATTTAAAACCAGACACTGCTCTGGCAGAGCCCAGATTGAGTGAAGACTAAACAAGAGCTGACAAGCTGACATTTGAAAATGCAATTAGCTGGCTCATAGAGCCACCCTGTTATCTTATTGTTAATTATATGTTTGCTCAGTCTGAGGCAATACACTTATTTCCATGTAATTCTCAGGCTCTCCTGCTTTGACTGGTCCCTCCAAGCAAGAGCTCCCATCTCCCCCCTCCCTTCCAGTGCCACAAAGGCCTGTGCTTCAGTGGATTATATAATTGCCATTAGAACCTGCTCCTGGGGCAGCATCTGAAGTGAACTCCCAAGACAAGAGGTGCTTGGGAACCACGGGGTGCCAGTGGGAGCTGGGAGCTGCTGCTTTAATTTCCCACTTCTGCAGTTCCTCCCCCCAAAACGACAGTGCCTCTCACCCCAGGGCACTTCCCTGACCTGAGCCAAGCTGTGCTGGCACAGACACGTGTTTATTCTCATCCACGTCCCTCCCTCCCCTCTTAATTGTGATCAATCAGCCCTTTAAACACATTAGAGAGCGTCATGGGCCAGGCCAGTTTCTGGGAATAAACCTAATTCCCGTTTTGTTTGTCTTGCAGGGCAGTCTGGAGGGAAGGAGCAGCACCCCAGCTGAGCACACACAGCATCTCCCGGGCAGAAACCCTGCCAGGAACGTTGAGAGAGCACAACCTCCCCACTCACAGCCAGCAGTGCCACCTCCACCCCAAACCCAGGGGTCTGAAGGGGGAGACGAGGCGAGGGGAGCCCGTGGAATCAGAGAGCAGCCCCAGCTGCCACCGTGGCCAGCAGAATTCACACGAGGTCAACCAAAGCTCCCCAGCTGCTGAGAGGGCTGGAAAACAAAGCCCTGCAGGCCTTGGCATCTGGATCCTGGAGCTGCCAGCGAGGCTCTGATGGGCAACATGACGTTTTGAAGGGCACTGGGGTTGTACACAGATCTGCCTTCTGATGGTGCAGCCCATGGGTTTGGTATAAACTCACAGAGGTGGGAATCAACCCTAATTCCAGCTCTGCTGGGCACGAGGGGAGGAGCACTTAGTTTTGACTGACAGTTCAGTCTGAAGGTGTTTTATGTTAGAACCCAAATTTACTCCATCTAGGGGAAGAAGGAAATGGGATTATCAACTCATTAGGTTGATTTGATATAGAATTAGAGAATCCCAGACTGGTTTGGATGGAAAGGGACCTTAAAGCTCATCCCACCCCACTCCCTGCCGTGGGCAGGGACACCTTCCACCAACCCAGGTTGCTCCAAGCCCCGTCCAACCTGGCCTTGGACACTTCCAGGGATGGGGCAGCCACAGCTTCTCTGGGCACCCTGTGCCAGGGCCTCCCCACCCTCACAGGGATTTCTCACCTAAACTTTGCCTCTGTCACTTTGAAGCCATTCCCTTGTAATTCCAGTTCCTGAGAACAGTCCCTCTTCCTTCACAACCTGGGAGGCCGAACAGCCCCACCTTCCTCAGCCTGTCAGACGTGTCAGGAAAGGAGGGTGACCCCAGAGCAGCTCTGGGGTGTCCTGGCACACGTGTGTGGGGTCACAAAGCCCCCATTCTGTCCTCCCCCCCGACCCCTCCCCACTCACATCTGTGAGCACATCACGGGGGCTCAGACACAACCCTGGAGCTCACAACAAGCTGGGCTTTGTTGCTGGGTCTGCTGGGAGTCTGAAAGCAAGATTTCACGAGGCCTGACACCATTTAAGTGACAGCAAGAGCCAGAGCTTCTTCTGGGCCCTGCACTCCATAAGGGCCCGCTCAGAGGACAGATGTGTCTTTATGGGCCGAGTGACCCCCCCAGGCCTCACAAACGGGGCTGTGTCATTAAACAGGGGGTGGCTGGTGGTGCCAAACCCCTCCAGGGAACTGTTAAGGGCCTGTGGAACAAGATACAGGCTGGCCCTTAGTCCTACTCGTCAAATTGCTCGAGGAACAGTGACATTCACCACCAGCACCCACAGCAGAGCACAGGCAGCTCCTCACTGACTGAGCTGAGGGGGAAAACTTCCAGAGCCTGGGCTGGCCTTCGCCTTTCCAGCTTGCTGTCTTTGCCAGCCCCCAGGCTGTGCAAATATACAATAAAAACAGCTGTGAATATCCAATAAAACAGCTCCCCTGTGGCATGAGGACGGGCAGTCAGCCTTGCTGCAGGAGAAAAGGTTCTGAAAGGGGGGCAAAGAGGGAGCAGGTTGTTTTGTTTCGTGCTGGTGAAAGCCCTCAGGGTAATGGGGTCACAAAACACTTCTGGCCAGAGGGGACCACAGCAGGTCACCCAGTCCAACCACCAGCTGAAAGCAGGTTCAGCCCTAAGCTCAGCCCAGGTGGTGCAGGGCTTCATCCCAGTGTAAAACACCGATCCAAGAAGGGTGGAGCCCACCCACCCTCTCCGGGTAATCCGTGCTGCAGCCCGGAGGGGGAGGGAATCATCCCCCGTTGGGATCCCTGTTATCCCCTTTTACCCTGGACACGAGGAGAAATCAGGAGAGAACAGCTCAGGGACTGAGGGGGAGGGCACCAGAGCCCCCAGCTCGCGTGGGATTCCCAACGGGAGGTTCAGGACCCTGGAGAGCAGCGGGAGCACCGCGGGACGGGATGGGGCCGCTCCGCGAGGGTCCCTTTCCCACCCACGAACACTCCTGTCCTCGTCATTCCCGGGTTTCCCAGAGAATTGTGGCTGCCCCTGGATCCCTGGAAGTGTCCAAGGCCAGGTTGGACGGGGCTTGGAGCAACCTGGGCTGGTGGAAGGTGTCCCTGCCCATGGCAGGGGGTGGGGTGAGATGGGCTTTAGGGTCCCTCCCAACCCAAACCAGTCCATGATTCCGTGATCCTTTTTAATTTGGAGCTTCTCGAGGTTCATGGGATAACCAGGAAAAGGGAACACTTCAGAGCAGAAAGAGAATTTCGCTGCATTTCCTGCAGATCCAAGGAGAGCTCTGTCACCCTCCCAGCTCCCACTGCAGTTGCCAGCCCGGCCCATCCGTGCCAGGACATTTCAGGAGGAATTCAGGATGCAGGCTGACAGTCCGACAGGATCACCCTTGCTGGGACTGAAGATTTCTACCGTCTGTAGGAACCCATCGGTCCCTGTGCTGGAAAAATGGCAAAACCCCCCTGCCAGGGAGGCAGAAAGCAGCGGGAAACCTGCCAGGAATTGCAATGAACCTCCAGGTTCACCTTGCACCAAAAGCCTCTGGCTCCTGCTCCCTTTAACCAGCCATCTGTAAGGAGCAACGTTTGCTTCCAAAGGTGGGAAAGCAGCTTCCAGGACAGTGCAAGGGTTTATCAGCTCTCCCTGTGTCACACTGCACTGAATCCTGACTGTGCCAAGCACCCTCTTCCCTGTTCCCCACAGCCTGGGAATGCAGCAGCCCCGTGTTGGGCTCGGCTCAGGAGCAGAGCGACGCCAGAAAAGGATTCCCAGCCTCTGCTTTGGGAAGGGAAGTCTCCACTCCCTGTTCCCAAGGCCTTTGGTCCTGCAGTCAGGGCTGGGTGCTTTGCTCCCCTGTGCCCTTGGGCTGCTCCCTCCCAGCTGCATTCCCACAGAACAGGCCTGGATCTCAAACGGGTGGGATGAGATCCGAAGGGCTCCGAACTGAGGGGAGGCAAAGACTGGTCCCTGTGTATCCTTGGGAACTTCTACCTGGCTGAGCCACACAACCCCATCTCTATTTGTTCAGTTGTTAATCCTTCTCCTCCTCCTATCTCATTAAGTGGGAATGGTGATCCCTATAAGCAGGGCTGAGGTCTAAATCCTGCTCTGTTTTAATCCATAATAACCCAGCACTGTTTCTTTCGGAGCTGGATTAGAGAAAAAGAAAGGGAGGGGGATTATTTAACATAACAGCAACTTCAGGCAAGTTCACTCTGAGCTGGATCTCCAAAATTACACAATAATTATCCTGGACAGTCAAGATAAAGGAATGAAGGTGTGACCTGCTCAAGCAGGAGGGGGAAAAAGAGAAAAGATGGAGCAGAAGTCATCCAACAACATCTAAAATGAAGAAAATCCTTTTTGAAAGGAGTTACCCACAGGGCAGGGAGACAAGCTAGACCTCCCTGACAAGATTTGCAAGAGCCTTTCAGAAACTGTAAGTGAATACAACCCGTGGTTGGAGCTGCCTGCTTGGTTTTAAGATACAAGGGGATATTTTAGTAAAGGGCAAATGAAACCCAAGGAATAAACCTTCAAAAGGGAAGTACCAGAGGTTTCTTCCTTGGATTTTTAGAACTCTCCTCCCAAATTCTGCTGTTATTCAAATTCCAGGAAAATCTGATTTTCTGTGTATTACTCAGAGACATCCAATGCAAACAGCCACAAATGAATCCTCACAGTTCAGCTGCCGCCTTCTTTCACCTGAACAAGGAGGCTGCGCAGCAACCAGGGGCTTCACAGCTCCCTCAAGTCCTGTAAGGACACCAATGAGGGAGTTCTGCCTCAGCTTTTGGGTTTATCTCCCCCTAGAAGTGAAGTGCTGGTGAGATTTGAGAGGCTGAGTCTGCACAGACAGGTCAGGACATCCCCCCTGCTTCAATCCATCAGCCCCTCCCTGATAAAATCAGAGCCTCAGAGTGTCCTGGGAATCCAGCTGTTCAAACCTTTCACCTTCCTCCCCCTCAGCTGAGCACCCAAGGACAAGGTGGGGCCAACACTCCCTGGAATCTGAGTTTCACCTGCCCAGGTGAGCTCCTTGAGGAGACATCCCCAAAACTACCACACTGCTGCTCAGTGGGGTCAAACAGGTGACAGAAGAGGGAGGGCACTGGAGCCTGGCAAAGTCCTTGGGACCTGTGAACAATTCCCCCAGCAAACCTTCCCCCAAGGTCACCCCCAGTCCTTCTCCCAGGGTCACCCAGCCAGGCCCGAAACAGCGTGTTGGGAGTGAGAATCATTGCAGTGGAAAGTTAAACTCTCTTTAAACTCCACCCATTTCCCCTCTCCCATCAGCCTGACCCAACAAAGGTCCCTTTGCCTCCTGCCTGTGTCTGTTCTCCCTTCCCTTGGGATCAGGGGAGATGCCAACAGCTCCTGGGTCGGCACTTAGAGCGTCTCATTCCCGGTCCCTCCCAGTCCCTGAGGCACAGAACGGGCACCCTGTGGTTCACACCTCATCTCAGCACCTTCCCTGCTCACCTGCACCAGCAGCTCCCCCGTGGGGCTCTGTGCCCTCCTTCAGTGTGAGCAGCCTCCTCCCAGCGCCCCACACAGCCCAGGCAGCAAGGAAACCTCATTTCTTGCTGTTTTGATCAGAGATATTTGCCCACCCTCGCTGCCTGAGCGCTGCAGAAATCCTTTGTGGTGGCACTTTGCCAGCAGCAGCATCGATTTTACACACAAGACCCACGAAGACAATTAGATCACAGCAAGGCAAATAATTCATTATGAATTAATACCTTTTGAGAGCTTGGGATATTTTCCTTTTAATCGTTGGATTGACTGTCTCGGTTTAAATCAGATCCCAAGCCACAGGCCAGGCAGCACAACTCGGGAAAAGCCGAGGCCTGAGGATGAGGATGGAGCTTTGTTATCCCAAGAACCAACCCCATCACACAGCTCAGGCAAGACAAAGCCAGTCCCCAGGTCCCAACCCCTGTAAACAAAGTCTATTTTCAAATTTAACAACTTGAGCCCGTCCTCTGTCAGCTGAGCAGCCCTCCATGCATTATTTATGTCGGATTATCGTTACAACCACACACACACACACAGAAAAAAAAGGGAAAGTCAGCAAGAGCCCAGCCTGGAGCTGGGGAAGAGAAAGGACAGAAATAGAAATGAAAAGGAGGATGCTGCATTTGAGGGGTTTTCTTTCAGGGTAGGCCAGGCAGAGAAGTTTTCTTGAAACAAAGCAGCCACGCTGCCCATCAGTGCCTGCCAAGGGTGGGTGTTTCACAGAACCTCGGGCAGAAAGAAAGGAATCAGCAGCTCTGGAAAAGTCACAGGATTGTTGCCTTTGTGCTCAGCAGCCGAGAGGAGCACCCCGGAAACACCACAGCGCCACAGGATCCATCTTAAAGCAGCCAGGCTTGGCCGGGCATGTCAGCATCCCAGTTCTCCTGCAGTACATCCCCCTGCCCCCCTACACTGCCTTCCTCCCGGGAGCAGCCAGGAACATCCCTGCTTGACTTTCAGGAGTGCCTCCCAAGCCCACACGCTATTCCAAGGCCCTGACCTTGAAAAACAATCTCAGAGGAAAAGGAAAAAGCAAAACACGTCCAGGCAAGACGCACAAGCCTTTCCCAGTTTTAGCAGGGCCAGGATTTTCTGGAGAAAACCTCCCTTTTTCCACTCATAACCCGCCCCACCCCGGAGGCCTCACCGGGATGCAAGGAGCATCTTCCCGGCTCCCTGCCCTCCAAGGAGCAGCTGAGGCCACGGCAGAGGACAGTGCCCCGCGCTCCAGCCCAGCATTCCCTCTCCCGGGCCCGCAGCATCCCCACCTCCGGCACGGCCTCGCACACGCAGCAGAGCTCCCTTCGCCCTCCGCAGCCCCTTCCCGAGCATCTGCCGGAGCTCGGGAGCAGCTGAGCCGCCCGGAGAGCCGGGAGTACAAATGATTCAGCACTTTCCCCACCTCCAGAAGCTGCCGGATCGATCGCGGCAGCTGCGGGCTCAGCCGGAGCATGCGGATCACAAACCTGGCCGGCACCGAGCGCTGCTCTCCGGAGGGGCCCGGCCCCATCCAGCGCCGCATCCCAGCCCAGGTGTCCTCCGAGAGGCCTCGCCGGATGGATTTTGCCAGCCCGGGGTGTCTCCGAGGGGAGAACGCGGATCCCCCCGCGAACACGAGAGGGAAGCGCAGGGTGCGGGCTCCCCGCGGGGCCAAACCCTCGTCCCCAGGAGCTTTCGGGCCCCAAACTTGCGGTGTCACACAAAGGTCCCTCCCTGGGCTGCGCGTCCCCCCGCGCTGCCACCCCGGGATTTTATCACACGCACAGACACGATGTCGTGACGTAAGAGCCAAAATCCCATCACATGCCCCCGGCCCGGTACCCCCCTCCCCCCTCACGGGGTCTGGGCACCAAAAAAAAAACCGGAGGGGGGAGGTGTCACCCTGCAGGCAGCGGGATCCCAAATGCGCGGGTGAGGATGCGGGGACCACCCCCCTCCCCGCGGGCCGCCCGCTCCGAGCATCCCCCGGGAGGCTCCCGNGACGGGCGGAGAGCGAGCGCGCCCCGGGAGGAGAAGGAGGAGGAGGAGGAGGCAGGGAGGAAGGCAGGGGCTGGCTGAGGCAGGGGGAGGGGTTCATTAGCGCGGCCGTTAATTAGCATCCGCGGCCGCTCCGCGCGCGGGGCCGCCCCGGCTCTGCCTTCCCCCAAAAATCCCGGCGGGCTCCAAAGGCACAACCCGGGCTGGGAATCCAGCGGCTCGAGTTTTCGGGCAAGTCTCGTCCGAGCGCCGGGGTCACCCAGGGGAAGGGCTGCGGGGGGCTCAGCACCCTTCAGGGCCCCCCCAGCGGCACCGTGAGGGGTAAATCCCCCCCTCTCAGGGGCGATGCCACCGCGGGGCCGCTCGGGAGGAGCTGAAGTGCCACATCTTGGCGCTGGGTGCGGTGCCAGCTGCTGAGTGCCCCAACCCAGGCGCTGTCCCCGCGCCCAGCGACCCAGCAGAGGTTGATCATCACAGCCCAGACGTCTCTTCAGCCTCCTGCTTATCAGGAGTGTCAGTTTAATTAAAGCCTCCCCTGTCCAGGAAACACTCACAGTGAGGTTTTGCCGCCTCTCCTCACCCTGCGTTTTTCCTTTTTGTTTTATTTTTACATTCCAAATGTTCTGCTGAGGCTGCAAAACTTGAGCTAAGAGAGGAGCTTTCTCTGCAAGCAACACACTGACCCTTTTTATATACATTTCATATGTCCCCTAAATTACTTATACTGAACATGCCAATGCAAATCATAGATTGGGTTGAGAGGGACATTAAAGATCATCCCATCCCACCCCTTGCCATGGGCAGGGACACCTTCCACCAGCCCAGGTTGCTCCAAGCCCTGTCCCAACCTGGCCTTGGACACTTCCAGGGGCAGCCACAGCTTCTCTGGGCACCCTGTGCCAGGGCCTCCTCTTCCTCAGGGACTCTGGGGAAGCAGCTTTGGGCTGAAGTTTTCCCCTTGAGTGATGGATGCAGCAGCACAAACCAGACTCAGAGAGCAGGTGCTGCAGGCCCAGCTGCTGCAAATGAAGGAAGATAAATCAATTAGGAGTAGCTGAGACAGTGCAGAGCCCAGTGCTGAGCAGAATTCCAGCCACCCCTCCCCTGCCGCCGGGGGCTGGGGGAAAACTGGGCAAGGAGAGATCAGCAACAAAGTACAAGGAAATCTGGTGTTAAAGGTGGGGACATTTAGATATCGGTGTCACCAAGGCACGAGCTCAACTCCTTGTCCTGCAGCTGCTCAGCACCTTTGGAAACATTAAATTTCACCAAGGTTTGCCATTTCCACAGGGATCCTGTCGTACAGCTGGATTTAGGGCAGGAGGGGGGAAAGTCACTTGAGAGCTCCCTCTCAAACAGTGCTGACTGCTCCTCTGAGATGCTGATTCCTGCTAATTCCAGAGGGATCCAAGGGCACACTGCACTTCTCGAGCTGTTCAGTACCCTGCAAAATCCACTTTTCCTTGTTCCTCTGCGTGGCCTTGGATGCAATCAGCCTGCTTGGAAAGAACTGAAATATCCCCTCTGGCTTTGGGAAGTCTCAGCAAAGCATCCCAGGAAGGCTCCTGCCTTCCTGCCCCACACAAACAGTGATTCACAGCACCCTGTGCTCATCTGTTTGTTCCATGAGCAAAAACTTGCTCCTCTCTGAGGCTACTCCTGCGAGGGGACGGTGAGCAGAGCTCTGAGAAAGAGCTCAGAGGCTCTTCAAGCCTGGGCACACGAGCAAAAGGACACTGAGATGTGTCTCCTGCCCTCATGTCTATGCAGGGATAACAGATCTGGGGACACAAAGCCCTTCCTGTCCATCTCCACAGGAGCCCTGGCAGAGGTGTTTTGCCTCATTGATGCACCTGCAGGTTTATTCAGTATTAACACAGAGGATTTAAAACCCAGACTGGCATTAAATACACACTATTCCACAGCACAGACCTCAATTCCTTTGGAGACAATGATTTGAAAGGAGAAGGGGTCCTTCGGTTCACTCCATCCCGCTCCAGAGGCCTCGGAACCACCTTAGCAGAGCTGTGCAGCCGCAGAAGGATGCAAAGCCCGGCTCCCACAGCCAGGGCTCCTGGAATTCCGGGGCTGGAGGGGCTGCCCAGCCCGGCACACGCCGTTCCCGGTCCGGGGCTGCCACCTGCTGCCAACGCTCCTCTCCTGCTCGGGGAGTGGTTTCAGCCCTCGCAAAAGCCGCCGGAACAAGCACCGGCTGCGGTCCCGCGGTCAGGAGGCTCCGGGGAATCTCCCCCGGGATCTGGGAATGTCCGGACTGCGAAAAGCTGTGGTGGGTTTGCAGGGAAGGGGGAGGGCAGGGTTTGTGTCACAGGCAGGGAGGCAAAGGGGAGGGATTGCAGAAGGACAAGTTAAATGGACCCAGTGAGGGAGGGGAAACCTGAGCTGGGCCTGGTGGTTAAAGGGTCTGCATCGAGTTAAGGACCCTCAGGCACAACCCTACACCCGAGTGATGCTCCAGGGCTCTGCTGTTGCCATCCTGTGGAGCATTTCAGATCATCACCCTCCCTGGGTTTGTCTTCTTGATGGGCCTGGAGCACTTTGGGAGCGACCTGTGCCTGGGGAGGCTCCAGGACCGGAGCAGTGCTGGTCTCCAACACCTCAAGCATTACATGTGACACTTATTTCTCCAGTCGATCTTTACCTGATTCCTGAAGAGCTTCCAGTACCCAACCTGAGAGCACAGAGCCACAGAGCTGCCTGCTGGGCAGGGTGGTTTTACTCCCCAACCCCCTCCAACAACCCCCTCCCTCCCTGGCTCAGACTCCCCTGCACAGTTTGCAGCCACTGCTCACAGCTCTGGGCCAGGGAACCACTGGGTGGGATTCGGGCTGGGGGGACCCTGATTTGGGGGCTGGGGGACCCTGATTTGGGGGCTGGGGGTGCTCCAGCCCAGAGAGGATCCCCCCAGCCTGGCATAGCCCCGAGCAGAGCCCGCTGTGGGTGATGACAGGCTGGCAGCACCCAGGGCACTGCACAGCTCCAGGCGTTCCCAGGGACTCCGGTGTCTGACACGGGTGTTCCATGAAATATTCAGCAGCTCAACGTGAACAAAGCTTTGCTCTGATACTGCTCTTCCCAGAACAGGTTTGGTGATCACAGATCCAAGGGCCCAGGCAGCTCTGCCCCTGATTTCCCCCTCCCTCTCCCCAGGGATCGTCACCTTTCCAGCTGCGCACTTTGCATTGCACCCTGTGCCCGTCCTCTCCAGCCTCCTGATTTCCATGAGGGGGTGGGAAGGAGATGAAAACAAAGATATTTCCATGGAAAAGCTGAACTGTGCTGTTCCCTCCTCAGCATCCCAAGGAGGGGTTGAGAGGAAGTGAAGGAGCAGGGAAAAAGAAGAAAATAAAGCTCTTTACCTCTTCCCTGCACTTCTCCATCTCTCTCATCACGCTCTGCAAACACTTGTAGTGACTCGAGGGGCACCAAGTGCCTCCATCTACTCATTTGCTGCCAGGGGATTAGGAGTTTGCTCAGCTGGAAAAGACCAAGCCAGCCTGGCTGTGCTTGTGCCACCTTCATTTCTGAATCATTTTGTGATTTCTGAAGTGATCCAGCTGCTCACTGGGCGAGAAATCGTTTATATCCCAAAACCTAAAGGTTTCCAGCACCCTCCAGATGGCAAATTCAAAAGGTTTTACTCCCTAAAGCACCTCTCTGCATCACGTGCCTGGTGCACTATCCACCTTCTCTGTTGCTGCATGTGAAGAATGATGCACATTGCTTTAGTTTGCTCCTGTTCGAGGGAGGAATTGTCAGTACAGAGCACAAGTACACAGATATTTCCTAATTGCTGCAGAAATCAGGCTGGACCTGGGAAAACAGCCTGGGGAAAAGCTGCTGGGAGGGCCTGTCTCCAGCCTGGAGTGAATCCCAAGAACCTGCTTCACGTGCTACACCACTAGATCGCAGCACAGCACCGATTTCTGCTGCCAGCACGAGGGGAGAGGAGCAAAGTGGAACATCCTGGGACTACCCGAGCAAAACTCCAGCTGAGAAACTGTGCAGAAAGAAAGACTCAGCAAAGAACATCCCCCTGCCTTCAGGGTGCATCCCACCCACAGGAATGTCCTGCCCTCCCGGGGGTCCGGGCAGGTGGCACCCAGTTTGCTTTCCATGGCCACGGGATGGAAACCGGGCCAGTGGTTGGCACAAACATTTGGCAAAGCTGGCTGTGGATCCTAAAGGGAAAGGGTGGCCCAGGAAAACCAGTGAGCTGGCAGTGTGCCCCTGGAGGGACTGGCCAGCAGTGGTGGCTGTCACCAAACCCCTCCTCTGGGGGGTGAGGAGCCCTCTGGAACTTCAGCCCACTGAGCCCTTGAGCTGGGATCAATGTTCCAGAGCTGAACTGAAGCCTCTCAGCTTGGACATGTTGGTCTCAGACTCCAAAGGCTCTCCCCTCTCTTGCTGAGTGCCTGTGACACCCCCCCCCACCTCTGGCACCCCTGGGTGCAGGAGGGGGTCCCTGCAGCCCCTCCTTTGGGGTTCTGCCCCTGGGGGTGACCCAGGAGGGTCCTCCAGACCCCAGGAATGACCTGGGCTCCCTGCAGTTGCCAGAGCAGGTACATGCAAGGAGCCAGCCCAGTACCCACCAGTGGCCCCTCCCTGCTGCCCAGTTTGGCCACAGAGCAGTTGCTGGAGCCCCAGGAGAACCTGTGACCTTCACTGCCCTCCCCAGCCCAGCAGATTCCTCCCAGCAAACTATTTCACAGGCTTGTTTGGAAGGAAGGCATTTAAATGTGCAGAGCAGTCATTAATCATGAATAATTAATAACTAATAATTATTATTTAAAATACCAGGGGCAGTGGGGGGAAGGAAAAAAACCCCGGTGTGAGTATTTTTGATTTGTAAATGCCAGACTTTTAATTAAAGGAGAGGGAACGTGATCATCAGTCAACTGGTTTTACCAAGGAGCATCTGGGGGGTGTTGGCTGATGGAAAAGGGCAGCAAGAGGGAAATGCCCAGCTCGTTTCACTGTGCCTGGCACACATAAATCCTGCCGGGATCCGTCTCCCAGGGACGGCCCGGGGGTGACTGAACAAGGTCACAGCACAGCCCAGCCACGGGTTATTGGTTCATTAATCAATAGGCTTGATCCTTTCAGGCACTGCCAGCCCTGCCTGAGCACAGCAATTAGCATTAGGAGGGTGTCTGGTACCTACATTTCCACTTAAATTATCCGTGATTGAGAAGCAGCTGCAGGCTGGGCCTTTTCAGCATGAAGTAGGTGCTAAAAGGAAGGTCGAAGCTCCACAGTCCTTGTTTTGCAGGTGAACAGCAGCTCCTGTACAGGGAGGTATTAGAGGTCTTTTGTACGGAGAATTCCCACCTGAAATCCTAGAAATCATGTAAGTAGACTGCATTAGCTACACATCATAAATATTGATGCTGTTGCTAAGGGGAAGGAGGGCCGGGTTCAATGTTAATGGACTGGGGTTGGCATGCACAGAACACTCCGGGGAGCAGAGAAGGGCACAATCCTGCTGGCAGGGGCAGAGCTGAGCGGGCTCCTGGGGCTCTGGGGCAGCACTGGTGCCCTGGGAACGTGGCTGATTGGAGACCCTCCTCACCCTCTGAGTTTTGGCTTCACCACGGGACCCTGAGAGAGCAGCAGAGACCTCGGGCAGAGCAACCAGCTCAGGGCCTCGTGTCTGCACCACTGGCCTGGTGTGGGCAGCACCAGCACCTGGCTCTGGGTGTGACCCCTGGCAGAAGGGGGGCTGCAAGGCTTTGGGCACCCAAAACTGCTCCCCTTCGTCCGGGCTGGACATCAGGAGGAATTTCTCCATGGAAAGAGTGGTCAGGCCTTGGCTGCCCAGGGAGGTGGGGGAGTCCCCCCATCCCTGGGGGTGACCTTGGCTGGACTGGACGTGGCACTCAGTGCTCCAGGGGCACAAAGTGGTTGGCAGGTTGGCCTGGGTCATCCTGGGGGGGGTTTTCCAGCCTCAGTGACTCTGGGATTCTGTGGTTCTGCACAGGTTGTTGCTGCAGGTGCCACTGTCCAGGAGGACACAGCTCTGGGCTCGCTGGCACAGGCAGGGCAGGAGGCTCTGGCAGCCTGACAGTGGCTCCAGGGCAGAAGGACACAACTCCCAGAGGCTCCAGGGTGGCCAGAGCTGAGCACCCTCCTGCCACAGGTGGACTGGTGGGGGAGGATGGTTTTGGAGGTGGGGGGAGAGATCTGTCCCTCTGGGGTTCATCCTTGTTCCACAGAGCTGCAGGGGTGGAATGTCCTGCCCCGTGCAGGAACCCCCTGCCCTGTGCAGGAACCCCCTGCCCTGTGCAGGAACCCCCTGCCCTGTGCAGGAACCCCCTGCCCTGCAGGGCTGTGGGATGGGACAGGAGGACTCATTAACAGAGGAACTTCGTGAGCAGAGAGGCTCCACACAAAATGAGACCAAGACCAAGCCCTGGAGCTGTTCCACAGCCCTGGGGGTGACCTGGGCTCTCCAAGCTGGTTGTGCTGAGCTGCCCACACTGCCCTTGTCACACCCCACTGGATCCCTGCCCCCTCAGCACTGGAGAACCTGGAGAGCTCTTAAATGGATGAGGAACCCGAGAAGACGCCTCTGACAACCAGTGCCTGGAGTCCCCTCCCTCCTTCCCCCCCTGTTTTTTCCGCTCCCTGCCTTTACAGCCCCTGATGGCTTCCAAATTCCAAGTGCACAAGGTGTTACACGGGCCAGGCTTCCGTGGCTGCTTATTATTCACAGCAGAAGCAGCCCGAGACAGCAAATTGCTTTGTTGATCCTGTGAAGGGAATCGATCCTCGCAGAGCTTGGTGCGTCTGACATGTTCAGCGCTGGGGAAGGATGTTCCCACTGGGGCTGGGGGGGGTGGCCCAGCCTTCCTGAGCTCCAGCCTGGGATTAATCCAGGGGATTTTGAGGCCAGAAGACCCAGCTGGGGCTGTCTGAGCACCTGCACAGGGATTAACTCTGGTATCCTGTCTGCAGAGCCCGGGACATGCCCTGGGGTGAGGGGGAACTAAAATCAGGGAGGGTCCAACTGAGCACAGGGGGCTGACCCTGAGGAACAGGGGGGATGGAATCCTGTGGAACAGGGGGGATGGAATCCTGAGGAACAGGGGGGTTGGAATCCTGAGGAACAGGGGGGATGGAATCCTGAGGNGGGGAGTGCGGAGGAACAGGGGGCATGGAATCCTGAGGAACAGGGGGGATGGAATCCTGAGGTTATGGAAGCCTGAGAAACAGGGGGAATGGCAGGAAGCTGCATCAGGGCAGGGTCAGGTTGGATCTCAGGATCCCCCAGAGGGTGGTGGGCACTGAACAGACTCCCCAGGGTTTGGTCAAGGCTTCCAGAGCTCTGGGGATGTTTGGGCAATGCTCTGAGGGACAGGGGGGATTGTTGGGGTGTCTGTGCAGGGCCAGGGGTTGGAATTTGATGATCCCTGTGGGTCCCTTCCAGCTCAGGGTATTCCACAATTCCATGATTCATGCATCAAGGAGTCTGGAGAACCCCTGCAAAGGATTTGGGTGTTGCTGCTTCTCCTCGTGCCAGAACCTCAGTCCTTACATAGAATTATGGAGTGCCTGGAGTTGGAAGGGACCTCAAAGATCATCTTGATCCAAACCCCTGCCCTGGGCAGGGGCTCCTCCCACATCTTGGCCTTTATGGTGCTACAGAGCTGCCCACCCTGGAACAGGAGTCCCTGTTTGCACCCCCCAAAGGCTGTTTTTCCTTGTCCTTCCCCCCCTCACACATCCCAGGGCTGGAGGAGACCCAGACTGATGGAACCCCTTCAGTTCAGGGGGACCCAGATGGACGGGAGAGGGTTGGGGTGGTTTTTATTTGTGACTCCTGACACTGCCCAGCACAGTTCAGAGCTCACACCCCTGAAAGCTCAATAAAGAGGGAAAAACAACCACGAGGTGAGAAGCAAACACAGGATATAAATCAGCAGAACTCAAGCAAATATCATGGAAAACATCCCAGGAAACAGCCTCTGGTGGGTTCCAGCACCGTGTATAAACCCCCCCATCAAACAGGGGGTGCTGGTGTTTAGCCCAGTTCTGGTGAAATCAGTAAATCAAATCATTTCCAGGTCTCAAAGGCAGCTGGAAGCGCCGGCAGAGCCCGGTTTGACTTTTCCCTGTGCTGATCCAGAGCCAGAGCTTTGCCACTCCAGCATCTTTCCCCGACAGTTCATTGATTATCAAGCTGGAAGGGACAACAGTCATAAATTCATTTGATCTTGTTTATGGTATTCGTCTGTCAGACTTCCCTGAATCGATTCCCATTTAAATCAGAGTATTTCTCACAGGGGGGAAAAAAAAATCTGTGCATGGCAGAAAACTCTCCTGAAACCTTCCCTGGCTCGGGCTGCAGCCCTGCTGAGCATCACAGGGGGCACCCAGGGCTCCCCCTGCCCTCACTGGGTGAGCTGGAACAGCCAAGGATGCAGAGGAAGGGCCAAAAACAAACCAGTGGGTGGGGGAAAATGGCCCTGGAGTCACGGTGGGCTGGGATTTGGGGTTGCTGGTTTGGTTCAGTAGCTCTGGGGTTCCTGTTGCTCCAGCAGGAGTTGCTGCCTTCACCCCCACGCTCCCCACTTGGAATAAAGTGGGAATAACTGGGGTTTTTTTCCTAATTTCGGCATGTATTGTAGGATATGACTTCCCTGGAAGTGTCCAAGGCCAGGTTGCAGCACCCTGGGATAGTGGGAGGTGTCCCACTGGGACTGGATGAGCTTTAAGGTCCCTTCCCACCCAAACCATTCCACGATCCCAAGACTTCACTGGGGCAGCACTGCAAAGCTCAGCTCTTCAGTGAGGTCTCTGCTGTCCACACATATGGAGGAACGGCCCAGGATTCCCTCTGGAGGCTGCCCTGGGATGTGACCCCCACCAGCAGAGCCTTCCCTCCCCCAGGGAGCTCAGCCAATTAACAGTGTGCCCATCGTGCTGCTCTAATTGCACTTTATAGAGCTCGAAACAGCAACCCCCCAAAAAATAAATAAATAAAACAAAATAAATGGTAGCTGGGACTAGAGACTCGAAAATCCATTAAGGGATTTATTTTTTATTCTTTTATTTTACCCAATACCTTGGGGGGTTGAAAGCTCATCTGCATGTTACTGCTCCAAATGGAAAACCAGAATAAATGCATATTTGAAGCAATAAAAGCCCTTTCATACTAAATCTGAGTACAAATTAACAATTACTAGTGCTGTCTAATGCCTTTCTGCCTCAACACATTCATTTAACAGCCTTTCTTTTATCTTCAATGCTCCAGTTCATTTTTTTTTTCCCTCCAAGATTCTTATTGTGAGGTCGGGGAGGGTTGTTTTGTTTTGGGGTGGTTTTTGTGTTGGTTTTTTTGTTTTTTTTTTTTCTAATTTAGCAGCAGGGAGGAAATGATTTTATTTGCTCTTCAGGCAGGAAAAAAAAATGGGGGGCAAGAGAAGGGGAGGAAGGGAGGCACCACTGTGGCTGCATGGGCTGGGTGGGTGATGTTGCACCCTCACCCATCACCTCTGCTGCAGGTGATGGGACTCTCTGAGTCCTCTCTGAGCAGGATTTTGGGACCAGGGGATGCTGGGGGGCGCTGGATCCTCCTCATCCCACTGCCCTGGGGGGTCCCTGCCCACCTTGGGCATCGTCCCAGGGGACACGGAGCCGCCACTCACCGGGGGAAGGTGTCCCTGCCCACGGCGGGGCGGCGGAACGAGACGGTTTTTAAGGTCCCTTCCAAGGCAAAACCAGTCTGGGATTCCACGAGGAGGCAAATCCTGACGCTGTTTCCCCCCAGCAGCAGCATCATCATCATCCCGGCACAGACACAGCCGTGCCCGGGCAAAGCTGTTCCCTTCCCCAAGACTCCCCCGCGCCCCGTCCCTTCCCTTTGGAGGCGGCGATGGAAAAGGAGGGCAGGAATTAGCGCTGGAGTGAACCGAGGGCACGGGAACAGAAGGTTTCCCCCCTCGCGTGTTCCCCGGGCACGGCCCATTGGGTTTATGGGCACAGCCGGGAACTGCTGCTCATTAAGGCTCTGCAAACAAGCGGGGCCGCTGCAGCCGAGCAGGGACGGGAGCAGAATCCCGGGAAAAGCTCTCCCGGCACAGCAAGGGACTCTCCAGCTGTCCCCACCTGAACAGAGGGAGGTGTTGGGCTCGTGGAAGGTGTCCCTGCACACGGAGGGGGGTTTAAAGTCCCTTCCAACCCAAACCGTTCTGTGGCACCGAGGGTGACACGGTACAAACCTCTCCCTGACCTGGGACTCGGCGAGGAACTGTTTCCATCCCCAGCACCGTCCCTGGGGTGGGGGAGCTCCTCCTCCTCCTCCTCCTCCTCCTCCTCCTCCTGCTTAAGGAGAGAGGGATCCCGAACAAACACCAAGTTCTGAACACTTCCCTGTGTCTCCAACTTCTGGAGAAGGGCATGAAACATCTCTTTTAAGGAAAGAAAGCCATTTGCATGTTTTGCATAACTTAGCAGGAGACACTGTGTGTTTTTGCTCTCCCCTAAGAGCTGCATCCAGCTCTGCTTTGATCCAGTTCCTCCCAGCATGGATGCAGCCCAGAATCCAGAATCCCACCAGGGATGTGGTGTTTGGAGGAGCTGGGAACACCACAGGCACTTACCCTTGCTTGGGACCCCCCTGTGCCCCTCCATCTCAGAAGGACAGAGTGGTTTGGGTTGGAGATCCCCCAGTCCCACCCCCTGGCCAGGCAGGGTCACCTGGGGCAGGTGACACAGGGACACAGCCAGGGGGGGTTGGAATGTCTCCAGAGAGGGAGACCTCACACCTTCCCTGTTCCAGGGCTCTGCCACCTCCATGGGAAGAAGTTCTTCCTTGTGCTGAGGTGGAACTTGTTGTGTTTTAATTCTGGGGGTTCTGTCACAATGCCCAGAGCCGAGTCAGGCCCAGCAGGGACTGAGGAAGGAAGTTTTGGGGCATTTCCTTGGCAATGGAGAGTTGCCTGAATGATTGGAACAACTCAGCTCCCTTGGGACTCCCGAGTCCTCTCCTCCCAAGGGCCTGTCCTGGCTCTGCTGCTCATTCTTTACGTGGCCTCCTGATTGTCCTTCGTGACCCACGGGGTGAGGTGGGGTCAGTGGGGTTCTCCCCTCCTGCTGTAGAACCCGTGGAGGTCTCTGACAGACCCCAAAGGGCCCTGGGGGTCCCTGACTGGGTGGGCTCTGTTGGGTTATTGGGCCCAGTTTAGGATGCAGCTCCCATTTGCTGCCTCCATCCCTCAGCAGGAGCTCCCTGTGCTCCGCCACGCTCGGAAATTCAATTCCTTGCAATCAGCAGCAGAGCCCAGGGCAAAGGGAGAAAGCCAAGAACGTCCCCTCAGTTAATAAGATAACAATTTAACATGTGCTGGGGTTTCATTCCCTCTCCCTCTGCCTCCACTCAAACAGACCAGCAGACATTTGGAGTCGCCTCTAAGTAATTTAGTAGAAAGGCTGCTGTGATTCCAATCCTCCATCCACCCTGTTACCATCCAGCAATGCTTCTTGTCACCAGCCAACGGCATTTAAAATATTTACAGCCCTGTCTTTTCCCCGGGGAAGGATCAGAATAAATCACTGGGGCCGGCAATAAATCAAAAATTAATCTCCCAAAAGCACGAGGCCTGTCCGAGCCCTCAAATAACACCCAGCGGAATTTATCAAGGAAATTGGTCCTGGTGTCTGCCTGGCACTGCCAGGGGCATGTGGATGGGCTGGAAGGGCAGGGAGCTGAGCCCCAGGGGAGAACAGCTGGGGTGGGGCAGCGGGGTGGTGAAATGCCCCCTTCCCTTGGCACAGCCGTGGGTTTGTTCCCCCTCTGGCACCTGGAAGTGGGAGCTGCTCCTCCAGGGCATCCCTGAACGCTGCCCCAGCGTTCCCACCTCGGGAGCAGGGAGTGCTGCTGCTCCGTGGAGCCACAGGGGACAAACTCCCAGGGGTTTTTTAGGCAGCCCTGGGGCTGCTCAGCCCTGGCAGGGGGGGCACAGACAGAGCTCACAGGGACCAGCAGCGACAGGGGCAGGAGGAGAGGGGGTCACGAGGTCCTTTAAGTGGTAACGGTCATTTTGTTTGTGTTTTCCAAAATATACACCCCAAATCTACCCATCCTATTGGCATATCTTGATAACAACCCACTAAACCCATCTTTGACGGGACATCAGACTTTAAATCCCCCCTGCACTCTGTGGGTACACCCAGACACGGAGTTGTTGGGCACCTCCCAGCCCCACAGCCACAGAGGGGCTGCAGGAGGGCTCAGCTCGCAGCCCACAGGTGGGAAACAGCTCCCAGAGCCCAGGAGGTTCCTGGAAAAGGAGCTGTTCTGGTTTTTTCCAGGAAAAATCAGAGAAGAAGCTGCTCCAACTGCACACAGGAACGGAACAGGAGCCCTCAGGGCAAGAGGAGTCGCAGAGTCACTGAGAATGATTTCCAGCACCATCCAGTCCACCCTGTGCCCCATCCCCACCTTGTTCCCCAGCCCAGAGCACTGAGGGCCACGTCCAGTCCTTCCTTGGACACCTCCAGGGGTGGGGACTCCATCCAGGAGGGGATGGCCAGGAGTTTTCTGCTCCTGGAAACGGGAGGAGAGAGGCCCAGGGGCTGAGCGTGGGCTCTCCCGGGGTGCCCTGCCCTGTGGAGGGGCCTCTCCTGGGGGCACCAGTGGGATGTGGCTGCCCCCAGTGCCCCCCTGCCCGTGCTGGATTTTCCAGCAGGGAGGAACAGGCCTCTCTGGGTTTCTGCTTTGGATGGAAACAACTCACTGCAGTGAGGAGCTGCAAACAAGCAGCTCGTGGCTGCTTTGATGTTGATCACAAGTGCAAACAGGGCGAGAGGGAAGCAAAGAGCTCTGATGAAATTCCCTTACAGCCTCCGGAGTGTTTTTTCCATGGTGGGAAGCCCGTGCAGAGGAGGGGCTGCCCAGCCCCAGGACCAGCCCTAAATCCACCCACAGAGCTCCCAGCACCCTCACTCCTCCATCCCAAGGCCCTGCCATCCCAGCAGTGATCAATCCCCAGCTCTGCCGATCGCTGCACTTTAAAAAGCTGATTTATCTGAATACCAAAATAGCTCTTTCCCCCACACACACTCCCAGCCATTATATCACTTTTCCTGCAGCAGGCAAAAAAATTTCCTTTTGATCTTCACCCCCCCTCTCCTTCTTTGCAACAAATTAAGACTAAACTCATCTGTAATAATTGTTCCCAACAGAGTTCCCACGGGCACCTCCTCGTTCTGCTGCAGCTCGGGCTGGAGTTGTTTGGGCAGTCTCATAAAAGACAGAGGAAGGGATTAGAGGAATTTATTGGGTTGACCCACAGACAGGGCAAATATTTACCTGGAGGTGGCAGCTGGAGTCCCCTGGAGCACGTGGGGACAGCTCTGGGCACTTGTCTCCCAAACCTGCCTCTTATCAAAGCTGCTCCTCACGTTTGGAGGCTCCAGCCCATGGAGAGCCCGTGGAATCTGGGGGTTTTTTTTAGTGCTGCTGTTAATACACGTATGCAAACATTGGTTTTCCAGAGCCATGATTTATAAGGTGCCAGAGCTCAAAGGCTGCCTGACTTAGGCAGCAAATTAACTGGGGGAGTGCCGGGGTGCATTAGTGTGAGTGACAAGCAAACAGCCTGCACTGGGTCAGCAAATTCGTCAGGGGCCTCAGCTTTCCCCTTAATGGAATCACAGAGAGCTCTGACAAGAAATTAATCTCTGTCAATAATGCCCAGAATGGGGTTTCCCTGACAGGCAGGTGCCTGGGGTGAAACTCCTGCCCAGCGCCGCTTGCAGCAGCGTGGGTGTGACAGAGTCCTTGTGATCCTTTGGGAGCTGGGCTGGGGACACCAGGGACCCCTGGGCTGCTCCCAGGACACCCAGATTCTGCTGGGCAGGTCCCTGGAGCTCGGGGAAGAGTCAGGAGACTGGGCTCTGCCTGCTGGAGGAGGGATTTGCTGTCGCAGTTTGTCTCTAAAAATTGTGCTTCCCTTTTCCCTCCCGTGTCCCTCAACTGTGGCAGAATTATCCAGGCCTGTTACTCCTCTGGGTGCACCCAGTGAGAAGGCCCCAGCTCAGCTCCATGGAGGCAAGCTCAAAGAACAGAACAAAACCATCAAATCCCAGAATCACTGAAGCTGGAAAATCCCTCCAGGATCATCGAGACCACCCTGTGCCCCATCCCCACCTTGTCCCCCAGCCCAGAGCACTGAGGGTCATGTCCAGTCCTTCCTTGGACACTTCCAGGGTTGGGGACTCCACCACCTCCCTGGGCAGCCCCTTCCAAGGCCTGACCACCCTTTCCATGGAGAAATTCCTGCTGATGTCCAACCTGACCCTCCCCTGGCACAGCTGGAGGCTGTTTCCTTTTATCCTGTCACAATATCCTGAGTTGGAAGAGACCCACAAGGATCATCAAGCCCAACTCCTGGCCCTGCACAGAACACCCCAAGACTCCTGGTTCCCTCCTGAGCAACTGATACAATCCCCAAAACACAGTTTTAAGCAGGAAAAGCTTTGGGCAGTCCCTGTCTCCCCATAAACTGCTGCAGGAGGGCCAAGGCTTCCCAGCTCCCGTTTGCTCCCTCAGCACTGAGCACCAAGACAGCAAAAGTTTTTATTTATAAAGTTATTCTGAGGTTTTAACAGGTTTTTTTACAAAATTTGCCAACTGTATACACACGTGGGTGTGTGTTGACTTGAGTGTTTTGCTTGACAGGAGTTACACAGAGAGAGATTCCTCCCTTCAAAAGAAGAGTCTCCTTCCCTCTCTTCACACCCGTTTCTCCCCCTGCTCACCCCTCTGCCCAGCCATCAGTCACAATCCAGCAGCACATCCATCCACACTGTAATTATCTACCCCGGGAGGTTTTATGGCTCCAGCTCTTCAGTGTTTCTGTTTCTCTCTCCCCCTGGAATCACAAACACCCATCTGCTCACTCTGATTGCTCCTCCGAGTCAGAGGAATGTGGAATGGGTTGGGTTGGAAGGGACATTAAAGATCATCTCATCCCACCCTCTGCCAGGGGCAGGGACACCTTCCACTATCCCAGGTTGCTCCAAGCCCTGTCCCAACCTGGCCTTGGACACTTCCAGGGATGGGGCAGCCACAGCTTCTCTGGGCACCCTGTGCCAGGGCCTCCCCACCCTCCCAGGGAGGAATCCCTTCCCGATATCCCATCTAACCTCTGAGGCCATTCCCCCTTGTCCTGCCACTCCAGGCCCTTGGAAATGATCTCTCTCCATGTTTCTTGTGTCTCCTTCAGGTCCTGGAAGGCCACAACTCGGTCACCCCGAAGATTCTCTTCTCCAGGCTGAACAACCCCAACTCTCCCCAGCCTTCCCCCATCTCAGAGCTGCTCCATCCCTCTGATCATCCTGGTGCCTCCCCTGCACTCTCTCCAACAGCTCCCAGTCCTCCCTGTGCTTGGCCCCAGAGCTGGAGCAGCTCTGCAGGGGGGTCTCACCTGAGCAGGGCAGAATCCCCCCCCTGGGCCCTGTTTCCCTCCTTTCCCCTTCCCCTGCAGCCCCTGCTCAGCTCTGCTCACACCCCGAGCCTTGGGCAGACCAGGAGCTAAACCTGAATTTAAACCCAGCTCTGTCTCCCCCAGCAGCAGCAGGGAGTGTCTCTCCAGGTCCCTCTGGACACCACAAACCCCGGGGATCCTACGGCTGCACGGAACATTCGGAGCCAAACACGTTTGCAGAAGCAAAAAGCCTCCTCAGCCCGGAGCCAGCTGCTCTGCTGAGCAAGCTCCAGCAGGGCCACAGCTCCACACACCCTTCACACAGACAAATTAACTGTTTTCCACCCATTCTTCACTAAAATCAGCCCAGCTCCTCACCCAGTGTCTCACAGAGCCTGCTAGCAACACGGGATTTATGGATAACTTCTGATTTATGCTTGTTGGGTTTTATTCTCACCACAACCCTGCTTTATGTGACATTTCTTCCACTCCTATTTGTCTCCTCCTTATGGATGGACACGGCAGAGGAGGGAGGGTTGGACTTCAGAGCTGGTTGCAGAAGAAACATCTCAATACCTGGAGCCCTGGGCTGCAGCAGCTCTGCCAAGGCCTTCACCAAACTTCCTCCTCAAAGCAGCAGGAAGCTGTTTACAGTCCTGCAAAAGGGCTCTTTATTTACCACAATTACCACCAAGAACACACAGAAAGAAACAAATCATGGAAAAATTGCTAGACGGCCTTTTCCTGCCAAAACTAAGGCTGCTCTTGGCTCAGGCTTTGCTTGTCTGGTACCCTGCAGAGTGATTTGCTGCTTCCCTGGAGGGAGAGGGATGTTCTGGCTCTGTTGTCCCTCAGATTTGCTGGGATGGGGTTTTCTGGTGAGCACAGGAGAGGATGAGGCACAGGGACACTGTCACTGGAGATGGAGGCAGAGAGGGGAGGACAGAACTCGCTCCCTGGGAGCATCTGAGCCAGTCAAGGTGTGAGGGGCTAAAACTGGTGCCCACCTGACCTGCTGAGAGGGACCTGGGGCTGCCACACAGTTACTCTTCCAAATGCTGGGATGTTTATCCAGCAGCAGTTCTCCACAGTCACCCTGAGAGCCCCGTGGCAGGAGCAGAGCTGGCAGCTCCCTCCCCCTCCTTGGAGCTGCTCTCCAGCTTTCTGATTATTTCAGTGACCTCTGATGGGAGATCCCAGGTCGGGAAAGATGAGTCCAGGTTCTTTTTGGCTTAACCAGAGACAGGAGGGAGTTTGTCCACTGGATTCAGGGTCCAAAGGCGCCTCCAGCTGCTCAGGGATGGGTGGGAGCACCAAGCAGGAGCAGCATTAGTTTTCCAGCACCCAGGTGGTCAGACCCTGTCAGGAGCTGAGCTGTGTGAGCCACTGCCTGCCCACTGACCTCCAGGAAAATCAGATTATCCCACCTGGGGTACAAGGATGGTCCTCAAGGCACATTCCCCCCTCTCAGGGACTCCTTCAGTGCTCACAGACATCACCCCCAGCTTTTCTGTGGTGGGTGGCTGCTGAAAGGTGCTCCCCCTCCAAGGAAGCTCCCAGCCTGAGCTGGAGGGAGAGCTGCACGTGGGACAGCTCCTCCAAGCACCAAAAGGATGGAGAACTGGGAAAGCATCTCCCTCTCTGCAGGCACAGGGATCTGGTGGAAGGGTGGTGCCCAGAACTCAGGATTGTTGTGTTTTTTTATCTCTGGATGGATTCAATTTTAAATTGCTTTGCTTCCTTTGAAGTCTCCCTGGGAACTTTCCCATAAGGCTCATCTAAACTTTTCTCTCTTGATTTTCGACTCAGTGAAAATCTTCATGGAATTTGCCCTCCTTGGGAGAAAGCTAAAGCCTGGTTTTCATTAGAACAACAAACAAAACAATGAAAGCTTGAGTTTCCAGATGAAATGTTTCATTGTTCAGGTGTCAATCAGCTTCTGGCTTTTCCATATTTTTTTTTTTTTCCAGGTTGGAGATAAAGGGAAAACCCAAGCCCCAGACCTTGGGAATTTTGCCCTTTCAACCTGTCCAGGTCTTTCTCTGGGTTCCACGTTGCTCTTCCCTCCATGGGATGATGCAGAAACCCTGTCCTGCCCTTGCTGCTCCCCAAATCCCCACTGCAAACAGGGCACGTGGCTTCTCCCTTCCCCTCGAGTCCATCACTGATGTGTGGCCGCGCTGCTGTGCAGGCTCTGGGTGGTGCAACCAGCTCCTGGGTTCACTTTTTGGGAGGCCAGGGAGCCCTGCCAACCCCCAGGGCTGCTGCCAAGTCACCTGTTCCCCTGGTTCCTAATTGGAAAGCTGGGCTGCCCCCCCTTTCCTGAGGGAAAACCATCTGGAGGAGGCTGCTGAGAGCAGAGGGAGGAAGGCAGGGACAGATGTGACCCCAGCGCGCTCCGGGAGCAGCCTGGTCCCAAGCAGGACAGTGGGGAGGCAGAGAGCAGCTCAGGGGCTGCAAATAACCCCCTTCAGCCAAGCTTTTAAATCAACCCACTCTGCAGAGCTCCCCTCTTCTTGCTCCCTGCCCGTGAGCCCAGGAAGGGGAACATCCTCTGCCCCCAGAGTTGGGATCCTGCTCCGGCTCCAGGAGGACGGGGCCAGTCTGCACCAGCCAAAAACAAGGCTCCCAAGGGGTTTGGGCAGGGGTGCTGCAGGGCTGGCCAGGTGGCCTGTACAGGGAGGTGATTCAGAAGCACTCCCAGGTTTTTGTCCAGCCTTTAAAGTGTAGATCAGCAGGAATTTCGGTGTCCAGCTCCCCGTTGTCCTCGTGTTTTTCCCTTCAGCCCATGGGCAGCAGAGCTCCTGTACCCCAGGAGCAGCAGGGAAGAGGGAGAGCAGGGTGCCCCCCAAAAGCCATGCTGGGATGCTCAGCATGGATCCCTGCAGTGCTCAGGAGGGGGAGAACCAGCTGCCAGGGCAGCAGCACAGACACTCAGCAGGTCCTACAGTACACAACCAACAGCTCATTATTTATAATAACCAGTGCATTCCATCCTCCCCCATGCACAGAGTGATTTCTGAGGCAGTGGTGAGGATTAAGAGCAAGTTCTTGCACTGAATCAGGCAGCAAACCCCACTAGAAACCTGTTCCTAAACACACCCCCCTGACCCACCCTGATCCAGCTGTGGGAACATCCACATTGAACCTTTTGCTGCTTTTCTGGTTTTGAAGGTGTCAATCACCAACTCCCCACCCCAGATCTTTCAGGACCCACCTACAGGTGGGTCCATACCTGGACAGCACCCAGACACGAGCTTTGAGCTGGTACCTAATGGGATTTATAAAACACATGAAGTTTACAGGCTCCCACGTGCAGAGAACTCACTTATATGTCACCCCTGCCCACCATGGGAGGGTTGGACCTGTGGGATCATTCAAGTCCCTTCCAACCCAAACCATTCTGGGATTATCTTGCCCAGAGGGGCCCCACAACATGTTCAGGGGTTGCAGAGTCACCTGGGACCTACACACAGGGGCAACCCCCAGCACCAACACCCCCCTGCCCTGTACATCACTCCCACCTATTCCCACAGGCAAGACTTAAATGACAACATCTCATATTTAGCACTCCTAGCATGGTGTATTCATTTGCTGTATGCACAAACATGAACTAATTAGCAGACTTAATTAGTGTGATGCTGCAAAGTGAAGAGAAATGACAGAGAGACAGAGAAGAGGCAGAGCAGAGGGGGAGGGACAGGGAAGAGAAAGGGGAACACAAAGGACCAAGAGACAAATAAAAAGTCTGTACAAAAATAGAAGCCAACTTGTTCTCCCTTATTTGTGCTCAGCAGGGCTCTGTGTACCAACAGCTGAAGGAAGGATTCCCACCTGGAGCCCTGAGACAGCTTTCCAGGGGAACAGGCCCTGCCAGGAAGGAGGGTCAGACAAATCCTTCCCCTCCCTCCTTCCCTGTCAAAGTGTGTGTCCCCCCAGGATCATCCCTCCACCCTCCAGCCACTGCTCCTGCCAGCTTTGACCCCCACACCTCAGCCCCTGGCAGCCAGAACAGCTTTCCTGGCTGGAAACAGGCTGGAGGAACCAGAGAATCCTGGAATGGTTTGTGCTGGAAGGGAGCTTAAAGCTCATCCAGTCCCACAATCCATGCCAGGGCCTCCCCACCCTCACAGGGAAGAATTTCTTCCCAAAATCCCATCTAACCCTGCCCTGTGGGAGTGGGAATCCATTCCCTTTGTCCTGTCCCTCCAGGCCCTTCTCCATCTTTCCTGTCAGCTCCTTTCAGGTACTGAAAGGCCACAGTTGGGTCATCCCAGATCCTTCTCTTTTCCAAGCAACCTGCACACGGGAGGAGATCTGGAAAGCAAAGAGGGGCTGAAAATACTGCAAGTTCAACTGCTGTGGGACAGCACAGGAGCCCCACCAGCACCTGTCTCAGCATCTCAGGGTTTGAGACCACTGAGGCCACGCTCCAGGCACCAAATCCTGGCCACTTCCAGGGATGTGTATCATGTACATCAAATGTGCATTAAAACTCACATACAGAGCCCAAACCCTGGCCGTGCTCACCCCCTTCCCTCACCATCCAAAGTTTACAAAGCACTCAGGGTCCCTCCTCCATCTCAACCCCTTTATCCCTGGGAAAGCAAAACGCTCTGAGGAGAATAACAGCACTGAAAAAAACCCTTCCTTCTCTCCCCCAGGGAGAAGCCATTGACTTTTCCCGAGCAGCAGCAGCAGATCTCGGGTTTTCCTCCTCCCCTGCGCTCAGCCAGACGATGAAAGAGTCGGAGGATGTGTCTGAAGGAGTCAGAGGATGTGTCGGTGCAGACCGGCCCGTGCCCCTCGCTGCGGCTGATGAGGCACTAAAGCTTCAGCCGGAGAACTCCTCGAGGCAATACCGACTAAAAGGTTCCCTGAAATGTCCCCTGACATTCGGGGGGTTTGAGGGCGGACATGAGCCGGGGCTGGGTTTGGAGGGATTAAACATCTCCCCAAAAAGCGCCAGCAATGAAAACTGAGGCCGCGGGGGGATGAGAGCCTGGTGCCAGGATGCTCCTGCTGTGGAGCCAGGGGTCACTCCCCACCTGCATGGCAAGGTTTTGGGCTGAGCTGAGACTAATAGGATGATTTGCCTCTAAATCCAGCTCGGTTTGTACGGGAAGAGATGAAGGGTCAGAGCTCAGGGCACGGCAGCAGCTCCCCTTTCCCCTTCCCTGCTCCCTTGGCAGCACTGGGATCGTGCCCATCTCCCTGCTCAGGCAGCAAACCCATGGCTGCAGCTGCAGGCTTTAGGAAAGCTGAATTTTCCTAAAATAGATCTATATCCCCTGATATTCCAGCACTGGCTCCTGCTGTCAGGGCATAAAGCTGCATGTTGTCATTCCCACTCCTCTAAACCTGCTGTTGATGTGGTTTAAATGTTATCTACCCTGTGCAGGAAAAGAACCTCCTCCTGGAACAATAACAACAACTTCCACGCATCCCTCCCAGCCCCCAATTTCCAGTAAATCTTTAATTAAAACTCCTGCTGGTGCCCAGCCCCATTGATTAGCTGAGGGGCTGCTGAGGGAGGCAGAGGAGCCCAGGGACAGCCAGACCTCACTCCAAAAGAATTACATCCCAGGGCTTTTTGTTGTTGTGGATGCTGAGGGCCTGGGCTGCAGATTTAACCTCCCCCTGAATTCCCAGACCCAAATTGCAGCGAGTTTTCATGGGAAGAAAATCAATTTATTGTACACATACAGAGACTGAGCTATAAAACCAGGCAGAGTAATGATATCACACTGAAGAGGGACCCAGCAGGTCTGCACCTGTGCGAGGGGAAATGTTCCAAATGTGGCCCAGAGGGGTAATTCCTGGGATTCCCGGGGGTCTGATCCCACCTCTGAGGGCAGAGCTGCCACCTGGGCAGGAGAGGAGCAGGAACTCTCCCCTTGTTACTGCACTGGAAAGGCCACCAGCTGCTCGGGGTGATCATGGGATCGTTCAGGTTGAGAGTCCAAACCCCCCCACGCCTGCTGGGGCTGATCAGCACTGACACCCTGCCAGGAGATGAGGTGTCAGACACCAGGGGAGCCAGGGATGAGCCAGGGATAACCCAGGTCTGTGTCTCACCCTGCCCAGGTGGCACAGATGTTTGGGAACATCCACGTGCCCACCAGAACGTGAAGATCCTTATTGATCCTGACAGGTGAACACGAGATCCCGTGGCAGGAGCGGCGTCAGTCAGCAGTGCTTTCTTCTCCACAAATTGCAGGAGACAGGGAAGTGTGTCTACAAAACCCCTCTGAACCCCCTCAGGGGCACCAAGAGCTCCATCAGGGGCAATGAGCCACCCTGGAGAGACCCAGGGAGACCCCAGGCCCCAGCTCAGGCCAAAGAGCAACTGCATTTTACACACTGAACATAGAGGGGTTTTGTGGCACCCCCAAAAGCTGAGGGACCACGGGGGGCACCTCTGTCTGTGCCCAGCAGAGCTGCACCAAGCACCCCGAGCTGGATGGAACCCTCTCTGGAGAGGGCCCTGTGTGCTGGGGGGAGATGTGGGAGCTGGAGTGAAGCACAACTTCACCTGCTGCTGCAAATCCTGCACCCACGGACCAGAGCACAACCCCGGGGCTCAGGCTGCAGCTTTGTGGCTGCAGTTGATGTTCCTCCCCGTCCCTGAGCAGGAGCAGCTCCCACCAAAGGCACAGACATGACAAATGCCACACCCCGCCTGCAACCACAGTCACAACACACAGGATGGGGTTTTGACCCTTGGAAGGCATAAAACTCCCTGTCCCTTGGTGTCTCTGCTGCCCCTCTGATGACACCACACACATCAGAGTGGCTAATTGCCTGGAGCATTCCAAGGGGTGCTGCTCGGCCCATCATAAAGGAAAATTACGGATAAACACTGCCTTGCCTCATCATATAAATAATTGGTGGGATTATGAATGCATGAGCCAGCACAATTAGGACCTGAAGGTTGTGCCATATGTCACAGCAAAGCTAATTTCTCCTGGATTTGCAACAGGGCTGATTACTCAATGTCACAAGGCGGGTTAGAAGCGGGTTCTGGCTTGATGTAAATCAGTGTAACTCTGTTAGGGAATGGGGCAGCTCTGATTTATGGCAGGTGATGAACTAGTCCATAATGCCCATATGGGTCTATAATTACCCATATGGACACAGATCTGCACAAAGCCACTCCTGTGCCTGCTACACTCGTGATTCAAGATAATAAAAAAGCCTAATGGTGTGTTACATGCCCATCAAAAGTCCCAGGTTAACAGGAGAGGAAAATTTTCCAGTTGTTCCAGGCCCAAAGTAGGCAAAATAATGTCCATTTTGTCTGGCAGGTTGGTTGAAGCTGAATTAGGGAGAGAAATTAACTTAATAAATACAACACTTCACACTGGAAATGTCCCACACTGATGGAAACCCGGGGTTAGGGTTAGAGGAGGAGCTGTAAAACTCGGCTTTAACGTGGGATAAACACGTGGCAGAGCAAGAGACCTGAGTGCAGAGCTCCCAGAAGCCACTCCATCCCCTGGATCAGCTTCTCCCCCAGTGCTGCCAACCCTTCCTCTCCAGGGGTGGGGACAGGGGTGACTGAGCCTCCTCCCCCCTAGAGCAGGATTTTGTGCTGCCCCTGTGTTCCCAGACTCCTCACGGGAATCCTGGGGAGTGCAGGATGCTGGGGGGGAGCAAACACACGGATTTAAGGGTGAACCTCCAGAAACCCCAGGGTCAGGCTGCAAGGAGTAGGTTCCAGGTGGATTTACAGCTAAATCTGAGCACGGAGAGCAAGATGGGGACAGGGCCCTTGTGCAGCTCAGGGGAGCTGGGCTGGATGTGCCCAGAGATCCCATCAAAGCTGGGATGCTCCTATTCCTGCTGCTCCCAGGGCTTGGCAAGGCCCTGGGATGTGGTTATCCCTCAGGGAGCAGAGCATCATCATCACTGACAGCTTTGGACAGCAGGAATTTCGATCTCAAGCCCAAACCCAACTTGCTGCAGCCCCAGGGCAGCCTGAGGCAGCTCCCCCCGGGCTGTGACCGTCCAGGGACCACAGAGCTCCTCCTGCCCCTTGCTCCAAGCTCTGCAAGGAACTGTCACCCCCAGGGCCGCAGAAATCCACAGCAGGGACCTCACAGGGACAGAGCTCCAGAGCAGGACCCTTGCCAAGCTCCATCCCAGCCCCATCGTGGATGTCTGGACCATTCCTGAGGCTTGTTCTGCCCGCGGGACTGAGGCTGTCAAAGCACCCGCAGCCCCCCCTGTGCTGGCAGCCTTCCCACGCTCTCAGCATCCCCAACATCCCCTCTGCAGCCCCTCTGGGTGCTGGGGGAGCCTCTGTGCCCCCCTCAGGCCTGGCAGGAGGGGTGATGAGCAGACAGGAGCCTGTCACAGCTGATTTATCTCAGCTCGTCCCCGTCTCCTTGACGGCTCCCAGGCGGTGCCGTAGGAACGGACGGGGCTCTTTTCCTGCCTCTCCCGGAGCCCTGCGAGCCACCAACAGGACTGGAGAGCTGATTTTATTCAGAGCAGGGCAGCAGAGCTAATAAGCACCAGCAAAGCAAGCATTAATCAGGCACTATAAATACCAGTGTCCCTCCCAGAGGTAGCGAGGGGGGCTCAGCTCCCCGTTCCGCGCCTTCCAGCAAACCTCGGGCTCTGAATGGGCCCTGAAATCCCCTCTGATCACTTATGGGCCTCCCATTATCCACAGCAATGGCTCTTCTCAATCTGACATTTTCCTCCTGCTTTCCCAACCCGATTCCAGCCGCAGCCACAGAAAAGAGGGAATTTACATTTCCAATCCGTGGGCAATGCAGTCCATTAGGTTTAACAAGTGAATGAACTTCCCGTGGAACCCACAGCAAAGCAGCAGCTCTGTGGCTATTCATTTTAACTGATTACCTCCTTTGCTATATCTGGGAGCCCCTGGCGTGGCCATGGCAACTGGTTTTGCTTAAATGCAGCTGAACAGTGAAGTTAATTTTAGATTAGGTGAGGAGGAAGCTGGTGCACCAAGGGAAGCTCGGTGTTAAGATTTCTCTTCTCAGCTTCTCTGATGGAAATGGTTCTGCCTGCTGGGTCCTTCCCAGTGCTCACACATCCCACAGGGGATGGGGCCAGGCTTCAGGGGGCCTGTACCAGAGCAGCCACCTGAACTGCACTAGGAATGCAAACCCATGGTTTGGGTTGGAAGAGCTCGTTCCAACCCCAGATCATCGAGCTCCAACTGATCTACCAAGTTCATCCATCTCCCAGGAGTCCATGACTCCCTCACTGAGGAGCTGAAATGTGTCCAGGGATGGGAAAGGAGCTGGGGAAGGGGCTGAGGGAGCTGGGGGGGCTCAGCCTGGAGAAAAGGAGGCTCAGGGGGGACCTTCTGGCTCTGCAACTCCCTGACAGGAGGGGGGAGCTGGGGGGGGTCGGGCTCTGCTCCCAGGGAACAAGGGACAGGAGGAGAGGGAACGGGCTCAGGCTGGGCCAGGGGAGGGGCAGGTTGGACATCAGGAGGAATTTCTCCCTGGAAAGGGTGGTCAGGCACTGGAAGGGGCTGCCCAGGGAGGTTTGGAGTCCCCACCCCTGGAGGTGTCCAAGGAAGGACTGGACATGTCCCTCAGAGCTCTGGGCTGGGGGACAAGGTGGGGATGGGGCACAGGGTGGACTCAGAGATCCTGGAGGGATTTTCCAGCCTCAGTGATTGTGTGATAAACCCTCTAAGCCATCAGCTCTGCTCCTCATCCCACCAGCACCCACCAGTGCTGCTGGGATCCCTCTGCTGCAGCCAATCCTCTCCAGAGCTTCCCCCACCCCAGATCTGGGGACTCTCCCTGCAGAAAGCAGATGGTTTGGTTTCTCACCTCCCCGGGGAGGTCTCTGACCCAGGTGGGCTGACTTGCCCCCCTCCCTTCCAGCTCTGCACAGAACTGAGGTGATTTTCTCTTGGTGCTTTATAAAGGTGTCAAAACTGCCTTTAAAAACACATGGCTGGGGAAAGCCGTGTCCCAGCCCAGCACACCCACCATGATATATCAGATATATATATCTCAGAGCATCATTTAGGTTGGAAGAGACCTTTAAGACCGACTCCAACTGTTAATTGATGGGAACATGCACCCCTTAGCCAGAAAAACCCATAAATAAGCTAGAAGTGACCTTAAACATAATTAGTACTTTGGACCTAAGAGGTGGGTTTTGGCTGTTCCACCGAGAACAGGGAGTAGGTGGCAAAAGGACATTTCTTTGAAGCAAAGCTGCTCATTACCAGAGCCCTTTCTCCAGGAATTCAGGAAGCAAGTAATGCAAGGCGGTTCAGAGCCCAGTTTTCCAAGGTTTATTCCAGAGAAGGAGTTGACTCAAGGGTTTCTTTTGCTCTGCTGGGTTTCCTGCCTTTCCCCCCCCTGTGCTGCTTGTGGCTCCCTGTGCTCAGCCCTGGGACCTTGGGGCCTTCACATCCCTCCCCTGCCAGCCTGGGCTGCTCCTTCCATCGCTTTTTTTGGGCTGTTTCATCCCAGCTGAAGCTTCACCACCTTCCCCACGAGACCTGAAGGAAGGGCAGGGGTTGCAGGAACCTTTCAGCCCCAAACCACCCCAAACCACGTGGGATCCACGGCCTGGGCCGGTGACCCAGAGCAAAGGAGCCCCCCCTGCACAGCCACAGATGGGCCAGCAGGTCAGACAGACCCTCCCCAGCCTGGCTGCACAGCCACACACACACATTTAGAGGCAGATTTTACCATTTGGTGGTGAATCCACAGGCTGTGTGCAAACCAGCGCTGACTATTAGCACATAGATGCATATGCTCGCAGAAAAAAAGCAATATTGAAATAAAAACAAGACCAAAGCACGCCTTGCTTTGGCTCCCAACTGTTGCCTAGCACAAAAAAAAAATTAAAAAAATAATATATATATGTATCTATCAGCATTTCAAGTGTAGATTTGCTTCTGAAATGTTGTATTTCTGGGGCAGCAGCTCCAGCTGTCACTGAGTCCCTGCGAGGCCCATTCCCTGGCTGGGGTTCCCAGCTCAGCCCCAGGGTGTTGGGAAGGGCAGGATTGGTGCCTTTCCCAGCCCCAGGGATGCCCTGGCTCTCGCTGCCCCACGAGGTTTGGTGCTCAGACAAGCACATTACCCAGTCCCTTTTATTTCTTGCCTCTGTATTCTGCGTGGAGACCTCCAGTCACAGCAGCCCAGGACTTCAGAAGGAGCAAAAACCACCAGGATCTCTCTAGAAACACCCATTAATGCCAAAAAAACACCGGCAGAGGAGAAGCATCTGCTGCTCCAGCCTTTTCCAGGAGACAGTTGGAAAAAAAAATCTCTACAGAGAAACCTATTAAGATTGATTAAGCCACGCTGTTATTTGTAATTTTGCTTAATGCTATTAAAGCAAAGCCTTGACCATTTGTGCAAGAGAAGGACTGGCTGGGCACCAAGTTTTTGCATAATGAATTCGGAGGATTAATCCTATTAGTCTCTCTCCCTTCCCCCCAGCCCTTTAACTTCTCCAAAGATGGATCTGAGATGCAGAAAAAAGAAAAAACAACCAACCCAAAAACCCAGCTAAACAGGCAAATATTGGCTGAGCTGCAGCCAGTACCTCCCAGAGCTGCTGTGAGGTGGCAGTGACTCAGAGCACGAGGAGGAGGAGGGTGGATGGTGTCAGAGAGGTCATTTGGGAGCCTCCAGCAGCTGCAGCACGGGGACAATGGGACAGAGAACCGGGGGGGACGAGGAGGAGGCACAGGGATGTTCCTGGCAGGTTCCAAAGTGGGACACCCCAAGGGACGATGCTGAGCCCACAACCACACACAGGGGTTCTGGCAGCCTGGTGCTTTCCAGGGAGGATCCCAGGGACCAGGAATCACCCCAGCCCCTGAGACAGCTTCCAAACATGGCTGTGTGGGAGGGGAGCTGGAGACCACCCTTGCCCTGCTGCTCCCCTTCCCCCAGGCATCCAAAGTGCCACATGGAGCAGGGGGGTACCAGGCCCAGCTCCTCCCATCCCTCCCCTTGCATGAAGCAGCTCTGGACAGACCTTTCTGCTCCCACCAGGAGGCCCAGAGCTGAGGGACCCCCAGAGCAGGGCCCCCCACCCAGACACAGGCACTGCTGCCCTGGGGAGGGGGGGACACCTCACATCAGCTCCCACCCTGGAGCCACCACAAAGGCTGAACTCCATTTCTGACCTTCCCCCCCTTATCTCTCAGGATCTTGTAGGGGAGGAAATGGCTCTCCCAGCTCCCTGGGCCTCCAGGGATGCATGGGAAGCATCCCTAATGCACTCCCTGGGAGCTGGGGAGGGATCAGCTGCCTTCCTTTGGCCACCTGCAGACAACACCCCTGTGGCTCCACGTGCTGCCTGTGACAAAGCTCTGCATTAGGAGCCGTAAATATTTATGTGGCACAAACACAGACAACCACAGAGCCTCCACCTAGTCGTGCTGGGAAGGGATTTGAGCGTGGAATGTTATTTACAACTTCTTCAGCAACCCCTGCCTGTCGTCCATCGGGTCCCTCCCTCCCCACTCCACCTTATTCCTTCCAGGGAAGGAGGGAATATCCATCTCCAGGTGCTGAGGGTGACGTTTCTCAGCCACAGGTGACTGTACACCCTTCCCTCCTCCACTGAGGATGTCCCAAACGGTCAGGCACCAGCTCTGAGAGGTGGGAGGGGGCTCAGGGGACCAGGGCTGCTGCACAGACACCCCCCAAACCCAGCTGCACCAGGGGCCCTGGAACAGGCAGGGATTTACCACCTCTCTCACCCCCCCAAGGAGGATGATCTGCCCAGGGCTTCTTTTTCCTCATAAGCCTCTCAAAGCCAGACCTGGAGCCACAACTCACCTTCCCTTCCTGGGGAGGTTCCAGCAGCTGGGACCCTTTCAGCAGGACCTGGTGGCTGCTGTGCCCTCCCAAACCCTTCCTGCCCTCCCTTATCCCACGATTTATTTTTAAGAAGAAGATCTGGCCAGGAAAGCTCAGAAGCTGCTCACAGGCAAGTTTGCAAGCCAAGATTTGCCCAGGAAAATTATTTTCTGGGAGGAATTTACTCAGTTCCAGCCTTGCCCCAGTAAATCCAGCGCGGTGCTCCCGGTTCTCCAGCCCAAAGCTGGTGCTGCAGCCACCCAGGCTGTGCTCCAGCATCCCCATTCCATGAGTTATGGAATAAAACTCATCCTGCACGTGGTTTGGGGCTGAACTGGAGCATCTCCAGTGTGGGTGCTTTTTATTTTCCATCATAAGCATTCCATCAGGAACTGGAGTGGCAGGACGAGGGGAATGGGTTCAAGCCAAAAGAGGGGGGATTTAGGGGATATACAGAGGAAATTCCTCCCTGGGAAGGTGGGGAGGGGCTGGGACGGAATTCCCAGAGAAGCTGTGGCTGCCCCATCCCTAGAAGTGTCCAAGGCCAGGTTGGACAGGGCTTGGAGCCACCTGGGCTGCTGGAAGGTGTCCCTGCCCAGGGCAGGGGGTGGCACTGGGAGATCTCTAAGGTCCCTTCCAATCCAAACCATTCCATGATATTTGTCTCCAAGAATTTGCTGCCTGAGCACCTCCACACAGTCTGTGCTGGGAGAGGGTTGGGAATGCAGGGCAGGGCATCCCCCGGGGCTCCTGCTGCCCAAAGGCTGCTCCCAGCACCCCTCACCTTTTTCCCAGGACCCCTCATCTTCCCAGGACCCTCCTCTGCCTCCCAGGATCACCCCAGAGCAACCAGCAGCCCCTTCCCTCCAACCCTCCCCCCCCTCTCTGTGCTGACCCCCGAATTCTCCTCCCTGGCTTTGAGCCAGGGCAGGTTCCAACATTTCATTCCTGGAACGATTCCCATCGGGGCTTTGGCAGGAGCAGCACAATTCCAGCTGGGATTTGTCTCTCCTCCAGCCTGCACCACTCAGGGGGTTGGATCCTTCTGGGCCAGTCGCCCACCCCAAGCCCAGGGGGGTGCAGCACTGGGAGGGTGATGGTTTGGGGAGCCCTGGGAGCTGCTCCATCCCCTCCCCTGGAGCCAGGGGAAGGAGCAGGGATGGTGTTCAGCACGGAGCGTTGCTGCTCACGCCTCCCTGCAGGCTATTTACACAGCTCCAATTGATTCCTTGTAACCTGTAATTATTTTAGTGGATTTCTGTGTGTGTGTGTGTGCGTTTCATGCTCTGTTTGTTTTCACTCTCAGGGAGACGAGGAGGGATATTTCTCCCCGTGAAGTGGCGCTGGATGGGCTGGAGTGGGTGGGGGTCTGGCAGAGCAGCACCTCCCAGGACTGGTGGTCACTCCCCTGCACCCCCAGCCCTGGCTGCCCCTCCCCTGCCCTCCGAGTGGGGCAGCACGAGTGTGGCTCCTGTACCTCCCACCTGGCTCCTTCCTCCCTTTTATCTCACCTCTGTTTTTATTCTGGAGATTCTGTGGGTTTTTTTTTTCCCTCCTCTTTTCTCCCGTGTCGCCCTCACAGAACAAACTGGTGTCTCTGCCCACACCAGAGTGGGGTAAACTGGATTGTGCACCCACACAGGCTGTGGCTGCCCCAGCCCTGGGAGTGTCCAAGGCCAGGCTGGATAAACTTGGAGCAATCTGGGCTCGTGGAAGGTGTCTCTGCCTGTGGCAGGGGGTGGCACTGGGTGAACTTTAAGTCCCTCCCGACCCAGACTGTTCTGTGATAAAGCCAGGACAGCCCCACACTCCTGGGTTAGTCCCAGGTGTTTATTATTCATCTCCACGAGCAGCAGAGACATTTCTGGGCTTGTCCAGCCCGTGCTGGAGCCACTTGCTGTCACCTGAGAGCTCAGGGACATCCTGCCTGGCACCCACCTCCCCCTGCTTTGGGGATAGGCAAACACCAGGTCTATTCATCTCCCTCATCCATTTAGTGGGTCACTTTCCTAATTTACCTTGCCTTTTGCCTCTCGGTTTCCTGGGAATGCTCTGCTGGTATTGCAAAGGAAAGGAATTATTATTCAGGGAAGAAGTGGGAGAGGCGCTATAAATGTAAAGCGCAGGAGCACTCCTTAATCATCCTCATCATTAGTTAATTGCTGTAGCCTGAGTCCATTCCAAGGAGAACACAGAGTGTTAAATATAGATGTAGAAATTCAAGCTATTTTTGTGGTTTCGTGCTCTCTTTGAAGCGGGTTCTGCCTCCTGCTCTTCCCGGGGATGTCGACACCAGGGTCTGGAGGAGCAGCTCCAGGTTCCAGGACCATGGGAGCTCCCACCCGGAGCTTTTGGGAGCCTGTTCAGCTGCAGCAGTTCCTGACAAATGAGAGCAATTAGGATCCTGCTCCATTTCACGCTCGGTTTTGGGGGGAAACCTGTCCAACACCTGCTTCCAACAGCACCTTGTCCAAAGGCAATCCTGGGAATCCTGGCAGAGGCAGGAGCTGAGCCGAGAGCGGCTCAATCCTGCCCAGTGCTGCGACCACATCCCCTCCACACGTGGGACCCTCTCCATCATCCATTCCTTGGGGCTCAGGCCAGCAGAAGTCCTTGCTCTCCTCATTCCATTCCCGTTTTCCGAGCCCTTTTTCCCCCCGTGTGTATCTTTGTTCTGCGTCCTTGCTGCATTTTCTCCCTCCCTCCCTCCTTCCTCCCCTTCCATCCACTCCACTAAACATTTCCTTCTCAATTAGGGTCGTGGCACCCACGGAGAGCAGCTGCCCATGGAGCAGGGAGGGCTGGAAGCTCGTGGAGTGGCTCTGGCCCCAATTACCTGTCCAGAGATTTCTCCAGCCTGGCACTTGTAAAAATGATTTGTAGTTAACTCTTCCTTTGCAGCTGAGGACAGAGAGAGCTGATTGTGCTCCAGCCCGGGAGAGAGGGGAGGGAGAGCCATTCCATGCCCCCCTCCAGCCATTCCATGCCCCCCTCCAGCCGCCTGGATTAGTGGGAGCTGTGGGAGCTCAATCCCTTGGCAGTGCCTGCTGCAGGGACAGCGGCTCCAAGAGATAAAGCCCCAGTGAATGCTTGTTCCCAGGGCTGGCAGGAGGAGGGTGCCAGGCTCCCCCTGAGTCTCATCACCATAGAGATGGCAGCATTCCCCTTCCCATTCCATCCTGCTCTGAGCCTTGGATTCCCCGGCGTTTGGCCGCGGGGACAGAGCTGGGACAGAGGAGAGAGCGCTGCCCCTGTTCCAGTGTGAGTGGGGCAGGGAAAGAACTTGGGGACAAGCCTGTCCTTGGGGGGAGACCCTCTGTGGGGTGGGTCTGGGAGTCCCTGAGCATCCAGGTGTGTCCCTGGTGAAGTTGGAATCATCCAGGTGACGGGACACCCAAGAGCGGAGCGTGTGTGAAGTGACAGCGGGTGACACGAGCCACGGGCTCTGTGTCACCCCAAACAAGGGGGCCAAGGGCTTTGTGTCACCCCAAACAAGGGGATTTAGGAGCTCAATTCCCTCCCTGAATCCCGCTCCAGCGGACAGGAGTGATGAGGGGAGGGGGCACAAGGTGACCCCTGTGCTGACACCCTGGTTCCCTCCAGCAGCAGCACCTCCCTGGAATGTGGCTCTGTGGCCGTGCTGCCTCCTCCCAGCTCGTGTTTCTCCCCCAGAATCCACGTGTTCCCCTCTTTTAGGAGCCTGGCAGGAGCTGTGCTGTCCCTCTGCTCCTCTCAGCTGGCTCTGCACCATCATCCCAGCTCCCAGCAAAGCCTCAGCCCCTTTGGATGATCCCAGGAAAAGCCTGGCAGCAGGGGGGAGATTGGGCAGAGCATCTCCAAGGGGATAGAAAGGGAAAGTCAAAACGTAACAAGACATTAAGACAACAGATTCATTAAAAAGTCATTAGTCTCTGTCAGGAGTGGCTTTAATTAACAAATGCCAGGAACTGCGGCGCTGTCTCGTTGCTGCCACTGTGCCTCAACAGCCTTGTGACCACCTGAATGCCACTAATTAAATGCCATTTAAAGTTCCCCCAAACCTGGCAGCACATTTTCCACACTCTGCCAACTTTTCTCCGCAGCCTCCAAGTTCCCCTCGTTTGTCCTTGTCCTCCCCACGCGGGGGGCGGCGAGTCTTGGAAAACATTCCCTCCCTTCCTGCCCTCCCAGGAAGGGCTTTCTAAAGGTTGTTTCCATCTCCCAGCCCTTCAGCCAAATCCCACATTCCTGCTGTGTTTCCTAGGCCCCAATCCCACATTCCTGCTGTATTCCTGGGGCTGTGGGAGCACTGGCACTGCTGTGGGGAGAGCTGAGCTTTCCATGGTCGCCCTGACTCCTGGAGAAGGGCTGGCTGGAGATGTCCCTGCTCGTGGTATGACCTTCAAAGGTCCCTTCCAAGCCATTCCATGATTCCTTGAAGGTGTTCCACCATCCAAGGCTCCTTCAGCAGCATCAGCTCCTTCCCTCAGCAAGGGAAGATCCTCGTTCCTCCTCCGTGGGTGACGGTTCCCGTGGGATCCTCATTCCATGCCCAGAGCCTGCAGATGCTCCTTGGCCATCTCAGGGCACCCCTGGGTGAGGGTTGGGGTTGGTGCCTGGGGGGAAGCTCTGTCAGGTTCGTTTGTTCCTCTCATTGCACTTGGACAAAGGATTCCCTGCCAGAGCCGTGGAAAATCAGAGGATGTGCCCATCTGCAGCCACCCCCTCCCCAGACAGGCTCTGAGTGCAGCTGAGGGACTGCCAGCCGTGGGCAGGGGGATGTTGGCCTGAAATAGCTGAGCCAGTCACCAGCTGGAGCCTGGGAATACCCAGGGAACCAAAAAACAGCTCCAGGAAATAAAGGAAGGGCGGTGAAGCCCTTTGGAGAGCGGGTCAAAGCAGGAGAACTCGTGTCCAGGAGTTGGGAGAGGGGGTTTGCATCCCAGTGGCCTCTCCTCCTTTTCCCTCCTACCACTTACAGCCAAATCCAGGCTCTCCTCTCCCTCCTGTCCCTGGGAAGCTCTGGGGATGGGGAGAAGGAAGGAATTGCCACGTCCACATCTCTTCTCATCCAGTGAGACCGATGGTGGTCTGACCATGAGCTGCCTCACAGGAGATGTGGGTCCCCTTTGAGCAAAGCACTCCTCGGGCTCCCAGCTCTCCCAGCTTGGGGTTTGGATGCAGGACATTCCCATTTCCAGCTCCTCCTGAACCCCCTCCCTGAGCTCCCTGGCTCCAGCCACCTTCCCCTCGCTCCCCTCTCCGTCATTTCCCATCGGAAAATATCCCGTCTTGTTCCTTGAGTAACGGGATTCCTTTGTGCAATTTCAGGCTCCTTAATACTTCCCACCGACCTCTATTGGCAAAATCAAATGGAATCGATTTAACCACGGGCTCCTGATTTCCCTGAGTTTCCCTTTGCTCTCCTTGTCGTTAATGTTCCCCGCGATCCTTTGATCTGACAATCAAAGGTGTCCCTTCAGCTGCAAACACACCCAGGGATGGCAGCAAACACGCCATCCATAAAATATACAGCATCCTCAGACTGGGATTTACATAACAGGGACGCTGAAGGCATCAAAAAGAATTGGATATTAGATTTAGGAGCAATTATAGCTCCTGTGGAGGGGAGGAGACTGGGAGTCGACACGGAGAGGGGGGACCTGGGCTGGTAAATGCTCCCCCAGCTCTGTCGGTGACACTGAGCCTGTTTTACACTTCACCACGAAATTCCCAGCTACTGCCAGCTCCAAACCTCCCCAGGGTCCCCTCGTGTTCCTCCTGAGTGGCAGCAGATGTGCAGGGCCACATCTGGAAGGAGCGTCTTGAATTTCTGCAAACAACCATCAGCCCGGCACGAGGGGCTGAGCCCCGAGGAGGGGACACAGGCTGAGCCTTTCCAAAGGAATTTGCAGCTGGATACGGCTCAAAGCACATGGGATGCTCCAGTGCTCCAGCAAGGGGCTGAGGGAGGGGTGTGAAATGCCATAAATCAGAGTATCAGTCAGTCACCTCTCCCGAATTTGGGAAATTGCTTTGGAAAGTGTTCCAGGCAGCCAAACATCCAGCAGCAGCTCAGGGCCCACCACAGGGCCAGGGCCCAATCCAAATCCACCCAGACACCAAAATTAATTCCACTTAAAGAAGCCCAAACCTGTATTTCATGTGCCAGATTCAACACCACGGCCTTGTGCTGCCAGGGAGGTGTTGGGCTGGGGTGAGGTTTGGGGCTAGAGGGTCTCTGGGAAGGCAAAAGGCCAATAAACCACCCAAAACTCCACATTTTTTTTGGTACTCTTCCCTTTGGTAAAGGTCTCCTTGGTGGAGCTGAGCAACATACCTTGAATTTTGTGTTTCCTCCCCCAGGATGAGCATCCCTGTGCTCCCACCCTCCCCTCCCTCATTCCCAGCCCACTGCTCGCCCTCAGCCCAGCAGCAAGACTTATCTTTCCCTGAGCCTAAACAAACCCGGAGATAAATAATCCGAGAATTTGTGGATGCTTGATCGCCATGGCAACCCCACAGCCCTCCTCCTCCTCCTCCTCCTCCTCCTCCTCTCAGCTGCCTGCCAGCGGTGGGAGCCGCCTGTGGCTCTGGCCAGGAGCATCCCTGAGCTCCCAGCAGCTTTCCAGGGCTCCAATCCCCGCTGGATCAGCCCCGGATCCGTGTCCAGCTCGCTCTGCCGCTGGGTTTGTCCCTGTTTAGGGCCCCTGCCTGGGGCTGGTGGCCCTGGAGCAGCCCTGGGGTGGCTCTAAGGCAACTGGGGCTGTCACCAGTGCCCCGTGCTCAGCACAGGGTGGGGGCAAAGGGCTCCTCCTGCCCGACCCGAGTCTGCTCATGTCCCCCCCCCAGGACATGTCAAAGCAGCATAAACAGGTTTTAGTGCACTAAAAACCAGGTCCCAGCTTTTCTCTGCCCCTTTCTGCACATGCAAGACGTTGTTATTCTCCATCCCCTGAACTCTGATGGGGTTTTTGCCTCCCAGCAATGCAGAGCCTCAGCCAGCTCCCCCCAGGCAGGGACAGGGATGGCTCCCACCCCAGTTTTTACTGGGAATTGAGCTCCAAGACACTCAGGGGGGGTCCTGATCCTGGAGGGGGATCCAAGCCCATCTCCAGGGCTGTGCCAGGCTCTGGAGGAGCTGGAGCAGGGAGGGGCAGACCCTTGGCTGCTCCTGGTGCTCAGGGAGGATCTGAGCCCTCTGGGGCATCGATGCCTGGGGGCAGAGCTGCCCCAAACCCTCCTCAAAGGGGGGGTTTAACTGCACACTCTGTGTTCTGTTCGGTGAGAGAGCAGGTATTATTTACAAAAATAGAAAGCAGGAGAAGCAGGGAGAGAGGCAAAATATCAAAGGGCTCTTGAATTTTCATGCTGTGTGTGAGCAAAGCAGCCTCGTGGGCACGGCCTGGGAGGAGGCAGGGCCGGGGTGGGGAGCACAGACCCCCGGCCTGGCACTGACAGGGGTTTGTGTGGAGCCCAGCACGGCTGGCACGACACCAACGGGGGTCTGAGGGGAGCCTGGACCCGCTGGCATCCCAGTAATGGGGGTCCACAGAGCCCAGTCCCTTGGCATGGCACTAACAGGGGTCCTTGGGGGTCCCAGCTCCATCAGAACCCCATAAATGAGGGTCCATGAGGAGCCCAACCCCACTGACATGGCACTAATGGGGGTCCACAGAGCCCAGGCCAGAGGACAAGGCCACGGTGAGGCCGAGGACAAGGCCGAGGCCAAGATGAGGCCGAGGACGGAGGCTGCTCACAGATGAGTCATTCACAGTGATTAAAAAGGGCCCCTTTTCTGCCTCTGAAGGAGCTGTGGAAGGATGCCAGTGAACATAACCCCTGCGACTGCTGCAGGAGTCGTTCCGGGGAGGAACGAGCAGCACAATATTAGTTGCAGGCGAAGAACTTAATTAGCGGATTCAGCAAAGATTCCAATTAAAAAGAGAAGAGAAAGGAGATGGGAAGAAAGGCCTGTGTTTGCCTCGCAGCCCTTCTGGGGACGAGGGGGTGTGGAGGGGCACAGCAGCCCTGCGAGGGGCTCCTGGCAAGTGAGGGGAGGGACCCAGAGGAGCTGGGAGGGGATGGACTGGGGGGATCCTGGGCTGATGATCCTGGGGGGATCCTGGGCTGATGATCCTGGGGGGATCCTGGGCCTGATTTGGGGAGGGGGGGGCACAGCANNGGGCGGCTGGGGGGGCGCCGGGTCACAGCATGACCAGGTGTCCAGCAGGGATCCCACAGCATTCCCAGCCCTGGCACCCAGCAGCCCCTGGCTTTAATGTTCCCCCCTCACCCTGGGCTGTTCAGGGGCACCCCCAGCTCCCCCTGCACCCCCCGGCTCAGCACCACTCCCCTCCCCTCCCTCCTGCCCCAGCTCTTCCAGCAGCAAACCCCAGAGGCCAAATGGTCACCACTGTCCCAGCAGGGTCCTGCTTCTGTGATGTTCTCCAGAGCTACTCCCAATAATTAGTTCCTTTGCTGGAATCTGCACTGGGGG